>OZ007556.1:52704825-53304825 GCA_963931855.1 Philhelius festivus | reverse complement strand
CAACGACGCACGACGAGCTTATCACAGTCCTGAGAAAAAAGCGTCAGATGATTAACGAAGAAAGGAATTGATATGGGTTTGAGGCTTGTGTGAATTATGCTAGATTTTCCACTTTAAAGACATCATCGAATCTATAGTGTCAAATTTATTAAATATTTTGAAGACTCATTATAGAACTACATACTCGTAATTTAAAATCGATGCAACTGTTGACGAGCCAGATCAAAGCAAGTTCTTCTTTGTGAACCTTTAATTATACTTGCGATTTATAGTTATAGGTACTATAAGGCAAGTTATGCATTCGTAAAAAAAATCGAACTCGAGATTTTGATCAAAGTTGACATTACGATGATGGCGAAGACCAAAAAAGTGGGTCTCGCAATTCTGACTGTCTGTCTTTTGACTACAGCTTAAGCAGCTCGGCCGATTTTCTTCAAATTTTGTAGATAAGGGATTTGATTTTTCCCCCCACCGGTTTTTTTCTTTTTTTTTAAGGCCAAAAACAACGGTACTTGCCATACGAATTTTTTTCGAAGTCTTATAAATGTTTTTTTTTTCAAAAACTGTCCCACAGATTTAAAAAAAAAAATTCAAAAAATTTCATTTAGTTAAAGCTAGGTAATGGTTGAAAAAAAATTTCCAAAAAAATGGTTATTTTTGGAACCCCCCTTGGAACCTTTTTTTTTTTGTTTTTGATTTTATCAAAAACCGCAGCACCGATTTTGATCATTTTTTTTTATGTTAAGGCTCCCCAGCAGTTTCAATATTATTGGTGTAGGTATTCAAATTTTCAAAAACATTTTTTTTTTTGATTTTTAAAAAAATTTCAAATTTTTTTTCAAAACTCAATATTTCGAAAACCCCATGCTCGATTTTTTTAAAACTTGATCAATAAAATTTTTTTAATAAAAGTTATAAGATGTAAGAAAAAAAAATTATTTAACCTAAAAATAACGGTACCCTCCATACAATTCTTAAAAAATGGTTTTCGAAAATCGTATTTTTCTCGAAAACGGTTTCGAGAATTTTGCTAAATTTTTTTTCTGTTGATTAATTTTTAGGATCTATAATTTAATAAGAAACAATTTGAAATCAAGATATTACTGACTGTACCTACCATAGAACCATTTTTTGAAATTTTGAATTTCTCATTATCGACAAAACGGATTTTATTGAAATACTTCATCTTCCACTCATGAGGTTTTTAGCCCATTTATTTCGCCTAACTGAAGTGACAACGGTTTCCTTGGGCGATTTTCTTTAAACTTGGTAGAAACATTTTTAATTTCTTTCCACACTCATTTTTTTAGACCAAAAATAACGTAACCATACAATTTTTTTTTTTTTTGAAATCTAAGAAATTTTTTTTTTTAAACTGTTCTGTTATTAATTTTTTTTTGCTTTTTCAAAAACGGTACAACTGATTTTGATCAATTTTTTCATACTTAAGCTCCTTGAAAATTTGAATAGTATTGCATATTCATATTTTTCAAAAAAAAAAAAAAAATGGTTTGACTTTTAAAAAAATTTAAATTTTATTTTTTTTTTGAAAATTCAATATTTCGAAAACCAATTGCTTTTTTTAAACTATCTTCAAGACATAGTATAATTGAACTTTGACAGGCATTGGTGAAAATTCTGACAATTCATTTAGTTTTGTCTCATTTGTTGTAGTTTTTGTAATAGATTTAAGGAAAATGAACTATGGAGGGCTTATAAGCCCGTTCATTTCCCCTTCATGCAAATGTGACCTGGAACCTAGAGGAATGTTCATGTTCGCAAAATCATTCCGGCATTGAGAAATTTAGTTTTGATTTGGATATAGTTTAAAAATTTTGCATTCTTCCTTTATTGCCAGTAATTCATCTTGAAAGACACTGGAAAAATCAGGTAGTCGAAAACATATAAGGACTCAGAGAAAATTCCAGAACAGACACAACACTCCATCTTTGAGTCAGCTGTACAAAAGTCTTTCATCGTTCACAACGTTACAGTCTTATCAAACTGCAAAAATAACTTTAAAATGCTCATTAATGTCGTTTGTCGAAAAAATTTCTGCTGGGATAAGGTTTGTCATATTGCTGTGTCCGGATGGTTTGGCAAACCTACAATTTTATTCCTTTAGTCTCAACTTACTGCAAGGATCGTAGAGTCCTCGTAGTGCCAATGCTAGCTGTTCTTTAAATTTTCCCAAGTTTATTAATGGCTTATGTTTTTTTGTAGCTCACCTCATAATCGAAACATACGCTTAGATCGTACGTATCACGCCTGGGTAGGTCCACAATATGTAAAAAATGAAAAGTTTCTTACACTGATATAGAAATTCAAAGCATTTAACAGCGGTTTCAGTGGTCTCGAAGAAAGATAGAAAGTTTGTGTTAAATATGGTTTGAGTAGGCACTTGCACTTGCCCTTCAAAAACGAGTATAAGAAGCTGAGGGTAGAGTCGTTGGCAAACCAATAAATTGGATTAGAAGTTTCACACAAGATAGCATTTATGAAAATGGGGAAGAGAATAGGAGACAAAACGGAGCCTTGGGGAACACCAACATATATTTTGTGAAGATCAGACTTGACGTTTTCTCAAAGCCATCTCCGTGATTTCATTAATCATAGGGGGTACAAAAATTCAAACTTTCTAGGAGTGCATACAAATCGATTTTGGAGTTTTTGAGGAAATCAAAAACAAAAATGGTTCTATGGGAAGTGACATTAAGTAGAGATACGAGTAATATACTGAACTGTTGAGGCTGAAACCTAACAGACAGACAGAATTGCGATACCCTCTATTTTCAAATTTCAAAATTAAGATACTTGATACTTAAATAAACAAAATTTGTTGGGTTTTGTCGTTATCCTTCTGAAAGACAACGAATATGTTCAAACAATAATGCTATTGGACAAAACAAAAGAGCATTCAATTAATTTAATTATTTATCATTGCTTCTCATATTTTTTAAGAAATTATTCATGCAGGTACATGACTATTAATTAAATTAATAGCAATCAATCAGCTTTTCGATCTTAGATTATAATTCGTTTTGATGTAATAGCAAAATTACAAATCCACAAGACTTTCTTTAGTTTGGTGAAAATGGTTAATGTAAGAAGATATTTGGTGTTTTATTTGATTTCTTGGCCATTGCAAAATACGGGCTCCAAGGTATTACACTGGCCGAAAATTGACTATAGCAACAGCGTTGAATTGGCTGAAATTGCATTATACATTGCTCGAAAGCACCTCAGAAACTTAACATCAACACTTGTGGTTGTAGAAAAAAGTGTTACGTCAGAAGAAACCAACGAAAATGTGAATATTTTGGAATGGTTCTTGCAGAATTTACAAGATACTACTGCAGTTCAATTGCAAATTAATTCCAAGAATAAACAACCGTGGGATTATTACATTTTTATTGTAGACTCAATTGATGCATTCAGGTAAGGAGCGACTTTTGTGGTTAGAGATAATTAATTTTTTAATGCGGAACTTGATAAAAATAAAATGCACGACGAGAAAATTCATTTTGTAAATGGCTAAAACTACTCATTGTGTTAAGTGTCAAAAAAACGAGCATGTAGTTCCGAATTGTTGAGTTTTTAAACGAAAATGTACAAATAAGACATTAACATTAAGAATCTTTTGTTAAAGAAATTTCTTAAAAATCGGTTATGCCGAAAGTAAAAATTAAAACAATGGTTCTATGATGGTACTCTCAGTTTACTTTGAGTTAAAAACATTTTCTTATTAAGTTATATCTTTGTATATAAAACTTATAGAACTATCAAGAAGACGAACGATTCTGGTGACATCTTAAGCATAGGGATTGTACTTACTAGATTTTAATAATAAAATATTCTCTTTTTTACTACTTGTTTTGCATCTTATTCTACTCTCCACTGTAAAATCGGGCGCTAATTTCAGCGCCACCACTAGGATAGCGTTCGCAATATACAAAATCACACTCCATAAAAATACTATAGATTACATATACAAAGGTTATAGGTAGTAAAAATTAACCGTAAAAGACAAAATTTAATTAAAATTCAAAATGGAGTTTTCGAGAAAAATAAGATTTTCGAAAACCATTTTAATATTAAATTAATTAAATTAAATAAATTTTGTAGGCTGGGTACCAGTTTTTTTGACAAAATAAAAAAATTCGCAAATCTCATAAATAGTACTAAATTTTTTTCTTTTTTATAATTTTGCTCGCTTTAAAGGGATTAGGACTACCCTTTAAATGTTTGAGCACAGTGCAAGCGTTTTAGGAAAGTTGGAGAGGATTTAAAAGGAAATACCAATCCAGATCAAGTGGATGGGTTAAACGGGAATTTTACTCAAGCTTTGGACCAACATAAGCCTTATGGATTACAGCAAGTTCATACAAGGAAATCTTTGATGCACATAAGGCTAGGCGCGCACATTCAATTTTTAGCTGCGCAACTGCTTGTTTCGAGCAACTAAAAAGTTTGTGTTTTGACACAAACTAAACGATTGCCTAAAATGAGTTCGCTATTTTGTGTAACATGTAATTATATGCACCTGCGAGGACATTGAACCAAATATTTCATCTGTTTTCTATAAGCAACCAAACAGTTGTGCAAATAAAACTTGAATGTGCGCGCCTAGCCTAACGAGTATTGAAAACTGTTCGGTTTCATCAGTGCAAGTGCCCCTCATGGATAGTGGTATAGGGGTGGGTTTGGCTTTAACAATACAAGACAGCACTGAGTTTTTGAAACATTGAATTCTACACGGTTGATGGTTACCCATTTGACAATGCTTGACACCAGAATTTATAATGGGCTTATCATACACCCAATCAACAATTTGTGGTTTGGAAGCGGCTTAATAACCGGCTTTGAGCTCAAGTTTTCCAAACCAAGGGTTTACAATTTGGCTAAAAAGCCGTTCCAAAACCGTTCCAGAACCGTTCAAATTTAACCTAGATTTAAAAATAGTTATTTTGGAACCAGAAAAATGACATATTGGTTTTGAAAGGGTTAAAAAATATCCAAATATTTTCACCAGTTTAAAAATGGAATTTTGCAAACCAATATATGACCAAAAAGTTGTGCCAGAGAAAAAATTTTACCGAAATCAGCCTTAAGATAATTTTTGGTTTGTTTCTACCGTATAGCATACTAGGGTAATAAAGTATCTCATTTCTAGCCTCACTATGACCAAAGTTATCTAAGGCTTTTTTGTAACCTCGGTTTTTCTGGAGCCAGGGCTAAAAATTGTTGCTTGGGCACTGTCATTCAAAGACCACTTCCGAAGAACAAGAATGTGCATCTGAAAACTAATGAGAAGCTGAGAGTACTGTCGTTTGCAAAACAATTTAATGGATAAGAGATCATTAATGAATATTAGAAATAGAGAGTTTGAGACAAAACGGAGCCCTGCGGCACGCCAGAATTTATTTTATGACTTATAACCCGCCTACACAACTTGCTATGAGTGGTCCAAAACTTAGTTTCTAATCCAATGAAGAAGAGATTCATTAATACCAAATGCACTCTCGATAAGCGAGCTTGATGCTAAACTGTTGAATGCTTTTAAATTATCAAGAACAATAATCTTACTTTCTCCAAAACGATGTTAAGATTTATGGCTTTGTTTGGTGAGATATACCATCAGATCACCGGTGGGCCTATTGCTACTGCCGGTCATTGAGAAGCTTTCGTTCTTATAGAGTTTTCTTGAGCTGATAATTTATCAGCGTTTCCATGATCTTGGAATGAAAAGATGTAAGTGCACTTGGACAATACTTAGAGGGGGAGGACAGTTCACTTTTTTTAGGGACAGGCCGGACAAATGATGTTTTCCATCCACTCGAAAAGATACCGGTAGGGTAGAACAGATGAAAAAGTATTCCCAATTATATTGCCAAAAGTAAATAACACCTCTTCAGAACAAATAAAAGGGATACTATCAAGGCAATCGGATTTGTTTGTATTGAGATCTTTCAGTACTCTTTGCAACTGTACGATCACGAAAGAAGATCTGTCCCATTAAATCATTAACGCTCTCAATTACAGGAGGAATCATGGCACTCTCTGACAGCGTCAAATTGACAGCAAACTAGACTGCAAGCAAATTCGCTTTTGCTTGTGAGCTGACAAAAGGAGCTTCGTTGAAAACAAACGTAAAACCAAAGACGTACGTTTTTTACAAATGACCAAACAAATTCACTACTTTCGGCACATTGAAGGATTTATTGCCATAATTTTTGTTCATGCAAACATTTAGTTTTTTTGAATATGATACTTACAGGTTTTTCTAGCTTGTTTGAACTTATTCCGTTTTTTCCCAGTAGGGTTGATTTTATAACATCGGAAACTTTCTCTGACTCTAAAAAAATCTTTAAAGCTCGAATCAAACTATGAATTCTCTTTTGGTTTCTATTCGGGATAAAATTTATCATTCCGGAAAGAATTGCAGTTCTAATCATATCTGCACCGGAGTTCACGTCACTATCGAGAAAGTATAGCGACCAGTTAAAGTTTCTGAAGAAATCGTTGATACCGTCACAGTTGGCTTTCACGTCCAAACGGTTCTCTTAGAAATTATTTCTCTAACTGGGTCTTCTTGACATCAGTAATTTGTAGTTTTGACACAATGGTCGGATGTGCCTGTTGGTGATAAAACACTTATAGCAGCCGTGTTTTATGGAAAATTGATAGCCACTTAGTAAAGTAAATCTGATGCTAATATGAAGGCTGAATATGTTGCCCTTGAAAAGTGCCTCAACATGTTAAATAAATTTCTCTACAAAAACTATATTTGTTCAATGGAATCTAAATTAAAAACTAATAGTAAATATTTTTGGACTTTTATAAAAAATAAAAAGAATAATAATGGAATTCCAAAGTCTATGGAGTATTTGGGATGTTCATACACAGACCTTCCTAACATTTGCAGTAGTTTTGCAAAATTTTTCCAATCCAATTATTTAGCTTCAACAAACATTAGCGATATCTCATTGGCACCATCTTATAATACGGTTAACATTGGTCTGTTAAGTTTGAATATAACAGAGGTTGAGAAAGCTTTATCCAGCATGGGTGATGAGAAAAATGCTGGTCCTGATGAAATTCCTCCCATTGTCTTAAGGAATTGTGCACCTTCTCTGTCTAGAATTTTATGTTTCATTTTCAACAGGTCACTTGAAAAAGGTGAATTTCTTTCCGAGTGGAAAACATCTTTTATAACACCTATTCATAAAAGTGGTCCAAAACAGGACATATCCAATTATCGCCCTATTTGCAAATTATCTGCTTTACCAAAACTTTTTGAAAAATTAGTTTACGATAAGCTCTCGTTCTTATTGAAAGAGACTATATCTCCGTTTCAACACGGCTTTTTATCTGGGAAATCGACTACAACAAATCTTACAATTTTCTCTAATTTTGTCTTAAACAAACTTGAAAAAGGATATCAAGTCGACGTTATATATACGGATTTCGCCAAAGCATTTGACAGAGTTCACCATAGAATTTTAATTCATAAACTTGAAAAGCTTGGTATACATTCTAACTTGCTAAATTGGTTGCGTTCCTATCTCACAGGACGCATACAGTATGTCCGTATTGACTCAATCGTCTCAGATCCTATAAATGTTTCCTCAGGCGTTCCCCAAGGGAGCCATCTTGGACCACTTTTATTCCTTATATTTATAAATGATCTACCTGATGTTCTCTTGAATTCATTTCCTTTGATGTTTGCTGATGATCTCAAATTTTTGAGATGCATTAAGGATTCGACTGACTGTATGCTTCTTCAAGAAGATCTTCAAAAATTATCAGTTTGGTGTATTATTAACCAATTAAACCTCAACATCTCAAAATGTCAATGTTTTTCATTTTCCCGACGTTCGTCTCCTTTTTTATATGATTATCATATTGATAATAAAATCCTAAAGAGGGTCGTAACCAAAAAAGATCTGGGAGTAATATTTGATTCTAAGTTCAACTTTACTGATCATATAGATTTCATAGTTAATAAAGCTAACTCCATGCTTGGATTTGTTGTTCGAAACTCTAAAGGTTTAAGTGATCCTTATACCTTAAAAACACTCTACATTGCATATGTTAGATCAGTTCTTGAGTACTGCTGTGTAGTATGGAATCCGTTTTATAAAACTCATTCGGTTAGAATCGAAAATATTCAAAAAAAATTTACAAGAATAGCCATCTACAAATTTGGATGGAACGTTGAAGTAATGCCAACATATCATATTCGACGTCAACTTATTGGCATTCAGACTTTAGAAAACCGGCGGAAAATGTTTTCCATAATGTTCATTAAAGATATATTATCCTATCATATTAATTGTCCTTTTTTATTGTCACTTATCAATTTACATGCTCCAGGTCGAGTGCTTATAGAGCTGTGTAAATCGTTCATTTCAAATGATCGAATCGTTCAACAATCGATTACGAAAATGATCCGATCTTTTCAATCAATCGATCATTCGATCATTTTCATTTCACTGAAATGATTCAATACTGTTCCTATTCGATATTAATTTCGATTTCGATGATAAGATTGACTTGTGGCTTTGATAGTTCTCACAAAATACTCTATGATGATGGCTACTTCATGGATTAAAAAGTGTCAAAAACTTCAAGAAAAAGAGATTTTATTTGTTGCTTCGGAAAAGAGCAATTTTAGGGCTTTCGGCTAACATTTGGTACGAAATATACTTTGTACGTCATAACTGAATTCGTCCTCTATTCATCAAGTCATAAACTGTCAAATTCCATCAAAGGATGGCTACGATGTCAATGGATTAAAAAACGTCTAAAAATACCAAAAAAAAAAACAGATTTTATTTGTTGCTCCGGAAAAGTGCAATTTTAGGGCTTTGGGCTGACATTCTGTACGAAATATACACGTACTTTGTACGTCATAACTGAATTCGTCCTCTATTCGTCAAGTCATAAATTGTAAAATTCCATCAAAGGATGGCTACGATGTCAATGGATTAAAAAACGTCTAAAAATACCAAAAAAAAAGAGATTTTATTTGTTGCTCCGGAAAAGTGCAATTTTAGGGCTTTCGGCTGACATTTTGTACGAAATATACTTTGTACGTCATAACTGAATTCGTCCTCTATTCGTCAAGTCATAAACTGTCAAATTCCATCAAAGGATGGCTACGATGTCAATGGATTAAGAAACGTCTAAAAATACCAAAAAAAAAGAGATTTTATTTGTTGCTCCGGAAAAGTGCAATTTTAGGGCTTTCGGCTGACATTTTGTACGAAATATACTTTGTACGTCATAACTGAATTCGTCCTCTATTCGTCAAGTCATAAACTGTCAAATTCCATCAAAGGATGGCTACGATGTCAATGGATTAAAAAACGTCTAAAAATACCAAAAAAAAGAGATTTTATTTGTTGCTCCGGAAAAGTGCAATTTTAGGGCTTTCGGCTGACATTTTGTACGAAATATACTTTGTACGTCATAACTGAATTCGTCCTCTATTCGTCAAGTCATAAACTGTCAAATTCCATCAAAGGATGGCTACGATGTCGATGGATTAAGAAACGTCTAAAAATACCAAAAAAAAAGAGATTTTATTTGTTGCTCCGGAAAAGTGCAATTTTAGGGCTTTCGGCTGACATTTGGTACGAAATATACACGTACTTTGTACGTCATAACTGAATTCGTCCTCTATTTGTCAAGTCATAAACTGTCAAAGTCCATCAAAGGATGGCTACGATGCCGATGGATTAAGAAACGTCCAAAAATCCACATTAAACATACCGGATCCTGATACATCAAATAACATCAGTTCAACCCAATAATTGTTTTTGCGGCCTACAACATCAACGACCAACCCGATCAATCATGTTGTTCAATGCCGAGTTCAACCCAGAAAGTCCAGTCCACCGTCCGTTTGGCGTTTATAATCCACGTTGATTGAATCGGAAGAAATGGAATCAAGTAAATCATGATTAATCGAGTCAACTGATATCGAAAATCGAGACTCATTGAAATGTCAAGTCATAAACTGTAAAATTCCATCAAAGGATGGCTACGATGTCGATGGATTAAGAAACGTCTAAAAATACCAAAAAAAAAGAGATTTTATTTGTTGCTCCGGAAAAGTGCAATTTTAGGGCTTTCGGCTGACATTTTGTACGAAATATACTTTGTACGTCATAACTGAATTCGTCCTCTATTCGTCAAGTCATAAACTGTCAAATTCCATCAAAGGATGGCTACGATGTCAATGGATTAAAAAACGTCTAAAAATACCAAAAAAAAGAGATTTTATTTGTTGCTCCGGAAAAGTGCAATTTTAGGGCTTTCGGCTGACATTTTGTACGAAATATACTTTGTACGTCATAACTGAATTCGTCCTCTATTCGTCAAGTCATAAACTGTCAAATTCCATCAAAGGATGGCTACGATGTCGATGGATTAAGAAACGTCTAAAAATACCAAAAAAAAAGAGATTTTATTTGTTGCTCCGGAAAAGTGCAATTTTAGGGCTTTCGGCTGACATTTGGTACGAAATATACACGTACTTTGTACGTCATAACTGAATTCGTCCTCTATTTGTCAAGTCATAAACTGTCAAAGTCCATCAAAGGATGGCTACGATGCCGATGGATTAAGAAACGTCCAAAAATCCACATTAAACATACCGGATCCTGATACATCAAATAACATCAGTTCAACCCAATAATTGTTTTTGCGGCCTACAACATCAACGACCAACCCGATCAATCATGTTGTTCAATGCCGAGTTCAACCCAGAAAGTCCAGTCCACCGTCCGTTTGGCGTTTATAATCCACGTTGATTGAATCGGAAGAAATGGAATCAAGTAAATCATGATTAATCGAGTCAACTGATATCGAAAATCGAGACTCATTGAAATGATTGAGATTGAAATAGAAAATCGAGAATCCAGAATCGAGAATCATGTAAATGATTGAGATTGAGATCGATTAAAATGATTGATTTCGATCATCAATACTTTTCGATGATCGGATCAAAAAAATCGAATCGATCCCGATTGACACAGCTCTAAGTGCTTAGGAATCGTTATTTGTTTCATGAGGAAACTCATAGAGTAAATTATGCGTTTAACGAGCCAATATCTCGCTGTGTCAGAGAAATTAACATAATATCAGATTGTATTGATTTTAATTTTCATTTAAATAGAGATTCATTCAAAAATATGTTAAGCTTATTCTTTTTAGTAAACTAAGAACTAACACTTTACTTATTTTAAAACAAATTTTATTGTATATATCACTAGTCTGTAAGAGTTACTGTAAACCCTAATTGATGAAGTAAATAAATAAATAAATAAATAAATAAATTGAAAAAAAAAACGATTATAGTCACTTTCATATTCATATTCATTCTCTTTTAATCTCAAAGTTTGACACGAATTTTAGAGAAATTTCAAATTTATTTTGACGTGTTTAAAATATTTCTTTCCATATTAAAATTATAAACATTTTAATCCATCGAGATCTCAGCCATCCTCCAAAGGAATTTGATAGTTTATGGCTTGGTAGATGGGTAATATACTATATTTTGACCTATTTTTTTCTAGATGCTTTGCAAAAGCCCTAAAATCGCAATTTTCCTGAACTGAACAAAAAACAAATCCAAAAAAATTTCGATTTTTCGGTGAAAAAATTAAGATTTTTCGAATTACTATCTAAACTTGGACTACGATAAATAAAACTTGTATTAATGATGCGTCTTCGAACAGTGAATTTAAATTACATGAAATTAAAGTTTTTATTGAAAGAAATGCCATATTGTGGTTGAAGGTGATAAACAACGTCATTACATGCATATATGGTAAGGCCATTTTGATGGAAGAATAGAGGCAGTAAGCTATAACCAGGGAGACTAAATTCCATGTGATCAGAATTTTCACCCACCTGGGTTTCGCATAGTGCCAAAACTGTTGGACTGTGTTTTTCAGTGTAGACATACTCGTATAAACCCCCGAATGTTGATACAAATGGTTCTAAATACGTTCAACATTTTATATTGATACGCTCCTGGATTTCAAAACAGATATTTGTCTGATATTCCTTTGGTTCAAACAGTTACACACACTGCATGGCATGACCCAAACAATGTGTGCAACGCCAAAACCAAAGCAAACTGTGGATGATGGATGGAGAAAAAAGTTGAAAAATTACCAACAAATGTGTTATGCAGGATATACATTGTTCAAATGCATGACAAGCACGTGCAAGTGTTGTATTGGTAAATTCGGGTTGAAGTTGCATATACAAATATCAAGCATGAGTCTTCAATCTTTTGTTTTTACATCGACGCGTGGTGAGAGGACGTTGCCCTTTGTGAGTTTTTTTTTTCGGCAAAATTGTGATTTTACGAATTTCTTTGGGATTTTTTCAATTCTATGCGAGTAATTTGTTTTATTTTGTCTGTCCATTTCATCATACAATTTTTGTTTACTGTTTTAATATTTAAATAATATTTAAATCTCTTCAACGTACTATACACAAATGAACCCATAAATGCATGATCAATCATCAATCTTGCATATACACTACTTCAATGCAGGACGCTAGATTGAAAGAAAATCAAAAGATTTTGATTTTGCTTCAATCAAACATCCAATCTATACGTGTGACTTTTTCACTAATAAACTTGCACATGCTTGTCATGCATTTGAACAGTGTACATATATCCGGCATTAGTCAATTTATTTTTTTTCCGTGGGTGCACTTTTTCTTCTTTTTTATTGCAATCTCACTAATACACACTTTGACATTTGACTTTGAAGGCACGAGGAGTTTTTTTTTAATCTTCCGCTACTCTACCCATCTGTTTGAGATGAAGACTAGCTCAACTGTCAAGTTAATTTTTTTTTAAATCCAAATACAAAATAATTTGAAAATTTAAATACACAATAGGTATAGTTTTTACAACATATTTTTTAACTTAAGCAAAAATTGATTAAAATCTTTTGAACCGTAGGAAATCCAATACAAACAAATGTTTTCTATTGGAGGTACCTACCATTAATTACAATTTTTGGAATTTTTTCCAAGCCATTACCTAGCTTTGTCTGGGGAACAGTTTTTGAAAAAAAAAAACTTTTTTCTAAAATTTTGAAAAAAAAAAAATTGTGATACCGTGTTATTTGAGTGCTTAAAAAAAAGAAAAAACCATCTTGGAAGCCCAAAATGTTACTTAATAAATATGAAGAAAATCGGTCGAGCCGTTCAGGCTATAGTCGAACGGACGGGCAGAATGCCAAATCCGGAGTCCTATTTTTTTTTAAGAATCCATGACTTGCCAGATAGTACCTTTGTACAAATATTTCGCAACTAAGAATCAGGGAGTGTAACCTTGTAATAGAAACAATCGAATGCTAAAACTAGTTTTTTTTTTAAACTGCCTACCAACAGACCTAAAACAATGACAGTTCGTGGAAAAGAGTAAGTAAACACACCTTTTTTTTCATTGGTAAATGTCAAGATGTCGTGAAGTTCTTTCAGTATCGGGAAAAGGTAATACTACGTTTTCACCAAAAGATAATCTGAGATTTAAGGCAAGAGATTTATGTGGTGTTTTCACCGCACTGAAAGATTAATAATAAGATTAACTTTGACAGCATCTATCAAAATGCTAATGTTGTTTCAATTTTTCTTATAAAGTAGAAGCGAGAGAAAGAAAGTTTCATTTGTGCCAAACGATGAAAAATCATCGAGATAGCTTAGCACCGTATGGATGTTTGGTCAGTTCGAACTTCGACCGATCGATCCTATGAAGATTTAGTAGAGATTTATTTCTAATCTACTAGATTTACGAAATAAATTTATATGGTAAATCTTCGAGATTTAAAGAAGATTTATGGTGAATCCACTTAAATCCCGGATTTACTCTTGGTGAAAACGTAGTATAAGATAAGTATGTATGGATTTAACTTTAATCAAATGTTATAGAAAGTGCTATTATAAATTGCACTAAAATTTAAAAAAAATGCGTTTTAACAATGTTTCATTTAAATTTTTGGACCTTTATAACCCTAGCGATGAAACAGCTTTGACAACTCTGTAAAATGTAATTGTTTTTGTTTTTTTTTTCGTATTTCTAGAATAATCTACAGCATTTTTCCAAAAACATTTCATGAGCGTCGATTTCGTTTCATCATTATCTTGACCAAATACACCTTCAACTTTGCCAATGTAATTGAGCAAATCTTCATGCTTTGTTATCAACTCAATGTCATTGATGTTATAATAATTGTAAGGCACCCAACAGATGGCGTTTGTATGTTCACCTATATTCTGTACTCGAAGAACGCTTGTCGCACGGTACAGCCTATACTCTATCTAAGACTGAACGGAGACTTAAAGAACCTCAAAACAATTTTTCCTGAAAAACTTAACAATTTTTACGGTTGCCCGGTTAATGTTACTGGTAGAAAATTGGGACCATTTTTGGATCTGGTTGGAAATAAAAGCAACCCACAGCCAGTTGGATCGTGGGAAAATCTTTCGGGTGTTGAAGGATTGTTGATAAGAGAACTTGCACTAGCGTTAAATTTCAAATTGCAGCTATTACCGTTCCCGGAAGGCAGAAGTTACATTGAGAATTTTACTTGTTATGGATCTTTTCTAGAGGTAATTACATAAGGTAACAGATTTCCAATTTTGATGAATTTATTTTTCAGCTTAAGAACGGAAACGCAGATATTGCGATAGGGGGATTTAGTGACTCTGATCCAAGTCGATGGCTCTTTTCGCAGTCTTATGTTTATCATTCATCTCCATTTGTTTATATTGTGCGCGGCAGAGAATTAAGTCCGATGGCCCGATTAGCAAAGCCGTTTACCAATCAAGTTTGGATAGTTCTAGTGGTATTCCTTATCATTAGCTTTTTATTTATTTTATCTGTACGTTTTCTGAAAATTACAACTCGACAATATATCTTCGGGGATGACAACGAAGCTCCATCGTTAAATTTCATTGCAATAATCCTCGGCTATCCAGTCAACCGAACTCCACCGGCTAATCGGAACTTCGCTCGATACGTTCTTTTGCTACTGCTTCTTCTGACACTAGTAATTCGCAATGCATATCAGGGATCGTTGTACGATGCAATTCGCAGGGACGGATTTGTCAGAATTCCATCGGGATATGAAGAAATTGTTAAATGGAACTATAAGATCCTGATATCGCCAGAGTTTGAAAACTTTAATGCTTACACCAAAAATTTGACAATCACCATCCCCAATGGGGGATATCTTCAAAGGCTCAAGATTTTAGAAACAATCAAGGGCAGATATGCCTCTGCAGTTCTCCGAGAGAGTTTTATTGACTACATGAAGAAAAACAATTGGAAGCGGAACGATTTGTTTATGACCCAAGAGGTGATTATTTTGTATCATTTTGTGATGTTCTTTCCCAAAAACTCCATATATTTGGCCACATTTAATAAGAAGTTGCAAGGCTTGACTTATTCGGGTATAACGAATAAGTTGAAATTTAATTTAACTACGAAAGCCGCTTTGAGAAGTATAACTAGAATGCAGCCACTAAAGGTAGCACTAGACAATAAGCGCTTCAGAGCTATGTATGATATTTATATTTTCATGAAAATCATGGCGGTTCTTGTATTTTGTTTGGAATTAATATCGGTTCGTTATAAGAGACTTCATCGAGTTTTTCAGTGGATTGGGTAATAAGGGGGCTTTTAAAATACATGCACGAAAACTCTTAAATTACACAAAGTGGTAGCTCTGTTTTCTTTTTAGAAAATGGTAAAAACGTATCATAATCTCTAGGCTGATGCGATTAAACACAACAAAATGGCAACCCTAATCTGTTGAACTTTTTTGGCACAAAGACCCACATACTTGTAGTTACCGAAAAATGTTTTTGGCGATTATTTAATCAACTACTTTTAATAACTAATACTCGTTTTTGAGTAAAAAATACTTCTTTATTAAGTTTATTGCGTTGCCGCTATAGAATCATCATATGCAACGGAAAGTTTACGACGTCATAGAAGAAACTGTCAAAATTTACAACATTTCGTAAAGGAGATTTTTTGTCGTCAAAAAAAGATGATATAAATATTATCGATACCTTCCCGTAAGAATGTATTAAGGGAAATTTTTAAAATTGTTCAGGAAACGAAAAAAACGTCTAATTTAGTTATTTTTTGTGTATTTTATTGGACGAAACAAATTTAAAAATGTCGCTTAACACATTCTTACGGGAAGGTATCGATATGTACAATTGTAGATGGAAGAAAATTTTGTAATCAAAATTTACAACATATCTTAAACTTTCCGACGGATATTTTTGTTTTAAATGAAGATGGTAAAAATTAAGGAAAATTTGCAATGCTACATATTATAACATTTTATGTGTCACCATTTGCCAAAAACCACGAAATGCATATAAAATAAGAAACAAAATTAATTCGAAGGAAAACAAAAACAGAAGTTTTACGATTAAAATGGCTCGTGAGGGCACAATTTAAAAGAGAATTTTTTTCAGAACATCGAACAATGCCTTTTACACTATGTATAATAAAAAAATAAAAACCCTTATTCAAATCAACAGTAAATGATTTTTAATAACAGCCAATGCAGGGATTTAGGAGTGTTGGAAGTGCAAAGACGGCTTTTAATTTCAGAAAAAAATTATTTTTAAATTCAATAAATTAGTTGGTAATTTCAAATCTATCCAAGCATTTAGAAAAACAGGGTTCAAAACATTAGTAGCGTATTCCAAATCCACCTTTAAATATTAGAAAGGGGAAAGTTAGTAGACAATTTATACCATAAGTAATAGTCGAGTTTTGAACCTTTAATTAATATTTAGTTGCATGTCCCTTGTTAGAAATAACAGCAGCACAACGACATTGCATAGAAGTAATAAGATTTTCACATCTTTTTACAGGAATTATGTAAAGCCTCCCAAAAGGCTGTGCTAGTAGTTGTCTTACAACTATAGCAACAATACTTCTTGAAATCACACCAAAAATTTTCTATAGGTTTGAGGTCTGCGGACTGCGCAGGCCACCATGACGTTAGCCCTCTCTTCTTGGAACCACTGCTTCGCAAGTTTACTTGTATGCTTTGGGTATTTGTCTTGTTGAAAGAGCCATTTCAGTGACATTTTACCTTCAGCATATGGGAACATAACTTCCTCTATGATCTTCACCTAAAGATGCTGATCCACTCATGCTGATGCCTTCAATCCGGTATATTGGACCAAAATGATAGAAGGAAAAACATGCCCAAACCGTTATGCTCGATCCTCCATTTTATTATCTTGACTGTGAAGCGTGGATTATATTCTGTATTTAAATGCCTTCTTACATATTGACGAGATCCCTTTCCACCATATAGCACAATCTTGGACTCGTCTGACCACAGAATATTACTTACTTACTTACTTAGGTCCTCAGACATTTTATGTCCATGGGGGACCCCTAGTGGGGCATAGGGCATCCACAACGCCAGCTCGCCATCCGAAAGCATACCGAAAGCAGCCTTTGCCTTCCCGATTCGACTGCTGATATCCTGTTTCGGTGCCACCCTCGGTAGGGATGATACTTCCAAGGTATTGTTAGCTCTGTACTTTCTCTACCGGTTGTTGAAAAATATTTATGAGAGAAGATGACTGGGTTCCTAGGCCTATCATCTTTGTTTTGCCGGAGATAATTTTCAGCCCCAAGATTTCTGCTTCTTTCTCCACCCCTGTTGTCATTTGGTGGAGATCCATGATCCTATGAGAGAGCAAGCATACGTCGTCCGCATAGTCAAGATGTGTGAGGTGAGACATAAGAGTCCATCGAATTCCTCCGTTTCCCGTCAAGGCCGCTCGCAAGATATCGCTTATCACCAACAGAAACAATATTGGTGACAGAATGCAGCCCTGTATGACTCCACTTTGGACTTCAAACACTTCTGACAGCCTCCACAGAATATTGCTCCACAAAAAATATGAAAATTCAGGTACTTATCAATGATTCTATTTACACTACTGACAGCAACTGTATGTATTTTAACTCAATTGAAAAGTTGAAAAATGTTTTAAAATGACTACGAATTTTGTAATTAGTTATTTTTTTCAACAAGATGTAAAGGGTTTTTCAGTTTGATTCGTTCAGAATTTATTTGGTTTCTTGCATCGTTAGAGATTTCTTTCTAAAGTATGTTCGACGATCAGAAGCGAAAATTGCGCATATATATAAGAAAATGAAAGCAGTCTTCTTTGGATTTAAGATTACACAACGAACAAGACTGATTGAAACTACCTTTGTAAGGACTTCCGTTCAAACCGAAGAGTTCGCTTAACAGGTCATAAAAGTAGATTTTTCCATTAAATTCATATTAAGTCTGCTCTCTGATTCGCGAGATTTCACTACAAACTCATTGAATGCATCGAATTTTCATGCTTCTAAACTATAACTATCCGATACAATAATTCCTTACATGAATTTAAATTTCCTTTATTAATCAATACAATTTCTTCACACACATTTCCTAATCTTTTATATAAAGTTTGTGTGTGTTTATTGGCAAATTATTAATTATATGTATATTATTTATAGCTTTTTTAAGAAATTCTAATGAAATTTTTCAATAGATTTGTACTCATCAAGTCCCTATACTTGGGCAACGTAACACATTGTAGATTTTACCACAGGATCAAAATTTTTACACTTTGCTAAATTTTTGATTCGATTATCTAAGAAGATGTTCTGCGAACTATTTACTTTGTCTGTAAGATAAAAACTTAAATCAATAGTCCTATTATTATTCACACCTAGGTACTTGTATTCGTTGATGACCTACAAAGTTGAACTATTGATGATCACCCAATTGTAGATGTTCTGACTACTTGCTGATCTTGTAAAAATCATAACTGTATTGGACAGTTTACGTCAATACACTATAATCATGCTCAATTTTTATTTGCGGAATTTTATAGTCCTATAGTCCTGTTATAAAACTGTGCAATTGTATGCATAAAGGTGTCGCTCGAAAGGGATAATTCGGGTTTACCCCAACCCCAGTCAAAATGAGTCATTGATCTGGAGTGCACCACGTGCTTTTGTATCCACTTTAATATTCAAGGAGTTAATGAAGACCGATTACATCACTTATATCTCCGTGGGTTGATGAAGTCAACATAAATCCTTCAAAATCACCAGCAATGCTGGTACGCCAACTTTGTATATTTTTTATTATACGAATAAAAATTAGATCTAAGAAAAAAACATTGGCCCACTTTTGATATCGAATTTTCAAAAAAAAAAAAAAAATTGATTTATTTCAAAAATCTAAAATATTTTTTTTTTTCAAGTTTTGACATGTATGTATTTTTTAAACTTTTAACAAGTCTCATAAAAATAAAAAATATTATTAAAATCCGACGAGCTGATACCGAGAAATTCAAAATTAAAAAACAAAATTCTATGGTGGGTACAGTCAGTAATATATAATGTCGACATTTTCTATTGAATTATAGATCGTTAAAATTATTACAAAGGAAAAAAAAATTATCAAAATTCTAGGTGCCATTTTCGATAAAAATACCAACGATTTTTGAAAACCATTTCTTAACATTTGTAAAGTTTTTTCTCATATCATTTGTAAGAAAAGCATCAAAATAAAAATGAAATCAATAAGCGCAAAATAAGTAATTTTTTTTTATTTTCTGTATACTCCTATAAGTATTTTATTCTTGTAAAAAACAAATCTCCTCTTCATTATATTATGTCCAGAAATATTATTTAATGAGCTTTATAACAGTTTGTTACAGGAGCTGTATTTGAGTACAATTATATTATACGATAATTAATACTCCTATAGCGATGGACTAAATATTCTTTGATTTGCTTATAGACGTAGATTATAATATAGTAGCTCTATAAAAGAGAGCATTTCAGTATACAAGATTGAAGGCAGCCCTGAGGTCAACCAAAAACGGCTACAACACTTCACGTTTCTGTACGGAAAATAACAAAACATCCTTCAATGTTCAATTCATAATAAGAGGACTAATAGCTTAAGCAGATGTTAAGCATTTTGCATGCAGTGAAATTGAATTGCACAGGATCTTATGTCAGCTGATTCATTCTAGGACCGCATGCAGCCTATCGCTGCACAAACTCTATTTATAATTTGGCTGCGCATCTTTATTGCAGCCACAGCACTAAACCCAAAAATCTAAGGTAATTTATATCTGGCATTACCAAAATTGACATTACCCCTTGGGTAATGGTTAGTGCGTTTGACTGTCATGCAGAAGGTTTTAGGTTCGGTTTTTAGCCACTGCAAAAAAGTATTTTTCAGGGCGTGTACAGCCTCTAGCGAGGAATTGACAAAACCTCCAAGAGACACTCTTGTCATTAAAAAGTGCTGTTTATTAGCCGTTCGGAATCGGCAGAAAATTGTAGGTCCCCTCCATTCTTAGCAACACGCACACAGGAATGGTTGAGAGTTGTAAAAGTCACTAGGTCCTGGTTGTCTTTGAGCTGTTGCACCACCTTATTTATTTATTTAATGCCAAAATTGACAGTATGATTTTTAAAAAATAATGAAATATGAATTGTTGTCGTTTTCATTACGCCGCACCTCCATTAGCAATATTTATTTCTGACATTATGTCAGACACTATATCTGAAGTTTATATTTCTTTAACACCGTGGGCAAATTATGTCGTGATTTTTAATTATTCGCTATGATCTCACGAAGTAAATCACGTCGTTTGCTTTTAGCGATAAACGCATTCGAAAAGCTGGAAGAGGCAAAACGGAAAGAATACATAAGGAAGCACATGTTTTGGGTCAATCCATTTTTGAGCAAAAGAGATTTGCACGACCTTGAAGAAGATTTGCTCCAAGACATAATTGAGCAGTCCCACAAGCATGAAAAGTCTCTGAATGCCCTAACTAATTTAAAAAAAAAATAATCAAAATACTTACTATCTTCAATGTTTAATTCTTTTAGGCTAGGCGCGCACATTCAATTTTTAGTTTCGCAACTGCTTGGTTCGAGCAACTAAAAAGTTTGTGTTTTGACACAAACTAAGCGATTGCCTAAAATAAGTTCGCTATTTTGTGTAACATATAATCATATGCACCTGCGCGGACATTCAACCAAATAGTTCATCTGCTTTCTATAAGCAACCAAACAGTTGTGCAACTAAAAATTGAATGTGCGGGCCTAGCCTTAATGTTAATTTTGGCCTGCAAACAATCAAACAACGTATGCAGGGGAGAGTGGGGCACATTTGAACAATGCTTATAAAATTTTACTTTATTACTCTTTTTTAAAAGTAATTTAAAATTTTAACCTGTCAATACCATATCCATAAACGTCATTGGCTTTCCTTGATTCTCTCAGTTGTCTCTCTTAGAGGTGAAAAGTTGTAAGAGTTTAAAAAAAATTACTGCGCAATTTTAAAACAGGAACAATTTTTTTTGGAGGAAAAATAAGTTTTAAACTTAATTACGGTAAGTTTGTTGCTAGATATATTTCAGTTAAATATTTATAATAAATTTTATGTCAATGGAACAGTTGGGGCAGATTTGAACAAGCATGTTGGGGCGCTTTTGAACATGTTCAAAGCTGCCTTGATTAGTTTTTTTTAAACATATTTAAGACATTTAAGAGAAAATTTATTCAGCTTCAAGCAATAAATCAAGCAATTTGTTATCTGTTCTATAGGGCAAGTATCGGTTTCACGTAAAAAATGTTTTTGTCATATCGACCATCAGTCTCTGCGTCTATACGTTCTCTGTCTTATTTGTGAGCTATTGAATACTGATAATAAGACCTAGTTTAAGCTTTCTAGACAGGCCGAACAAATCTTGAAATTTTTGTAGCTTTAACTAAAATATTCTAGTTAAAGCTATTTTTATTCACACAAATTGAAGGTTAGGCTTGGAAAACAAGTTAAAACTAAATGAACTTAGCGTTGTTTATTTTAAAATAGCTATTACTAGAAAACATCTTTAACTAGCTAGCTTAAGCTTATTCTTATTGACTAAAAATCCAGCTATTACTTAAAAATCCAAGTTTTAGATTTAGCTTTTTTTTCTTATTAATCTTTGTGGATTTTTGTTTTTTTTTTCTACAAATACATGAATATGATATAACAAAAGTATTAATTTTGAGTTTTATTGATAAATTCTTATTAAAAAATGAATATAAAAATAAAATTTGAAAGTTCTTTTATTCAGTAAATAAAAAATTATATCACTGTTCAAAAATGAAAAAAGTGTTCAAATGTGCCCCACTTTCCCCTACTTCAACAGACAGTGGTAGAAAAATTACATCTTGGTTTCACAGGACATAATTTCTATACGAAGTGAAAATATAACATGAGTTTGTCAATGAAATGAAGGAATGTTACATGAAAATGTAAGAATTGGTGTCAAGACTCGACGTCTTGTGAGAAAATTGTGTCTAGTGAAGTTGGGGTGTCACGAAACGTCAAAATTTATATCTGCATTTATTTCTTCTACGAAGACAAGAAATAAACAGAAAAAATTATGTCTAAAAATAACAAAAATCGAGACATAGGGGGACTCCACAAGAAATATTGGCTACATGATACATTTCTTGCAATCATTTATTTCAAGTGGACGCTCTGTGTTAAGACAGAACTAGATTCCTATCATCTCTGTGTTAACCATAACTTTTCATCACACTAAAAGTACGAAAAATCCCTATTCAGACTAAGAAGAATAATCAAACCATTATAAAACACAAAATTATTATTTATTAAAACTATTTTTTAACATTGCTTTTCTACGGTTAAAAAAAGGTTGAAAATATATTCACGAACTGAACATCTTATTTTGCCTTCAGTGACTTCTTCAAAATCAAAAGAAACAGATCTTAGCACACATCTCAAACATGTACATCACCTACTTACCAACAGATGTCGCTCACAATTCGCTCGAAATATCTATATTCGCCATCTCACTATCTACTTATCTCTTTCAGCCACACAAAAAAGAACCTACATCAACTTCTCTCAACAAAACCTTCAATCAAAAAAAATATTACTACAAGAAAATGACACTTGACATTGCGGCGAAATTATCCCCAAAATGGCACCAGTTCGTTCATTCTCTCCTGTCAAAAATATTACTTTTTATTAAATGAATACAAATAGAAATTTTCTAAGAAGAACGTACCTACATACACCTACAGTCCCACACACAATTGCTAAAAATAAATCAAAACAAAAAAACTCGGCGGATTAATCTAAATATTAAAGAATCAATTTAATTGTGTAGATATTTAATCGTGAAACCGAGAAAGTGCAAACAAATAGAAAGAAGACTGGAAAAGAGACTATATAATAAATGGTGCGATCGACAACGATGACGGAGTTTTGTATTCCCTCTAAAGTTCATCATAAATTATATACTTAAATCTTTTGGGTTTGTCCCTAACATTAACGACCTTCAGTTTCAGTGTTTTCTTTTTGTTCACCAACAACGAACTCGATTATAGGAACAAAATACTCGTATATAAATAAATCTACGAAGTACATAGATACATGTCCGGGACAAATTAATAAACTAAGTTGACCATTCCTATGTGTGTTCCCTGTGAATTGTGATATTTCAACTACAATTTCCTTTTCCTCCTCCCAAGACAGCGATTTAATGTGAATAACGGCACCTCCGCAGTGGGACGAAATAAAAATTGTCGGTTTACGTTCGCCCGATCAGTGGCGGTGCTCCAACTCCAAAGATTAGAAAATAAAAAAAATCGTGGCCTTGAAGTAAAAACAAATGTCAACAATTATAACGAGTCAGGGTGCTGCGGCGTATGGGGCTGCGGAATAGTGACAGTAGATAAGCTATAGCTGGCTAGTACCTTCTTAAAAACGCAGTAAAAAGTGATTCTGCATTAGCAAAGTCCAAGCTAAATAAAACAAAAATTGATTATTGGTGTAAAACTATCGAAACGTCAAACTTTCTTTTTGTTGTTGTGTTTTTTTTGTACTCAAACTTAATTGCCGCATTATATTCCAACAACAAAATACACACCACGGAAATAATCTGTTTGTGTTTTGTATACATAGGTACATAGTTCGTAGCTGTAGAGTGTAGTGTTTAAAGTGAAGTGAGTTCTGAGTTGTTTTCTGTGTGTCCCTGTCTCTGTCTCTGTACTTATATAATATTTTATATGTTTTTAGCCAATAATTATTAATAATTGACGAAGCTATAATTAAGTCGTAGTTTAATGCGCCATAGTGTAAACACCTGATCCAGGTAGACATCTAATGTCGTGATTTGTGGAGCAAGTGGAGTGCCAACTGCCGCAGCGAGAGCGGTAAAAGCAGACACCATAAAAAAAAAAGTTTAGCTCTCCGAGTCCAGCAACAAAAACAAGGGCAAAAGTTAAATAAAACAACAACAAGAACAACACGAAACTGTCAAGGTTAGTGGGTAAGTTGTAGTTGTAGTGTATTAGTTGTATAGTGGGTGATATAAGCTGTTTGCTCTCTCTAACTTAGGTCCAACGAAACAGCGGTGTTTATTGTTAAGTTGAAACGCATATTGTAGTAGTGCTGTTGTTATGTTCTAATGTTTTAAAATTGATAAAATGTTTTTTTTTTGTTATTCTCTTTGTGTGTTTAATATTGATTTGGGGTGTGTACAGAGGCTGTCATTTTGTTGGTGTGTCTCTTTGAACTTTTTGGGTTCGTTCTTGGTTTCACATTGAGTTCCTTTTTTTGTGTGTATATGTAGGTAAATAAGTTGAGATATGATATGTCACTCACTGAATGAACGTAACTGACCTCTGTTTTAATTTTTTTTTGGGTTGGGTAGGGTCACGATAGTTTATGGATGAATTGTGTACCAGTGAGTATATTAGGTGCGTTCGTTTACTTCCTATTAGGTACTTGCCAATTTCTACAATTTTATATTTCATGAACTCTGCAAGTGAATTAAAATTGTTATAAATTGGCAATTTTTTTATGGTTTCACCAAAATAAGAAGTACAAAATTAATATTTAAAAGAAAATAGGTAGATATGGAATTTATGCGTCGTTATTACCTATTGAGTAAATAGAAAAAGTAGGGAAGACTTAAGTTAAAATAATCCGTCTGATGGAGAGACTGAAGATATTAAAGTGAGGAAACATTGTTAAATCATAAAAAAAGATTTAATTTTCAGTTTTAACCTCACTTTTTTTAAAGATTTTTTTGACTAACAATACTGAAATTGTGGCCAGTGTTTAAAGTGGCCAGGCAGGCACCTACATACATATGTATGTACATACATATATGAACAGTTTTAATTACCTTTTATTTTAATTTTAAATACCTTTACGGGAGCCAATCCCGCTAATGCAACTAAGTTACTCCGCTTAGGGTACGTAAAGTTGCCGAAGTCAATATGGGCGCATTCACTAGAGCTACGTAGTCAACTCATTATGATTGGGTTAGTACAACTAAAAAATGAGTTGATATTTCCCCTCCGATGTAGTGTACAAATTTCGGCTTCAAAGTTCGGGGATAATGATTTTGACATTTCACAAACAGCTGTTCGATGAAAATACGAGTACAAGTGTAATTTTTGGTGAAAGATATTTTCAAAATTAAATTAATGGTGCGATATGAAAATATACATTACCAAATCGAAAGTGGAGATGAAATATGCAAGGTTTTTTTTTTTTTAATGTAATAAGCAAAACGATACATTTACCAATCTTATTACAGATCCAGTGCATACCGCAGGCTACAAACAATAAAAATTGGCTATCCAAAACACAAATGTTTCTTATTTCATATGTTTACATCTGTCATTTATATGAAAGTTTAGAATTGAATTTAGCTTCATCTACGGAGGAACTGTGGAAGCACTGCCAGAATACCATCAAGAGAGCCGCCACTGATGTGCTGGGTTTCACAAGGCCACCACAACGAAACCTCTGGTTTGACGAAGAATGCAGGTTGGCGCATGTAGCAAAGAACGAAGCTTACCAATTAATGCTGCAGGCCAGAACCAGAGCTGCTGAGAGAGCTGCCCGGGAGCTCTACGGGCAAAGACGAAGGGAGGAACTTCGATAATGGTCAAAATTTTAGTCCACCCGACCTAAATGAAGTGCGGTCAGCGATAGCCAAGCTGAAAGCGAACAAAGCTGCTGGCGCAGATGGCTGAGCTGAGCTATTCAAAGCAGGTGGGGATGACTTGGTAGGGAGCATGCACAAACTCATCTCAAAAATTTGGTCGGATGAAAGTATGCCCAATGAATGGAACCTCGGCATAGTGTGCCCCATCCACAAGAAAGGAGATGCTCTGACGTGTTCCGATTACATAATGAAAAACACTTATAATTAGTAAAATTATTGTACTTATACTTTTTTTTTTATTAAGATGTAATTCACTAATTGTACTGTTTTTTTTTTATATTGCTAATTTTTAATGTAAAAGAAGAAGTAAATAAATAAACTAAACTAAACTAAAACTAAAATAAACTAAGGTATAAGTCTCCTCAACGTCGCATACATTATCCTGTCGTCTGTACGAACGCCTAAAACCGTTTGTCAACGAGCTGGTCGGCCCCTATCAGTGTGGTTTTAGGCCCGACAAATCTACCCTGGATCAGATGTTCACACTTCGACTGATTTTGGAAAAAACCCAGGAGTTCCAAATCGATACACAACACCTTTTTCTCGATTTCAAAGTCGCCTATGATAGCGTGCACAAAGAACAACTACATATATAGAGCCATGTCTCTCTCGAAATCCCTGCCAAAATCGTCCGCTTGTGCAGGATGACGATGGAGAAATCTCGCTGCTCCGTCAAGGTCGGTAAGAACACCACCGAACCCTTTGATGTCGAGAAAGGTCTGAGGCAAGGCGACGCGCTATCATGCAACCTATTTAACATCGCTCTTGAAGCAATTGTACGAAACTCAAACGTCAACAATAGAGGTACAATTTTTCAAAAGTCAGTTCAACTGCTTGCTTGATGCGGATGATATTGATATCATTGGGAGGACGAAGCGAGCTGTTACCGGTGCGTTTGCAAGTATTGAACTGGAGGCGGCAAAAATGGGTTTGGCTGTTAATGAGGTCAAGACGAAGTATATGCTATCATCGAGAAAGGAATCTCAACATCGGCGACTCGGGCAAAACGTCACGATGGATAGGTATAACTTCGAAGTCGTCAAAGACTTAGTTTACCTGGGCTCCACTTTAATATCGCAAAACGACATCAGTGCAGAGATCAAGCGAAGAATTATTCTTGCCAACCGCTGTTTGTTCGCGCTAAGAAGGCATTTGTGTAATAAAGCCCTATCTCAAAGAACCAAGGAGACCTTGTATAAGACCCTCATCATCCCAGTCCTGCTGTATGGGGCAGAAGCATAGACACTGTCTAAAACGAATGAAAATCAGCTTGGGTGCTTTGAAAGAAAATTTCTTCGTTTGATCCTTCTCTGGAGGAGAAGGTTCAACAACGAGCTATACGGGCTTTACAGCGACGTTGACCTAGTCAAGAAGCTGAAACTACAACGCCTGAGATGGCTGGGACACGTGGAGCGTATGGACACCGAAACACCAGCCCGTCGAATCTTCGAATCCACCCCTGATGTCTGCGCAGCAGAGGAAGACCCCACCTCAGGTGGCGCGCACAAGTGGAGAGCGACCTCAACCAACTTGGAGTGCGTAACTGGAGGCAGCTATACTCTGTCCAACAAAAATATCCAGTGTGGGCAAGATAGAACGTTTGCCTCGCATTCTGGCTACAGTGAATTGCATAAATCTGTCCTTCATTAAAGCTCTCACAGGGTTATAGTAGTGTTGATTTTAAATGGACCCTTTTTTAAAGCTCTAAAATCAAAAGCACCTCAACAGAAACCCAAGGAAAAAAAACTGAACAAGTTACGAAATGAACAAGGGTAACTCTGAACGCACATCAATATTTAATGGGGGTTGAAATTGAATAGCACCAACAGCTATAGACCACAGCAATTCAGTGCACACTCAGATGTGCAGTCAATAGGACGTCGGGCCTGCGTCAGATACAACCGAAAATTTATGGGTGCACAAACACTTTTTTATGGAGGAGTTCTTTCAATTTAGTATGGTGCAAAAATATAGAACGCTACTGATTTTGAAAAAGCTCTCCCATAAGACGTGTACTGCATATTTTTGTTGGATGAAGTATAGCTAGGGACCGAGCTAGCTGGAGGGGCTTGTTGGTTGACGCCGTAGTCCACCCTGGACTGTGAGCGCCATCTAAAGTAAGTAAGTAAGTAAGTAGTCACTACATTCATATTTTTTTCATTTTTTAACTTAAAAGTACTATAGGCATAGATTAAGAAAGTTTCATGTAATCAAAAAATATTTCGTTTAAAAAATCAACAAAAAAGCAAAAATTCCCAATAATGGCCCAAAAATAACCCGACTCTGACAATATTTTTACAAAAATAGAAATGTCAAAATAAACAAAAAAGGGCTTTTCTATAGGGTTGAGGTCTGAGGACTGCGCAGGCCTCTGCATGACATTAACCCTCGTTTCTTAAAACCACTGCTTCGCAAGTTTACTTGTATGCTTTGTGTAGTTGTTTTGTTGAAAGACCCATTTTAGTGGTATTTTACCTTCAGCATATGGGAACATAACTTCCTCCATGATCTTTACATAAAGATGCTAATCCACAATGCCTTCAATCCGGTATATTGGACCAAAACGATAGTAGGACAAACATGCCCAAACCATTATGCTGGATCATTCATGTTTTATTGCCTTGGCTGTGAATCCTGCATTATAATCTATGTTTGGAGGCCTTCTTACATATTGACGAGATTCCTTTCCACCATAATACAACCTTAGACTTACCAATGATTCAATTCACACTACTATTATTTTGACCGCAACTGTACCTATTCAATTAAAAGAATTTTCTTGTTAAGAAAAGGACCTTGTATGGTAAAGTGGGGGCAAATTTGTCGTTGATGAATATTCGGCACTGCTGTTTTCACCTGGGCCTTACCAACAATTTATTGATAAACACGCGTTTATGTAAACACCAGATTAAATTTTAAAGACGAGTTAATTTGCTCGTTTACCAATAACCAAGTTAAACACGCCTTCAACTAAACAGCTCTCTATTACAAAATCCGCTATATTCGTTGTTAAAAGGGACATTTGTTGGTATTACATTTGTGTTATTTTGAAAAACGAAGACATTTATTTTGTTCACATTCAAATTCGTTGCTACCGCAGGACATAATTTTGACGAAATAAATATTTTTATGTACCCAGTAATCCCTTTCGAAAACTTGAAGCTCCTCTGGCAACAGTCATCAGAATCTCTTGACCCTACAAAGTACTAGTTCTTCTCGTGTTGGACTGATGTACTCAAGGAGAAATATCGGCTTGCATGAGTAAACTTTTCCACATTTTGTCTAGCAAAGTAGATACATGAACACACCTATTCCCAAATTTTCATCCACATAGATACAATTAAAGACGAAAATCGTTTTGAGGTTTCTTTTATTCGTGTACAGCGCCATTTTTTCTCCCGATTTGGATTAGATTTTTGATCCATGAGTTGAACGATTGGTTTAAAGTTGAATTGAAACTAAATAAAGAAAGAATCTGAGAATAACAAAAAATTAAAAAAAAAAACGAAATATTTTAAAACCCGAGTACTGTGTTGATCCATTAAAATGTATAGGCAATTTATATACGTTGCAATTTTTTAGTTTAATCGGTTTTGGGTTGCCTTGCAATTACACAATCAAATTTATTGCGACTTACATGATAATAGCCTATGTAATTTTCAGGCTTAATTACATTCAAATTTTTGATAACTGAAAATTCTAAACAGAAAAGCTGCTTTTGAGTTTACTTGAATTAATTTAATTGGAATATCTACTAATTCTGGGTTATCCCAGAGTTAAGTCCAGGACTGAAAATGATAACCTTTTTTTTATGACAAAAGTATTATCAGGTCTTAGAATATTTGCGCCCAGTTTTCAGTGCTGGTGGTAACTTTGAGTTAAACCTGAAAATAAATTAAAAATAAAATGTTGATTATCGAAACAGAGATGTACGTACATGCGGTAGTATGAAAAGTGTGATTTCCATATCGCACCCTTAAAATCAATCTATATCTCACAAAACACATAATTTTTCTTGATGAATTGGAAAATATTTATGGAAAGTGTCACATCGGTAGATTTTTGGTGGGTGTAATTTCTTTACGGATATAAAACCTAACTGTTGCACTGTATGCGCTTTCTGTAAAATGAATATGAAAACGGGCACTTACAGCAATATTATTCACTCAATACATCCAGATTAAAACTTAAATCCGGATGTATTTACTTTAAATTTGTATAATTTACATTCGGATTTAAGTTTTAATCTAGATGAATCGAATGAATAATATGCCCGTTAGACTATTTTTAATAATGTACAGAGCTCCTCATGCATCTCGTCGAGAAAAACATTGTCAGGGACGTGTCGTAATGAAAAGTCACAATCTAAACAGGGTCTTATAAAGACCCCTGTAAGCGCACTTTAAGTGGATGGTAAAAATGAACATTGGCGCTGCTATCGTTAGACTAGCCGCGCACTGGCAACTGCGATCGAAATCAAATAGTTTAATCACCAGTTTATAGAGTACCGCGCACTGGCAACTCTTTACTCACGCTCACACTCTTTTCTCTCTTGCGCTTATAGAAAACCCCTGTAAGTGCACTTTAAGTGGACGGTAAAAATGAACATTGGCGCTGCTATCGTTAGACTAGCCGCGCACTGGCAACTGCGATCGAAATCAAATAGTTTAATCACCAGTTGATAGAGTACCGCGCACTGGCAACTCTTTACTCACGCTCACACTCTTTTCTCTCTTGCGCTTATAGAAAACAGCTCAACTGTTGTGAATTAATTTTAAGCAATCGTTTAGTTTGTGTCAAAACACAAACTTTTTAGTTGCTCGAATCGAGTTGCTCGAAGTGCGCGGTGTCCCATATAAGCCCATATGTTTCATTTTAGCAACTAAACAGTTGCGAAACTAAAAATTGAATGTGCGCGCTTAGCCTTAAGATGACCGTAAATGATAAGAATATTTTAGACATGTCAAAACACTCAAAAATAGAATTCCTCAAATTGCTTCAGTACGTTAATTAATTTTATTGTATATGTTTTTAGTTCTATGAGCATAGTTCATTTAGCAAATGTTTCACTTTCAGATGGCGCTTATAACATAACAGATAACGACGAATGTCATTGAATTTCTCATAAGGTACCCTCCATTCAACCGAGTTTCCCCTTTATAAAATTAAAAACTTTTCCAATGTCGTTTCAATAAGTTTATCTTATCGCCTCCGTTAAATTATTTCATCGTCTTTGCTCTTTGGTGTATTTTTGGTTTCTGATACGCCATGGCCTTGGACAATTTATTTTGTATACTGGCTCGTATCATATAGAAATTTTGGTGGTGTATTTCATTCAAATAGTAGCCAGAGATAACGATTTTAAATTCCAAAATGAATCATTTATAAGAAAATATATAGATTTAATAGTAACTTTGAATAGTTAGATTCTTAAAGTTTTTTTTTTTACAAAATAAACAAATCTTATCAATAATTTAGGTAGTTACCATTACAATCAAGTTAACACATAATTTGATCCAATAAATTGATCTCTGTTAAGACAGTTACACTCTAGTTCATATGAATAGATTCAAAATTGTGATACAAGTCTTTGGTGGAAGCAATGGTTGAATCACAGGATTGTGCATTTCGATGTGTAGATACGTCATTTAATGTTGGCAGATGAAAACAAAACCGGGAGAAGAGATTATGACTAACCTATCCAACAGGATCAAATAAGTAATGGGGGCACCGGCCAAAATATGACAGTTATACTCAAGTTTAGGGCAAATGTATGCATTATAGATCATAGCCTGAACAGAAGCGAAAAAGCCTTAGAAACCGCTGTTACTTCGGATTGGCAAAACAACTGGGTTCAAAACTCTTCAGTGAACGACGAGGTGTACGCTCGAAGAAATCCTAGAAATCCTTATACTACCAGTTCTATATTACGATGTTTGGGACGTTTTGGTGGAAATACAGCCTACATCTTTTAAGGGTACTGACCCTTGTGATGATGCGATAAATAAAGCGCCTCTCATATTAACCATTAATTTGACAATTCGGCAGACAAATAACATACTCGTAAAATAACCGCAAATAACACCAGCATAGGAAGTTGTCAGTGTCACGCCTCTAACTCATCAAAGTTGATAAATCCATATCAAAGAAGGCGTTAAAAGGTAAGACGAGTCTACTGTCGCAATGCAACGTGTAGATCAAAGATTGCTTTTATTTAATATTCGACAGACAATATGGTAATCTATAGTTTTGAAGACAGTGTGGGTAATAACAAATTAAGTTACAAACATCTATTTAAATGTCCCAAGTAGATCAAATCATTTTCGATTGTAAAATAATAATGAGTAATTCGTTTAATGAAAGTAATCTTCATTTGAATTTTTACAAAACACGTCGTTTCATATAAAAATACAAAGGCATTTCCAAGAACAGAACAGAACAGATCGTTAAAATATATTTTTGTGAGATTAAAATAGATAAGTGTATGTAATATGTGTACATAGACACATCCATACAAACCTAATTTGTCACAATTTACAAATGAATTCTTTGAATAATTTTGTTTTTCCTAAAAAGATAATAAAACAGAAATTCATAAAAACTCTAATGTGGGTGTTTAACTACGGGCTAGTGCTATTTTTAAATTACTCAGAGGTTATACTAACTTTTTGTTTGTAAAAAGCAAAACAGAATCAATCACACCAAATCAGCACAGAAGTTGTTAATATGTTTTTTTTTTTGTCGGGCGAAATTAAGTAAAGTACTCGTAAGCCACTTATTTGCTCTTACTATTAGATAGCCAAGGTTAGAAACAGTTTTAGTTGTGTCGATTTGTAAAAACATAAAATAACATAATCTCAACAAGGAAAAAGTCAAAACAGAACTTAAAAGAAAAAAGGTATAGGTATTTTTTTGTATGTAAACAGTAAATCTAGGCTTGACAAATCTTGGTACGTTATTCGGGTACAATAAGGTCATCCAGTAGTTTATAACAAGTAATGCGATCCTTAATCAGGATCAATTTAAAAATGATCGGTAATGTATATAATCTATATAAAATCTAAAAACTTTAAATTAGCAACACTGTTTTCTGTGACAGATGATTTGACAGTCTGCAGTTGTTTTGAGGTAAGTTTGGTTTGGTGATTCATGATGAATGAGCTCACGTAAGTTGGAGCTTTTTTGAAAATTTTTAAAATTTATTTTCAAAAAACATTGATTATTAATCCACAATTTCATTCTTTACTGATGAAGCAAGACTTAAGTTAAAAGACAAAGACTATGTTAATAAACAGAATATGTTTTCAAAATTGATGACGAACGATACAGTGAACGGTGGAGAGACATGATATCTAACTTTTTCGCCCCTCAATTGGAAGGCATTAATGTTGCAGATATGTTTTTAGCGGGTCAAGCAATTCACACTGTGTTCGGATTAATGAAAATGGACATGTTAACTGGCCACTTCGTTCGTGTGATAAGATTTCTCTAGGATTTGTTGCCGAAGCACAACCTGATTTACTGCGTAAAATGTTTGAAAGCTTGACTTCTAGATTGCTCCCAGTAAGCGCCAGCGGCGCCGACGGTCTCGTTCCCAGAATATGTATACTCAAACATTTATGGCACATGTAAAATAATTTTTTATATAAAATTAACCTTTGTCAGTGTTTTATTTCAATTTAAAGTTGTCCGCCCCTAAAAAAAAACCCTCAAGTACATCACAAAAAAAAAAAAAAAAAACTCTCACCTTCTTGGGTCTTACGTACCCATTGCTAATAACTTCTAATGTCTCAGAACTTAGTCTTCAGAGTAATAACTTAGTGGCATATTTGGTCTTGCGAAACGTCAGCCTTAGCTGAGTTACCATTCTAATACGAACTTATAACTTATGTGACTTAAAATTACAGTCTGTATAAGTACATAATCCAGGATTGTTTCATTTACACGAGTCAGATTTGATTTCTAATAAATTGGATGTTCCGTCTGATTTGTTACCGATTTTCCCTAAACTGTCATTTTTGTATCATGCAATTTCCGTCGGAAAAAGGTATGTACAGAAATTTGCTAAATCAGCTTGTGAACGAATTAGAACTGTGTCAATCGTGATTGATTCGGTCTTTGCAACCCGTTCACCATAAAGATTGATTGATTGCAATCACAATAGACCAAATCAATCAACCCTAATGCCAACCTCTTACCACTGAAACGGACGAACATATAGTGAACGAAACGTACTTGTTCTCAGTCGTTTCACAATACCAAATGCGAATGGAAATGAAACGAAATGCATTTTCTTCATTTTATATTCACTAGAAAATGGAGTGAACGAAGTCGAAATAAGTACTTAGATAAAGCCAAATTTCGTCAATTTTTAGGGGCCAGTTATAGCTATTATTGAAATGCATCATTGAAATTGTCATTCCAATTTTTAAGACGAACAAACAAACTACAATGTCTTTAATTGGTACTAAAACGAAGGTAATGAGTAGTAGAATTTTTTACTCTATAAAATACAAAATTCTGATTTAAACTTTCTTTTAAATCCACTTTTATAATTTCATTGACAGAAATCAATTTCAATAAACAGCTGATTTTCGTTTCTTTAATATGAAACACAATCGTTAAACGGAATGTGTTCGATTCTCTTTCTGTTCTCAAACGTCAGTTTTCCTTTCAATGATCAACTCTAACCTCAAATGCATATAATTGGTTGTAATCAGCCGCTGTTAGGGGCCAGTTATAGCTCATCAGAAAAGTCCATCAGAAAAATTGGAACGATCAAAATCTGAAACATTTTTCTGATTTTATGTCAGAAAACAAACAATTCCTGTCATAACATCAGAAAAAAGTTTTCTCATCAGAAAAAATTTTTCTGATGCATTCGCAACAGAAAAAAATCGGAACATAAAAGAAAAACGAAATGGAATATATTTTGAGTTTTGGCAATCAGCTGTTCAGAAAAATTAAATTCCATCAGAAAAAATATTTAAATCCATTTTCTGAGTAAATTTAGCAACAAAATGTTGTAATTCTTTTTGTAAAAATTAGTCCAAGCAAGTATTCGTCTAATTGCATTCAAATTTTACTCAAAATCGAGTTTAAATATGGTCAAATTTGGAAGACAAAATTTTGTCTGATGGACTTTTCTGATGAGCTATAACTGGCCCCTTAGGATCTTTTACTGAGACCAAATTTTCAATGATTGCTATAACTGGGTTGTCAAAAAAATGAAGTCAGTATTCCACTGATTTGTTTCAATGATGTATTTCAATGAAAGCTATAACTGGGGCCTTACATTCATCTCGGTCTTGGTCAGAACAAAACAAATATTTTAGTGGAATGAGTGATTGAAAACATTTCTTATCGGTCCGGGTCTCTTATGGAACGAAACGGCTGTATAAAAAATGATTTTTAGTGAATGAACGATTGAACGAAAAGATCCAATCCTTGAGCTAATCAATCATTGATTTAATCGATCTTTCAAAATGAATGATTGGCACAGCTCTAGAATGAACCAACTTGAATACCTGACGATACATATCACTCCGCCATTTCTATTCCTGATAAAAACACTAATATTGTCGTAGTACCTTTAGGCACGTTAGACCTTGACTGGTCTCTGCTTCTATGAAGGTGACCTAAAGACCAGTCCTGATATCATGATATGCATAATAGACTCAGGTGTTTCTCAAGGTAGCCATTTGGGCATAACATTAGTTATTTAAATTATAAATCACTTGGTTTCGGTTATTAAATTCCTCTGTTCTTATCTACCCTGATGACATTACACTTTGCAAAAGAATAAAATCTCCAAATCACTGGTTTCTTTTACAAGACGATCTTGTTAGATCCATACAAGCTTCTTTTTCTATAATTTTTGCTACTAATTCTTAACTACAGGTATGTTGTGTGGGCCCCTTGCTACTCTGTACATATAACTAAAGATAGGAAGCTGTTCAGTTCTTTTTAAAAAAAAAATAATTTTTAGTCTACCAAGCGTAAGAAGACAACAGTGCAAATAGCCCTCTGAATCGATTAATTGTTATATTTAATAAATTTTATATCCTAATATTTTCTATAAAAAATGACAATTTAAAATGTAACATTAAATAAAGCTTTGTTTTAAAAGTGGTCCCGACCACTCCTTAACTTACGAGCGCTCTTTTCGAAAGTTTGTTCAAAAATTCGAAAACTAAACAAACTAAACAAACGACGGTGAGTGCAAAACCAAAACCAGTTATCGTCACCAGCAACGCTCCCCAAGTAAAATACGAAATTGACCGAAGAATTCTCACTGCCAGCTGTCACTCAAGTTCGAAAACAGTTTGATTTCACAGTTTGGGTATGCCTGAACAAGAGAGTGGCTCTCATTTTCGAACTTCGAAAAACACTTGTGAGTGGTTGGTTAATACACCAAAGAAATTTCAAGTTTAGAGTCTCGTAAAGTTAAGAGCCGCTTAAGAGCGCTCGGTGAATACCAGCCTTAGGCGCTCTCTTCGAAAGTTTGTTCGAAAACTAATGTCATTTTCCATTGGTCGTCCAGAAGCGTTTGGAAGCGTCCAGAAGTCTCCTCAAACCGTTCCATTGGGAAAAAAATACTCTTCTGAGAAGAGAATTTCGCTTCTCGATTTCAAGTCAGAATCCACTCAAGAAGCACTAATACATACTCAAATGTCAAAAATAAAACCCAGCAGCTGCATTCATTCTTGTTTGATTTCCTTCGTTTGTGTTTGCTACAATAGTTCGTTCGGAAATAAATTATTTAATCCAAAATATAAGTTGTTAAATAATGGATGTGTTTATAGCGTTAAATGCAGTGGCGTAGCGTACCATCTCGGCGCCCGGGGCGGGAGACCCATTTTGCCGCCCCCATTCAATACTAAATTAAAATTAAATTTCGAGACATCATTTCACAGGCAATGAAGTATCTTTTATTCAAAGTAAAATAGAATTGGCGGTTTCATAAACGGATTCTACGGGCCTTACATATGAGGCTCGTGAGACAAAGATGCATCTGTGGATTCGTCTGCATGCATGCGTTTTTTCCTGCGAATTCTTCTCGTTTTGAGTTCGATTCCGAGTTTTTTCCAAAGAGTCTTAGAAAAGTCGATTGCGGCTTGGACGAAACGGTCTCTGCTCTCCACTAGGAGAGCTTTTAAAACGCAGAGTTTCTGAGCACACTCATCCACACTCAGTCCACATTGCTGCAGGTAAGTCTGTGCGTCATCTTCTTCAGGTAGATCTGCAGCTCAAAAGCCAAGAAAAGTGAGGAAGTTGAATGACTGCATGACTGTCAGAAGAAGACTGGCTACCGATCCGTCAATTCTTCCAGTACCTCAAGAACTTCCACAAACTTTTTAATCGTCTTTACAGCTTCACGAGGTTCACTTTTTCTGCAGGCTTGTGACTAAATGCTTGAGGTACTTCTGGTGATTCGACTTCGTCTTGACCCTGCTCTGTGGTGGGACCAGAACGAGTCCTTCTTTTTTTTTTTTCTTTTTTTTTTTATAATCTACCCGCGCTCAAGGGATTATGATTACCCTTTAAATGTTTCAACACAGCGCGGGCGTGAAGTTACGGAAGAGAAAGAAGGATAGGAAAGATGTGTGGCCTGTAAAATAAGTTATGTATTCCCATGAATATTGGCATTCTAGGCCACTCACGATTGTAGATGGAGGAATCTTACTTGCATTGGAATCACTTCCGCTGCTGCTGGATGCCACCGAAGACGTTAACGTAGCTTTTGAACCAGAACCAGAACTAGAACTGAAATATTTCGCGTTTTCGCGTCTGCTTCTTTCTTAGCCTTTTTATTGCGGTATTCCGCGCCGCTTCCTTTTCATTTTCAAAAACTAGTTCAAAGGTTGAGTGAAGTACTAAGTGTTTAGTTTTAGAAGATTCAACAGTATTTAAACTATAAACAACACAATCGAAATAACTTTCTGTGATGCGGGAGGGAGCAAAAACATTGAGCTGGCTGAGACTAGAATAACGTTTCCGTCAAATCCTAGTTATCTTATCATATCTCGCATATGCATTTCATATGTTTCGGAACACTCCCTTTCAGTTTCGCGAGAGTTTCGGAACGTTTTATTTTAGTTTCGCGATCAGCGCGACAATGCGGAATGGACTCTTACGGCGCTACTCACCGTCTACGAATTCACGAAAATCAGCCGAGAGCAGTCAACGACGCGACGAACCACAGATAGGGTGGCAAATTTCAAATTTACATCATTGTTGTTTGTTGACTTGTCAAACGATCTGTCATGAAACATATGATTTCTACTCTACCCGCATCACCGGCGACATTTTGCCGCCCCCCTAGGCCTGCCGCCCCCCTAGGCCTGCCGCCCGGGGCGGACCGCCCCCACCGCCCCCCCCCCTAAGCTACGCCACTGGTTAAATGATTTAATGTCTTCGTCATCGTCTTCATCGGATGAAGATGATGAAACTATTGTGAAAATATTTTCAAAAACCTCTAACAATAAAAACAGAGTTCACAATTTTCTTAATGTCGTGGAAAATTACTCAGACGATGAGGTAATTTGTTCTTGTTATTTATAAACACAAAATTTAAAAGTCATTTAATTACAGTTCCGTGAGCAGTTCCGTGTCCAGAGAGTTACATCTAAAAGTTTAGTGAATAGGTTCGAACAGTCAGTACACTTCAAAAAGAAGGAAGAAGGTGGTGGCAGAAGGGAAATCTCTGCCAAAACTCAGATGTACATATATGTTCCTCTGGTATTAGTTTAACAAACTTTATCAACAATTTGATTCAAAAGTTTAGTTTTCAGGTTCTCTGGAAATAAAAATTCATACAGGGAAGTTGCGAATTTGTTTGGTATCGCTACCTCATCCACTTATAGGAAGTTAACGAATGTTCTGGAATTCTTTTTTGAAACTTCGCCAAACTACATCAGTTTTCCATCGACTGAAGAAAATAAGCTACAAACTTCTTTGAAATTTCAACAGGTATTGAATACAATGTACTTAACCATATAAGAAATCGTCTTGTTGAGTGGACGTTATATAAGTATTAATAAAACGAAAAGACTTAGATCTAAAAAAATTCCTTAATGTGTCTTAAAATCGAAAATATTAATACTAAACTTGTGAAGCCTGACCAATTCCAAGTCGGCAAAATATATACCTACATATATAAAAAAAAATAGAAGAATAAAAGATCTCGCCGAATAGGCCTAATTAACTAATTTCTAAACTACAAGCGTTCTATTTTTCAGATTGCTGGTTTCCCCAATGTACTTGGATGCGTTGATGGATGCTATATTTACATAAGGAAACCTGCAAACAAAGTGCGATCGACTTACATAAACAGGCACGATTTGTTATCTCTAACATTTCAAGGAATTTGTGATGCGGATACACGATACGTTGATGTATTTGTTGGTGCGCCAAGCAAAATTCACGATGCTAGAGTATTCCAACTATCATTTATAAGCAAAGAACTACCGCAGATTTGCGGTTCCCAATATCATATTTTGGGCGACTCTGCATATCCTTTAAAGGAGTACCTTATGACGCCTTTTAGGCACAACGGGAATTTAACCAATAAGCATACTAACTTCAATAAAAAGCTCAGTCAGACGAGAGTAAAAATTGAAAATTCGTTTGCTTTTTTGAAAACGAGGTTCCGACAACTTATGCGCCTGGACTTTCATACTGTTGAAAGAATGTGCAAATTTATTCTTGCATGTTGTGTCCTTCACAACATATGTGTCGACGGAGAAGACCGATGGAGTTTGCAAGAAGAAGAATCAAGTGAAAGCATCGACGTAGAAATTGTCACATTAGAACCTGATCACAGCTTGCAGCGCTTGGGAGAAATTAAAAGAAACAGGATTGCAGACACATTTTAGCAATAAGTAAAAGAATTTTTAAATTTCAGTCTTGTTTATTATTCAACTTTGTTTTTTCTAATATTTTTCAGTTCATGCTCTGCAAGAAAGCTACCTATGTTTTAAAAATAAATAAAAAGTATTTAACACGTTAAATAAAAAGTATTAAAAAAATGTATACAGTATTAAATAAATAAAAAGTAATTCATAAAAATAAATAACATTTAAATATATAAGATAAATAAATAAAAAGATATAAAAGTAAATAACAAATATAAGATAAATAAAAAAAAAGTTATTCATAAAAAAATTTAAGATATTATAAAACCAAGAAAAAAAAAATACAAAAATAGTGTTCATAATTTGATCATTTGGACTTATCCTTTAAAATGTTGGCAAGTAAATTACCCAGCTCGGAAAACTTTTCCATTTTCTCTTCGTGCCTTTTTTGTTTTGCCTTTTCTTTTTCAATAAATCGCCGTTCATTATCTTCAATTATTTTGTCTATCAATCTTTCATTAAGGCTCTTCTGCTTCTTTCGTGGTGGAGGACTGATAGCTGAAAAATCGCTTTCGTCACCGACGTCTTCATTCGAACACCGGAAATTTGTTGCGTTGGGAGATACATTTTGGGAAGAATTTGTTGTAAGTGGCGGCGGTGAGGTGTTGTTTAATTTTGGAGAACTTGGACTTTCGACCTGAAAAATAACTTCTTTTCGCACTATTTTGTTGGGACCAATGAGCACTTCCGGAAACAAGGAGTCGTCATTTTGAATGATGGTTTTCATAATATTCTCATGGGGGACAGCTTTACGAATTGCTCCGCTAGCCTGGTTATTTTTAATTACTAGCTTTGTTTTTTTTACAATAGTTTTAAAGCGTCCCTCGACTTGGTCCGCCGTAACCCTTACTCCGAATTGCTTTGAGAATACCTCGGATATGTGTGTCCACATAATTTTCTTTTGTGCGGAATTTTTTAATTGGTCCGATGAGTTTAAAGTTTTCTTGGTACAGCACAAGAAGGTGTTCTGTCTGCTCATCTGACCACTTAAAAATTTCTATATGGGAAAACACATTTGATTTAATTGAAGCTTTATTTACATGTATAGGCATTAGATATGTATATTCTTACCCGCATGATTTCCTTCATCATTTGTGGTTGTTATCTGTCGTAAATTATAATATTGCGCTACTTCTGCAAATGGAGCCAAAAATAATTCATTAGCTGAAAGTAAAATATATTTGTATTTATTATTGAATATATTATAAAAAACAGATATGTATAATTACTTAAAGTATTTTGAAGCGTTACATTTCCTTCGTTAACATTGATTTCCCCGTTTTCATCAAAAACTAAATTAAAATTTTTCAGCTCCGAATAGTCCATGTTTCGCTTGCAAACAAATAACAAATAATAAAACCATCACAAATGTTCACCGACACGACGATTAACTAATACAAAGGCAAAATGTCAAAGTTGAGTAGAAGTAGTTAGCACCGTTCCATTGGATTTCAGAATGAGTGGATCCTTGAGTGAAACCAATGGAAAACGACATAAGCAAACGACGCACGGTGAGTGCAAATCCAAAACCAGTTATCGTCACCAGCAACGCTCCCCAGCAAAATACGAAATTGACCGAAGGATTCTCACTGCCAGCTGTCATTCAAGTTCGGAAACAGTTTGATTTCACAGTTTGGGTATGCCTGAACAAGAGAGAGTGGCTCTCATTTTCGAACTTCGAAAAACACTTATGAGTGGTTGGTGATATGGTGAATACCCCAAAGAAATTTCAAGTTAAGAGCCTCGTACAGTTAAGAGCCGTTTAAGAGCGCTCGGTGAATACCAGCCTCAATCTAAGTCATGATAAAAATGGCGTTGCCAAAATGATATTATCTCTATCTTATCGATAATTTGTTCAGAGAAGTCAAAAGGGACGTTTTTGGATGCTGGTTGATGCTAGTCTGACAAATGCCATAGCGTGCACAGTGCTTCCAACTTTTTGGAAAAAAGTTCCTAAGTCCCGATGGCTTGTTTTTCTACAACTCTATATGGACTTGCAAAAAAAAAAAAAAAAAAACACGACTAATGTAACGTTCGGATTTAACTGTTTAAATAAATAAAAAAGATTGTTCTTAATGTAATGAAAACTTTTACTCCTAATAGTCTGAGTTCGAAAGAAATTCTTTCGCTTTAACGGCTGCAAAGGGCTTATAAGGATAAGAGAGATAAGCTTTCGATGTTTCAAAACCCACAAGCAAGCCAGGAATATCTGCAATGCTTATAATCCAATAACAAAAAGTGTTTAGATATGCCCAAAATCTAAACCAATCTTCATAGCACTTGCAGTCGCAGTTGGACTGGTTCATTTTGGCCGTACTTAATTCAATCAAAAGGTATTCAGAAGAGCAAGTTGAGTCTTAGTTGATGATGGTTTGTGTTCTGCTTAACCGATTTAGGAAAGTAGGTCAGTATTATCGCGGCCTTTATTAAGGGCTTTTAAATTGATAACTTTGAGACGGTTTATTGTAAGGCATTATAAGTGGGTCGTCCATCTTTGAACCACTTTGTGTTGAATAACTTCAACACGTGTAATGTTAACGTGAATATAAGGTGAGAGAAGGAAAAATATAGAGATTTTGTGACTTAGGGTTTTGAGAATTCCTTGGACTAGCTTTTAACGAAACCCAGAGTTGAATTAGCTCTGTTAATAAAGGAATTATAAAGAGCTCAGAAATTCAGCTGATTGTCACACATAACCCTCAAGCGACAAATAGAAGTTACAACTGAAACTTTTTAATATTTATGAAGTAATAATGCTCATGGAATACTTTTTGAGAATAAGGAACATTGTGACACTTACTAACGTTTAGCTCAAAGAAATAATGCCGGTTGCCGGCACCATAATAAATTAAATAATTAATTTAGTCTGCTTCTAGTAATTGAGTATTTACCGTGCATGTCATCGGCATAAATGTCCATATCAGATACCATTAAAGTCACTTCAGCGTCATTATTATTTAACTAGAAAAGCAGAGGTCCAAGTCGTCTTCCTTGTGGGACTTCTGGTGTTGCCCATATACGGTTGGAAGAGTTACCCCTAAATAAAACTGTACAGGGTGGGCCATCTAGTGGTCTCGTTGTAAATCATAGATTATTTTGACATTGACAACTCTTTCCCGCTCGAAATCTTGACAGAACGCAGTTTCATACCTCAGAGGAAATGAGTCGCTTTTTGCTTCAACAATGTTGGAAATATTGAAAACTTATTTCCAAAGTGAGTGCCCAAACAGTGCGTTTTTTGAAAAGAAGTTTTTGCCGAAATGAAGCACCCACCGTGCCTGCTGTACGCAAGTTTGCGCAAAAAGTTGGTGAGAGTCGTATGCTAGTGGACACTCATCGTACGGTGCGCTTAGACGAGAATGCGGCTGCCGTAGCGCAGAGTGTGAGACTCAATTCACGAACATCAACTCGCAATCGATTTCAACAGCTCAACATTTCACGTACTACCCTGAGAAGAATTCTGCCACAAAGATCTCGGATTATTCATTTGTAGTACTTATTTATCCGGTTTATGATCTATGAAGGGTCCCTGCCTGAGATACGGCAGCTCTCCATCCTATACGATTCCGATCACACGCACTCGGCCATCTACGAGGGTTTAGTCTCCAAATGGAGGTTCGGTCTCCTTTCTCGTCTTATATCTCGGGGCCGGGATTCAAACACATTCGCTCAATGTGGCCGAGTTTATGTAATGGATGTATTACAATTTTAATTTCTCCTTTTCTGCTTATAGTGCAATAGTGGGCGCAGTGGAAAAGGGCTCGTAGTATAAGGGTCTTGTAGAGCGTCCTAGAAGTGAGGAGTTTTGAACCAATTTGTTTCGCCAACCCGAACAAGCAGCTTACGGTAATTCTTCGTCGGATCTCCACTAAGCAGGGATCGGGGAGTTAGTATTAACTCCGAAGTAGATGATCACCTAAATTACTTCGAAGTATTTGCTACCAATAGTGCCGTATTGCCTTCAATCACAATTTGGAATAGCCAATGATGTAAATATCGTCCGATTATCCCAATAGTTGGACAGATTTGTTGAATATAGTACCCCTGATATTAAGGTTGCCCTCCGCACCATCTGCTCTACAACAAGATTCAAGAAGTCACATAATAGCGCATCTTCTTGCCGAAATCCTGTGCATGTTTGGAATAATTCATAAGAGCTTTTAGGTAATGGTCACACAATTACCGCGACTCAGTTGGGTCAGTTTTCCCGAGATCCCGGGTTTAGATTTCGCCATATAGAGCTCCTGAAGTATATCATTTCATTGCATTTCATATGGTTGACGTATGTATTTCTATACGAAACTGGATGTGAGCGAAACCGAATGAGTAGCCTCGAACCAAATTCTCCATTCAGAACACTTAGACATTCTTCCAATGATTTCTTGCAAGATTGGACATAACTCCAGGAAATGAAAAATGTTTTCAGTTTGAGTGAAGTTGTAAAATGTGCAATTTGGATTAGAATCAGTTCTGTATGTCCTTTAGTTGAGGTCTAGCATCTCCAATATTTCCCGCACTAGTTTGAGATGATTGCAGTCACCAACTACAATTTATTCTATCATCTTCGTTATAAAAAAGAAGCGACCAGAAAACATCGTGTAAAAGTTATATGAAAATACAACAAGAGTGTCGGGCAAAAAATGGAGCCTTGGGGCACACCAGATTTTATTTTTTGACTATCAGACTGAAAACGTCAAGAACAACTCAAATTGAAAGATATTGAACTTCTTTCAAGTGTTCTTTTCAAAAATTACTGTCGGCAATACCAATTCCTACATCAGAAAATGATGATCATTTGATAATCAAATTGACGTTGATTTTAAATTTTCGAAAAAATGGCAGCCGTTAAAAAAAAAAACTGTCAATATGACCATAAGTTATTAATTATTATAAATTTAAAAAAAAATGTTCCCAAACCTCGTCTATACTATCAGAAAATATACAATATTGCAGTTTTGTTTTTCAGCTATTTTCTTCAAGTGAAATTTATTGAAGGATTTTGTGTCTTCAAAATAAATTGCCCTAAAAGTGGTTATTTTTTTTAACTTAAATTAATCATTAAATGACTGAAAGCAAGTACTGGTCTCTTAAACCATGTTATAGTAATCTAGCAATTACTTTTAATGGAAAAAAAATTAGTTAAATAAATAACATTAGAGTGGCTGTTTTTTGCAAAGCATTTAATGTTCACAAAAATTATAACACTTTAAAAAAAAAACTGAAAAAATAAATATAATTACAGACTCATTTCATTGCTGTAAAATTTCTCCAAAATTTTCGAAAACCTTTTCAAATCAAGGTGTTGTACCAAGATTAAAAAATCTTCGTTCGGAATTGTTAAAAGAAGATGATATTTTTCAAGTTTGTACACAATTTGTGTTAGTGGTACCCTCACCCTGACCCTAGAAAGCACAATGGATCCATTAAGATCTTAGTGAGATGATACCCCACCTTACCTAGAAGACCTTATGCTCGGTTCACAGAAAATAAATTGATCGAAAAAAACAAAGCTTATTTCGTTTAACCTGTTTGGTGACAAGCTACATGGTTTCAGTTAGTATCGGTATCGGATATTACTCGTATAATTGATACCAAAGTATTTTTATTGGTAGCTTTCTTTGTTCTTCTTGCTGCTTTGAATTAGAGTTATTGGAGCAATATAAATTTCAAAGAGTGCTAATCTATTACAATTTTAATTGAAAAAATAAGATTCAAGCCATTAAATCCCAATCTAAGTTGCAAGCTTAGGTGATTTGTTTTTTCTTACAGTTCTGATACATTTATTGCGGATTACTTGTATCTTTGTATATGGTGGGTCGTTTTAAAAAAATTACATTTTTAGCGTTATAGCTTCTATTTTTTTTGTATTTCAATTTAAAGACTTGAAATTTGGCATGGAACTGTGTTTATATGTCAGCATTATAAGAAAAAAATAATTGAAGATCGATTGATGGTAAGGAATAGCCATGGTAATTAATAATGTGTAATCTCCGTGGCCTTTTTGGGATGTGATTTTGATGCTTAATCAGTTTTATTAATATTTTTAATGATGAAAATGATTTTTTATTTAATTTTGGGCCTTGTCATTTGAAAGGCCTTCTCTCAAACTTCAATTTTATGATATGCAAAAAAAAAAAATTTGTTTTGTTGTCCGAATACTTAGTTGAACGAGTGTGACAAGATTTGGAAAAAAAAAACCTAATTAAACATTTTCGCTTTTTCACACAACTAAACAATTTTTAATAATTTTTTATGATGCATCATCTTATAGTACGTCAAAAACCTTCAATTTCATGTTTTATTATAATTTAATTATTGCGGTTTATTCCTTTAAAATTTACATACAAAATAATTTTTTCATCCGAGTAAAAATTCAGTGTAATCCCCGTGGCCTTGTTATCTTTGTACCATATTAATATTTTTTAGTCTAACCACCGCCAAAAGAAAGGTATTTAATCATACTTGAACCTAATATAATTTGGATGACATTGAATTACATTGACTATATTAAAATTAAGAAATAGTCGATTTTGTAATCTCCGTGGCCATTTTCGTATTTGTTTTTTAATAAATGTTCCTTTAGTTTATATTGGCTCATATTATTATTAATTTTTTTATATTCTTATATTCTAGATAAATATACTGAATTTCATCATTCCTTATAGTATTGGTATCGTAAAAGTTCCAAGAAAGTTATGTGCCGTTATGTAAAAATATTTTTTTGACTCTTTCTTGCTTTTAAACAAAATCATTTCGTAAACAAACAACTTTTTTTATTAATTATCCTATTAAATTAATTTGCTTTCCACAAAGTTTCAACTATTTATTGTTACTATTTATTTTGTGGATTATTGTTATTTTATGCAAGAAAAGAACATTTTTAGTACATTCGAAATTTAAAATTTAAATTTTTATCAAAAAATACTCGTAAAATGGAAAATATTTGAAATTATTTTTGCGCAACTCGGAGAACTCCTTTTCTACTTGTTTACTATAGATTTAGAAACTAAAACCCAAGAAAAACGATCAAACGATCAAAAAAAAATGTCAATTTTTAAAAAATGACCCATGTAACCTATAGAATTATAATGGAGCGAGTTTTTGTGATGCAAACACTATTCTGGTGGTGGCGCTGAAATTAGCGCACGATTTTTCAGTGGAGAGTAGGATAAGAAACAAAACAAGTATTTAAAAAGAGAACATTTTATTATTAAATTTAGCAGACACAAATCTAACAAGTACTATCCCTATGCTTAAGATGTCACCCCAATCGTTCGTCTTCATGAGAGTACTATAAGTTTGGTATACAAAGGTAATAGGAATCTTTGAACTCATATTACCAATGACATAACTTTTCATTTTTTAATGTTTTTAAAGAATTCTTTAAACGGAATGGTAATGTTCGTATACTATTCATTCAAATTTCCCAAAGAGATGAACCTACTTATAAAAAAACAGGAGTGTAAGTAATTCTTAGTCATGAACATAGTAAAAACTTAAGCACCTGCTTTTTTCAGAATGAGTTAATGAGTTTTATGCATTGCAATAAGCTTAAAACAAATATCTTGGGTCCGCGTAATCAGGGCCGGACCAACCATATATGCAGAATGTGCAAATGCACAGAGCGCAGAATTCTGGAGGCGCAGTCTCGAGAATAATGAAATGTGAATTGATCTGCATTTAAAATAATCGCAGAATAAAATCCATCGCAACAGCGCGATGTTATTTCTTGCTCACTTATTTACATCATTTCCATTGGGGCTTTCTTACAATAAAATATCCCACCAGGCCTTTGCAAGTTCATAATATTAATCGGAAAATATTCCACCCCATTTGTGCTCATACAACTACAGTAAAAAAAAAAAATAAAAATCTCAACACAGAAACCATTCACACCACCACCACCTCATCAGTGCGAGTTTTATTTCTTACACACTGGGTCCCAAAATTTACATTCTAAGGAATGACAAACAAAAAAACTACTCATACCGAAATGTATGGGCTTGAACGTGCAGGTTTTTGATGTGTAAACATCTTTCCCGGCGGTAGAGTGAATTGAAAACGTGTGTAAAACTTATACGTCCCGTGTAACCCGTTACGGTTACACGTTACGGTTACACGTTCCGTGTAGCAATCTACCTTACCGACGATTGCATTTAACACCATGTTTACATTGTTAATATTGCGTACTTACGACATCGTGTTTACATTGGAGACTTTGAGTACTGAAATCTCGATTTTATTACTTTCCATTGCTGGCTAGAACTTAATTCAATCTCTCAACATTTCTTCACCTCTCGACCAATTAGGCCTATTCTGCCACATTTGTTATTCTGCTATAGATTTTCTGTTATGAATCATAAAAGATTTCCACCTTAAAAGATCTTTTATGATTGGTATTCAGAGGTTCGAACTTTTATAAAAGTCTGTTAGGCTAGTCGCGCACTGGCAACTGTGACCGAAATCAAATAGTTTAATCACCAGTTGAAAGAGAACCGCGCACTGGTAACTCTTTACTCACGCTCACACCAGTGTTGTTCCATGTAGACAAAAAATGTAGACTACACGATTGTCTACGTGTAGACAATTCAACGTATACAATTCAGGATTGTCTACATGCCAATGTCAACAATGTAGACAACGTAGACATTCAATTTTTCTTATTATGTTTCGTCTAATAAATCAGAGCTCGAGCCAAAATCATTGTCATCAATCAAAACAATCATAGAGACATCGCCGGATTCAGATGTCGCAGGTGATTGGGATTGCTTACAGGCATTCCTTTCGTAAATGAATGTGAAGGCATTATTATTAAGATATGAATATGCTTTTTTTAACAAATTTGTATTTACCTGTGGCTGCGAAGACGGCTTTCTGCAGTATTTTGTAGAATATGCTACATATTTGTTACTGTATTAAAGGAAAACCTAATTGATCGAAACCTTTATTTTTTCGTCGACCAATATTTGAATAAAAACTCAAATCAACACCTGAAATTTTCTTAAATGAAGTAAACAATGTGACAGAGAAATCAAGAATGACAGATGACAGATTGGCTGGCATGCTTTGTCTTCATTGTGTACAGTTTGTCTACATTGTCGACATCATAGTCGACATTGTCTACATTGTTTACATTGTCTACATTGTCGACACAATTGTCTACGCATTAATGTAGACAATCAAAGTCGACACGTAGAGGAACAACACTGGCTCACACTCTTTTCTCACTTGCGCTTATGGAAAACAGCTCAACTGTTACGAATTAATTTTAAGCAATCGTTTAGTTTGTGTCAAAACACCATCACATCAGATAACATCTCTGTTTGAATATAAGGGTAAAAATAGAATACTGTCACAAGCAACATCCCTGGTTAAACATAAGTCAAACAAACTTTACATTACGTAGCGGAGTCTACTTACTCCTAACACATGCCACGAACTACTTCATCGAAGCATATTGTCGATAAGGTTTTTGGTGTCGACATAGCAGTGCGAACTCTGGGAATCGAAGTAGTATGCCGACATGGCGTGTAAAAAGGACCGAACTAGTTCGTCGAAACAATTTTTTATGATGTTATTCGGTTTTAGTTGTTAAAATTTACAAATCGCCTGAAAAAGCAAGAATAAAATTCAATCTCCTTAAGCAAGAATTCAATAAAGCTCTGATCAACGCAAAAAAGTGGTTCTGGAGCATTAAAATTCAAATATTTTTCGGTCATTTTCACTTTTCATTTAAAATTTTACAACTCTACCATTTCACAGCTGATTTTGGCATGTACTTCTACGTCGGCGTATTGTTGTGTAAATGCCCATACAAAAGCGAAGTACTTTGTCAATTGTTCGTCTTGATCGATGTGGCGTGTGTGAGGGGTATATTCTAAAGTCACAAACTAGTACGATTGCATTGTATGTTTATTGGGTACGTTCGATAACAAAAATTCGGCACTCGGACGAACGTTGATGTTTACACATCTTAACCGTGAGTCCTGGCACTCACACTTTTTTTTATTATACACCGTACCTGTGTTCCTGTGTATAGTGCTTGGGTATTCTCATTCGCATCTCGCGTCTGTGAATAAAAAAATACAACAAAATTTCTCGGAACAGGTAGGTAGTTAAGTCAATAGGTACATAAAGCGAAAGCTAATTGAAGCCGACCACAAAAAACAAAGCATAAATTTTGCAATTTTTTTAAAACGCGGCGAAGAACGTACAGATGTTAGTATTCTTAATATCGATGAGGTACATGTAGCAAATATGTAGTATCGATGAGGTGCCGGTAAGAAGTACAGTGGGGCCAGGAGAAGAGGTTTCTGTTATCTTATCGCATGAAGATTTTGGAGAGTTTTATCGGAAGAATTTATTAAAAAAATAGTTTTAAAGGGACCAGTGCAAGTTCAGAATCATCAGTTTCCAAAAACAAATAACAGAAAATTTTCTGCTGCTTTTTATTTGCAAAAAATAAAAATTTTCATGCTTTGTCCAGTGTAGGTAGTATCGATTGGACACATTTAAGTGCAATTTTAAAAAGTCATGAGAATAGTTTATTCCATTTAGAAAATTTTAAATCATGGAAATTTTTAGAAAATGGTTTGAAATCAGGCATGTCAATTGACACATTATTTGAAAGTTCCGTCCAAGCAGAAACAGAGCATTGGAGAGCGGTTTTACAAAGACTTTTCAGTGTTGTTAAATTTCTAGGTTCACAGTCATTAGCTTTTCGAGGTTCTTCGTATAAATTACATGAGTTCAATAATGGAAATTTTTTAAAACTTGTAGAGGAAATAGCTTCATTCGACTTGGTATTAGGAGAGCATTTGAGGAGAATAACAAGTCAAGAAACCCAAAATAAGTATTTAAGTAAAAATATTCAAAATAAAATAATAGATATTTTGGCAACAACTATTTGCAATAAAACTGTTTCAATGCTTAAAGAAGCAAAATATTTTTCAATTATTGTAGACTCCACAACCGATAAAAATCGGGTAGAACAGGTAACTGTGGTCGTTAGGTTTGTTCATAGAAACCAAAAAACTTTTGCAGTACAAGAGCATTTTTTAGGTTTTTTTGAAAGGGGAAGACAAAACCGGAATGGGACTGACTCAGTTAATTTTAGACAAGCTGGAATTGCATGGAATTCCAATAAGTAATTGTCGTGGCCAAAGCTATGATAATGGTTCAAATATGAAAGGTAAAGAAGCAGGTGTTCAGAATCGAATTCGATCCCTGGAACCAAGAGCATTATTTGTCGTTCCATGTTGCTCGCATTCTTTAAATTTAGTAGTTAATGATGCTGCTCGGTGCTCATTATTTGCTGTTAAATTTTTCGATACAATTCAATGTTTGTACAACCTTTTTTCAACCTCCACAACGCAGTGGCATATTTATAAAAAAAGAATTCCAAATCTTACTTTGAAACCCCTTTCTGAGACTAGATGGAGGAGTAGGTTAGATGCATTGAGGCCTTTAAAAAGGAATCTTGAAGATATATATGAAGCCCTTATAGAAATATGTATCTGAAATAGGAAATCCTGATGCAAAAAACATTGCTGAATCTTTAGGAAATAAATTTTTTGATTTTTATTTTATTTGTTGCTTGCACATTTGGTTTGATACTTTAGAAAATATTAATAAAACTAGCAAGTACTTGCAAAGTCCGTCCGTTAATCTACCAACAGGCATAAAAGTCTTAGAAAATACAAAAAATAGTTTGATTTCAATGCGTTCCGATGAAAAATTCAATGAGTATATTCAATTAACCGAAAATATTTGTAGTTCCCTAGAAATACCAAATAACATTCCGGAAGCTTCATCATTGCGATCTCGACGGAGAAAAAGACTTTATGTTGAGGAATGTCCCGAAACTATTTTAGACCCGAAACAAAGATTCAAAGTAGATTTTTTTTTTCAAAACACTTGATCAGGCCATTGAATCGATTTCAGAAAGGTTTTATCAGCTTGACGCACATAATATAATTTTTTGATTTTTAAGTGCCTTAAGTTGCAGAATGCATTAAAATTTGGTAGTTTTAAGGATTTAGATGGAGCAGAATTGTGCCAAGAATTAGCCGTCATTTCCCCTCTTGTTGCACCACAATGCTCAAGCTTAGAAGTGTTAAATTTTATTTTTAGTTCAGGCCTTGAGGACCTTGCTTCTAATTTAGTTATTGCTCTCCAAATTCTAAATATAATTCCAGTCACAGTAGCTTAAGGAGAACGTAGTTTTTCTAAACTTAAAATATATTAAAAATTATCTCAGGACAACAATGACTCAAGAGAGATTGGTAGACTTGTCAGTTATGTCAATTGAAAAGGAATTATTAAATTCTTTAGACTTTCTTATTTGCAAAGGCAATGGCAAGAAAAATAAGCTTTCTAGATTAAACGTTCCCCTCTGCCCATTTCTTCGTTGCATTTCATTTAATGGTTTTACTTTTTTTTCCTTAAAAAAATTCAATCAAGTTCCTTAAAATGAAGTTCCGTCGAATTTTTATTTTGTGTACGTACATATTATTTATGCATATTTTTCAGTAAAATTTTAATATTGCTTATGTACATATTATTTATATTTGTCTTTATATAATTTTTTGTTTGTTTCTTTATTTATTTAAAATTTCCATTAAATAACATACATAACACATACTCATACATACAAGCAGATATATGTAAAAGTATTTGTTTGTTAGTGAGGATTAGACCTACCGGGCATACCTCAGTAAACAAAAAAAACCCATTGGAAGTCTACCTCCTGGATAATGTGGAAAGGACCTTATGTGTGTATCAGTGTGTGTATGTATGTACATATTTATTTGCTCAAACATAAAAAGGGCGCTTTCTAAAAATCATGCACAGGGCGTAGTTTTGGCTGGGGCCGGCCCTGCGCGTAATAGTTGTCGTGGGATTTGGAACAAAACAATATGACTTACTCGTAGGTCATGGAAAAAGTATTTGTTTGCGCAAAAATATACCCGCGATATCAGGCCGAATCTATTTTTATAAACTAGCAGCCCTTTATCCGTACACTTTTCTGGTAAAAGGAAGAAATAGAAAAATAATCCGAATAGGGCTGGTTTTTGTCATGGTCAATATGTATAATACCGTTGAGATAGGTATTGTGATACAGTTTTATTGCGGTGTGAATATAAATTAAAATATTGTTGGGACCTCTTCCTTCAACCCCCATTACACGATATTATATAAATTAGCTTATGGATGTTTATATAATAAGAAATCTCATTAAGCATATCGATGCCCTATATGAAATCAGCTTAAGTCTATTTAAGGCGTTATTTTGACGATAGAATTAAAATATTATGGGAGCATATTTGTGTGTGTCTGTTATACTGCGTCGATAGTTGTTAAAATAAAAAAATCAAATCGAGGATGATTCAACAGTTAAGAGGGGAATATGCCTTTAGTTTTTGGCGGGAGAAAAATTGTGGGAATCGCTCAAGTAGGTAATCAATGCGTGTGATTTCTATTAATATTATTAATGAGTTAAAATTATTCGAAAGTATAAAATAAAACGACCCATATAAGTGATTATGATGGCTTTCAGAGCACTTGTTATTTTTGGTTTGATTTGGTAGATCTGTGATTTAAGAAAATACCAGAAGTAGAAAGGCTTTAAATCGCCACGATCTCGGTGACCAATTAACACAGCTGTGTGTCACGTTGCTCCGCCGTCCTGTTGAAACTACATGTTGTCGGTGTTCATATCATCCAATTCGGGCCAAAGGACATTGGTTACAATCGACCGATAGCGCTCGCCGTTAATGGTGATGGCCTTCTGGCCAAATTCATTTTAAAAGAATTATCCACCGATGATTCCGCCAGCCCAAATCCAAATCCAAAACAAAAAATTTGGAGCATCCTAAATTCTATAATTTGGTCTTTTGACTAACACATTTATCCAGAATTAGGCCTCGTGTCGCTTAACATATTTTTTCGGCCGAAGCGCACGAAATGTTGCTCGAACAGAAGACCCACTTTAATCAAATAATTTAATCATTTGTAATCGTCTTGAACACTGGCCATGTTAATGTCTGTTTGACAGATGCAGCTCAACAATATATCCGGAATCAACTGTCAAAGCTCGGAAAACCCTATTTGAAAATTATACAACCGGTAAGTACCAGTGTGGCTTTTGGCACAAAATCTTCACCCTGATGCAAATTCTGGAAAAGAACAACGAATTTCAAGACAATTTTTATAGATTTCCAAGTCGTATATGGTTGCATTTGTCTCAGGGGCTGGTCATGTCACTGTGCGAAATCGGAATCTCAGTAAAACCGATGCAGCATGACATTGGAAAATGTGTGCAATAATCCTTCGAACTATTTTAAAAATTTTCAGGTTTCGGCAAGGAGGGGTAGATGGTGCGCTGAATATGCGTTAAGACAGATGGCACTATTTTCAAGATATCGGCATCATCGGTCGTTCCCAAGGCTTCGCAATTGAGTTCTTCACTGTGGTTGAGGGCCTGGCGAAGCTTGTCGATAGTGATGTTAGGAGGATTAAGACTAAGTTAGACTAACATCTGTTCACCACCGACTAGAAAACAAATTTGAGCTAAAGGGTGTCCGGCGGAATATTTTCAACTTTAAAATTCAATATAAAAAAAACTACATCGTTTTTATTTATTTTTATTTCAATTACATAAATGCAGAGTAACAACGCGGATTTTATTTTTTAAAAACGATATCATTCAAATGATGGCCGTTTTTTTTTTCAATGCACACTGCGACCCTTACATTTGCGATTACGCGACCGCAATGCGCTGGAGTAATGCTTTGAATTTCATGGCGAATATTTTCCTGTAGGGCCTGAATTGTCCGGGGATTGTTATTGTAAGACTTTGATTTGAGGTATCCCCATAAAAAGAAATCGCAAGGTGTGATGGCGACCGAGGCGGCCATAGAATGTCTCCGTAATTGCTGATCAGAAAAACTGTCTTTAGCCTTTCCATCGACATGGTAGCTATGTGCGGAGTGACACCGTCCTGTTGAAATTTTGTTCGGTTGTTGTACGCTGAATACAGCTGCAATTGCAGTAACAGAAACACATCAATCATACGGCAATACATCGCAGCAGTAATTGTCTCACCTTGGTTAAAAAAATAATGCCCAATTACCCCGCTCGCTGAAGTAGCACAACCAACTGTCGTTTTTAAAATAATGTAAGCATTTTTAATGGCGTTCTCTAGGGTTGTTGGGGCACCAGTATCGATCGCATATTTTGTTTGTTAACATATCCGTCAATATGGAAATGTGCTTCGTCACTGGACAAAATGTTTCCAAGCGCAAGTGCTGTCCGAATGTATCCTTTGAAGGATCTCTGTCTCATAAATGGCGCGGCGGCGGCTTTACATCCTCTATGATACGACTAGGAGCACACTGGTGTTCCGTCACCCAGACTAAGCGCTCTTGCATCCGCGATGGCTTGGTCTTTAACCCTGACTTTATGGTTTATGGCTTTATCACAATTCGGGGACTAATGTGTGTGATGGGTAGCTTGCTTGTAGCTTGCAGCAACGAGGTATGCTGAGGCATCAAGCATCGTATGTTCTTCTTCAAGACCGTTCTCAATTTATTTTCATTTGACAGTGGGGCTCTTAATTTTTCTGCAACTGGGAGATGGTAACATTCGATGTTTAGTCCGTGAAATACACACATCTTAGATGGCGGATGCGTATATTACATCGATTAGCTCATTATCAATTTCGCTGATGTTTTGAACGGTTTTGCGGATCATAAGCCTTAAAAATGTATTAGATACTACTATTACCGTATTAGCAGCTGCCGCAGAATATTATGCTATGACTAACAAATAAAGATTAAATTTTTTCTTTTCGTCTTCCCAATCACTGTAGCGTGTTTCAGGTGGAACTTTTGGCGCTTAAAGAAGTGGTGTCTTGGCTTAAAGGAAACATGATATCAAATAAAGATATCCGCCGCATCTTCTCGGACAGCCAAGCAGCCATTAAATATATTGATTCTGTCTCTGCCAGCTCAATAACAACCCTTAACTGCCTATCGTCTCTGATGGAGATGGGACAGCAGTTTAACATTTACCTCAGCTGGTTGCTGTGCCACAGAGACATTTCAGGAAATTGTAAAGCTGACGAACTCGCCAAAAGTGGAACAATGATACGTTTTTTGTCAGATAAGGCCAATAAAGGTGTTCCCATCGCTAAATGTAAATGTATGCTAAAACAATATTACCACCTGCTTGGCGTCAAAACAGATTTGGTCAATGCTGGATATGGAGCACTCCAAATGTTTAATATCTTTAAGCACTGTTTGAAAGGCAAGCTCGCAGCGCGGCTTAGAGTTTTGTCTAACGATTTCTGCAGAATCTGCATGGATGAAGAAGAGGACGAATCGGTTCCTTCCCTTCTCTGTATATGTCCTGCTTTATACCAAAAACGTAGACGTTATTTGGGAAAATTTCTACTGCAATGATCTTAGTGATCTGGCAAACATAAGATATAGGCAATCTCGCTCGCTTTAGATAGAGCTCTAATTTGCTTAACGATTAGGGAGAAAGTCTCCAAGATGAAACGTGACTCTCCTGCTGACAGCAGTACAGGGAAGATAGGACGTTTGCATCCCAGTTTAGTTAGAGCGTAATAAATCTTTACTAATTTAACTGAAAAATTACCAGTTTACCTGCCAGCCAAGTAAAACCACTTGTAAGAAAACTACCGCGCCTATTTTTATTTTGATCGTAATGGCTTAAAAAAATCCTTTTGCACGAAAATTATAGAAAAGGTGCTGTTAATGTGGATAAGCTTGATAATGGAAAACCTAATTTTGGGTGAATATTTCTAATAAAAGGAAAAACAGGAGATTCTGATTGGTTAATATTTTGCTCACGGCCGGCGGCTGTATGGCAGATAGTTCATAGGGGATTTGCATCGCTTAAACAATAAATTACAAAAAGTGTGTGTAAGTCTGTGGCTTAAATATGTAGGATTGTAGATTCCACTAGCTTGAAAAATGCTTCTCAGAAGGTCTGTACAGAAAATCTTTGCAAAAAGGAGTAAAAGCGGAAACCGTTTTCAATTGTCGTTCCTTGAAAGCTGTGCATACTAACATGTCTATCAAGTACATCTCCCTTTCTAAATTTAGCATTGAAATTCCCGAGCACAACTTTGGCATCAAGGTCGGAACAAGCTCCATAGGTTCCAGACCTACATACAGACTGAATCACCACTTTTTCGTTTTGTAATAACTGATGAAAATTTCAAGTCCAATCTTTTTCTAAATGCAAAAAAAGTCATTTTGAAATCTACTTCGATTTTTCTCAATTTACTTCACTTTTTTCATCAAATCTACTTCGACTTTTTTTCCGGAAGTGGTAACACTGGTGATCAGTCTCCTTTCACCCATGGAGCAGATAGGTCATGATGGGCTGTACGTGAGCTCAAAGAAGATTACACAAACAATTTTAATGTCACTCAGTGATTCTTTCTTATTTCAGTGGCAATTTTTTAAGTTAAGGTGCCGTGCAATGTGCAAATAGCAGCAGGCACCAGTGTTTCTGAAAAAGCTCTCCCATAAGGCCTGTACTGCAAATATAAATTGAACAGAGTATAGTTCGGTGAGACTTGCACATTGATTCTTCCAAGAGAATTCTGCCGCTAGCGCCCTTTCGAGAATGCCTTGGTTCGAACACACTTTCGTTACGGGCCATTTAAAGCTACATCCTTTTCTATTCTATTGTAAAATCTTCATACAAATCTTTAAAAGAAAATATAATTTTATCTCTCGAAAACTCTTTAAAGAGACCAGAAGGTAACTTTTACTTAAAACTTTCAATGGAATTTCAAGGTGCGTATTTTGATTAAAATCTCTAGTTCGTTTATTTGCAAATGGAAAACTAATTTCAAATTGCCTCTACATAGCAATTAATTTTTTTTTCTTTCATCACAAAAAGTTGAAGAAAAGAAATATAAATTAAATGAGAGAGTGTCGTTAATGTTTCAAACTTAGTTATTTCTTAATTGCTACGACGAACGTTAACTTTTACTATCATGATCTCAAAATAGATTTACATATTATTTTGAAAACGAGTTTTTCGTTTTTGTAATATTTCATTGAAATTCCATTAAATTAATTAAGTTGTAACTTGAATGTTATTTTCTTTATATTCTTTTTAATATTTGAATTGATAAAGATGAGAAAAAAATAGTGTGGGTCAGTGCAGTTTATTAGTTGAATGTGGTTTTGATACTCAAATTCATACGAGAAGTTATTTTTTTTGTTTAATTTTTCTAGAGACCAAGTTTTGTTTTTTGAGAAAGAAATATTAGTAAAAGGTGGGATGAAGTCAAAAACACAAATTTCGGGTAATTACTCGTAATATACTTGTATATTTCTCAAAAACTTAGTGACCAAAAAAAACTTTGATACTGAAACTGCACAAGAAAAAGTAGCAGGTTCAGAATCCATCACTATGGTCATGGTGGGCAATTCACGCAACATCTGCCAGATAAGGAGTAATCTTACCCCTTATCGTTCTTGCAAAATGTCAATCGTGGCGGTCGCTGTGTGACACGTAGCGCCTTCCTGGTTGAACCACGATTTTTCGGCCAAAATTGGAATCTTCTACCAAACGCTGATTAATCACCTAACCGGCCTAATTGACCTCCAAACACACTAATAAACACATTTGATAATAAACTATTGAGGCCTATCGGGAATCTCTCTGGAAATTTTGTTTCCCTCGGAATTTTTTGTTCCACAGAATTTTTTTCGTCATTTGTGAATCTCCCTCGAAACTTTTCCCTCTGATAAAAAGAAGTACCATACATCTGTTGTCGAAAAACACATTTGAATTAGATATGTGTAGTTTTAAGGCTTCCAATAACATTAAAATCCCTCAGAAATGGAAGAAAATCACGATAGCCATAAATAACGCGGGAATATTTCGAACTCATGCACGATCGCGATTTTTCGAAAATGGGAATTCTTCCCAGGGGAATTTTATTCACGATATCCCCCATTATTTCGACGTGCTGTTCAATGGTGTAACTTGCAATGGGGAATTGACATCAGTTAACTGAATAATAAACATTATAAATTTGACAAATATAAAAAAAAAAACAACATGGCCTCCACAGGTTTTGTTATACACATACATTAATTGTCAAACTGACAGATTTCGATAGTTTTTGACACATAAATCGATAACTTTTCAGTGATACCAAACTAAATAAACACTTTTTGAGTTAAAGTGTTTACTTCACTGAAAAACTGGGCCCTCATCGCGTAATTTTTAGGACGATCGTCGTCAAAACGACTGTCGAACACGACGTTGTTAAAAGTTTGCTTCGTCTAAAGTTTCAATCTCATCGTTCGGTCGTCCACAGTTTGAGAACATCAAGAAGCAACAAATGTCATTCGGGCTGTCTGGCTGTTATCAAACTAAAGTTTTCGTTGGAAGTGAGAGAGGATCCGATGTATTCCTTATGTCGATTTCCTTTACACATGAGAAACCAACTTCTGTGTGAAGATTTCGATCTCGAAAGATTTTACGTTCCTTCACACAAAAAAAAAAACAATTTTTTTTACAAAGATCAAAATCTTCGAATCCGTGTTTGAAGAGGGATTTACATGTATACAAAATACGCACACCAAAAGAAGAAAAATTATCCGGGATCGAAATCCCTAGTGTGTAAAGGAAATCGACATTAAACGACATCGGGATTTAGGAGCTTTTTTTCCACATAGCTGGAAGCACTGTGTACGCTATGACATTTGTCAGCTTATTGACGACTAGCATCAACCAATCCAAAAACTTCACCTTTGACGTCTCTGAGCAAATTATCGATAACATATAGATAATACTATTTTGGCATCACCATTTTTATCGGGTCTTAGATTAACTCTCGATAATTATCTGGTCTTAGCTAACTCTGTATAGATTTAAGTAGTTGTTGCATTTGCATGTAAAGCGCTTAGTCCCGATGTCGTTTTTTTTTACAATTCTATATGGACTTGCAAAAAAAACACACCTATTAGTGTCCTTCGCATTCGCATTAATTCGATAGTTGATTCGCTTTCATTATCATCGAAAAATAACAAATTCTAATGTCGTTACATTTTTTAAAATAATTTAAAATAAAAAAAAAATACTTTCAAAAATACAAAAAAATGCACAAAATGTATGAGACGATTGTTAAATAGCAATCGTTCAATTGCAATCGTTCAGTCGACCATATTTGACAGTTCAATAAGTTACATGAAGCTAAAGTGGAATCGTCTTAAGTTTGTATCTATTACACGAAGCAATTCAATCGTTCAAACGACGACGCACGTCGTCAAACTATCGTCGTCTTACGCGATGAAGGCCCTGCTTTTAGAGCTAATTGCGGAGCTAATTGGAGTTTGGACAAAAATGTTCATAGGCATGAAATTAATTTTTAAAATGTCTTAACAACTCCTTTATTAGTTGGAGCTTAAATCAGAAAACTATGTGAATTTTTAAGGGAAGATGAATTAATAGATCATTTAATCGGTTGTTTTTAAATTTAAAAATTCTTTAAGGAAAATCAGCTGTTGTCGTTTGGCCTATCGTTATACGAAACACGAAAAAACATGCATATACTCGTATTATACAATGAATACAAGTATATCGCCATTACTAAGGTCTTTATACGGTGGCGCTACAATCCGGAGGACAGCAGGGGTTCAACCAGCAAGCTTTTTCTAGCCATGTTGGTAGAAGTTATCTTCCAATTTTGTATGCTATTTGAGTCCTTGTGTTCTTGTGCTACGCCGCGCGCCGTTCCTTGTAGTGAATTCAAAGATTTTTCGGGGCCGATCATTGCTGGCCATTCGTTCTAAATGACCCAACCATCTCAATCTTTCCTTTTTAGTTTAGTTAGTCCAGAGTGGTATCCCTGGACTGAACAGTCCGTACAGTTCCTTGCTTTATCTTCTCCTCCATTTCCCGTCTATGCAAGCGAGACCAAAAATTACCCTGTGAATTCTCTAACTCAAAACAGACTGAAGCATTCTCATCTATCTTTGATAAGGTTCATACCCCTGTGGCTTACATCGTTTTTTAGAACCGGAATTATTTGTGCCTCATAGAAGGACACTTAATTTGCACCAAAGTGACCTTTGCTACTCAATTGCCTTCTTAGTCACAGGAAGCAGCGGTTCTAGAAGGTTATTCTATATTTGAAGAACTACCTCGAAAGAGCATAGCTTTCTATAGTAAAGTCTCATCGTTAAACCCATCTTCTTTGCGGCCTTCGCACACTGCCGATTATGTTAATATGGTCGGCGTTTGCGAATAACTGGACTGGACTGCTAGAGAAAAATTTGCATTACTATTTTCAAAATCAATGTACATTATTTAAACGTTTTGTCCAATTTTTTCTTGACATCAAAAATATTGTGAGTTCTTTGTGGAGCTGAATGGAGAAGTCTGCACTTTCAATAGTAATCGCAGGGTTGCCAAAACTAGACATTGCTCCTCTAGCTCATCTCTATGAAAAAGACTTGGGTGTTGGTTTAAAGTTCCTGGGTTTTCCAATATCTGTTGTAATGTGAATATTTAATCTATGTTGAAATTTTCTGCCCTAATGCCATATCGCTACGGAGCTATCAGATTGTTGATAAACGGCTTCAAGTCTTCATATATAGTAATTTTAACCAAGTCATTAGCTGGTGCTTTAAAAAAAATCGGCACTAAGGTCTTCCGTGAGTTCTGACTGTGATTCAGCTTCGATATTCCTTCGTTGTACTTTTAGTTCTGGACTTGTAACCTTGACGAGTTCATTTTACTAAGACTAAGACTAAGACTAAGACTAAGACTAAGACTAAGACTAAGACTAAGACTAAGACTAAGACTAAGACTAAGACTAAGACTAAGACTAAGACTAAGACTAAGACTAAGACTAAGACTAAGACTAAGACTAAGACTAAGACTAAGACTAAGACTAAGACTAAGACTAAGACTAAGACTAAGACTAAGACTAAGACTAAGACTAAGACTAAGACTAAGACTAAGACTAAGACTAAGACTAAGACTAAGACTAAGACTAAGACTAAGACTAAGACTAAGACTAAGACTAAGACTAAGACTAAGACTAAGACTAAGACTAAGACTAAGACTAAGACTAAGACTAAGACTAAGACTAAGACTAAGACTAAGACTAAGACTAAGACTAAGACTAAGACTAAGACTAAGACTAAGACTAAGACTAAGACTAAGACTAAGACTAAGACTAAGACTAAGACTAAGACTAAGACTAAGACTAAGACTAAGACTAAGACTAAGACTAAGACTAAGACTAAGACTAAGACTAAGACTAAGACTAAGACTAAGACTAAGACTAAGACTAAGACTAAGACTAAGACTAAGACTAAGACTAAGACTAAGACTAAGACTAAGACTAAGACTAAGACTAAGACTAAGACTAAGACTAAGACTAAGACTAAGACTAAGACTAAGACTAAGACTAAGACTAAGACTAAGACTAAGACTAAGACTAAGACTAAGACTAAGACTAAGACTAAGACTAAGACTAAGACTAAGACTAAGACTAAGACTAAGACTAAGACTAAGACTAAGACTAAGACTAAGACTAAGACTAAGACTAAGACTAAGACTAAGACTAAGACTAAGACTAAGACTAAGACTAAGACTAAGACTAAGACTAAGACTAAGACTAAGACTAAGACTAAGACTAAGACTAAGACTAAGACTAAGACTAAGACTAAGACTAAGACTAAGACTAAGACTAAGACTAAGACTAAGACTAAGACTAAGAATAAGACTAAGACTAAGACTAAGACTAAGACTAAGACTAAGACTAAGACTAAGACTAAGACTAAGACTAAGACTAAGACTAAGACTAAGACTAAGACTAAGACTAAGACTAAGACTAAGACTAAGAGTAAGACTAAGACTAAGACTAAGACTAAAACTGAGACATTTTAAGTGCCATAGCTTGAGCACTGCTCACATGTTTCATCCTCGTAGAACATGTTTTTGCTGGTTATAAAGATTATGTTGGTGAATTTAGTCTTGAAGAGAAACTCAAAAACTATAGATGCTACATATGTTTATTCTCGGTTACTATGGACGAAGTGTATATCGCTGTTTTATATCTTTTTCTGCCCGGCTCACCCGTAGTCCATTGTTCTTATTTTGTTTTGTTTGTCAGCAGTAAATTTGTCCGTAACCGCTGCTTCTTATAAACCTGGCCTCCGCATATGTTTAAGTTCAAAACGTGGTTGATTCTAACTACAACAGTGTTGGCTCCTCCATCTATTACATTTTGAGAATACTATAATTTCACATGGATAAAGAAGAAATACCACACGCACAAGGAAAATTGTTAAATTGAAACGAAAGGTTTGACAGAAAAACACTGCAATTTCCATGGAATTTCCATTGGTTTTAAGTAAAAATATTAGAGATTTTAATTAAACTTTGTATACGATGATGGGGAAGTCGAACAAAGTGCTTTTGGTAATAAATTCGATTCTCAGTTTTGTGAGGGTTTTTTTTTCTGAGATTTGTGTGTCATATTGTATTAGTAAGAAGTTAATACTGGTAAGACAAAAGTACAAAACCACTTCTAAAAAGTGTGTTTTTGCTAATAATCAAAATTCTTTTTATAGCAGTATGTTTGCTGCTTGATTTTACGCACGTAGACCATGAAAATTGTCCTTGCAAAAACTAAAAATATTCATTTTTCAGAGAATAAGAGAATAGAGGCCAATTGAAGCCCATTACCTCTAACTACATTAGCTCCCTGCTGCGGTGTTTGTTGAGTTGACGACGACTTTTATATGAATCGAACTGAGTTTCGTCAATCACAACACACCCACACACGAACACAAAATGGTTATTAATATGCTTTTGTGAATTAGTATTCCTCCATTCTGCTGTCCTTCCAACAGTATGGTTGCCATTATTGAACATACACCATAAAATAGATAAACACATGCGCCTACCAGTATATAGCGTAGACTTTAAAAATATCAGAAAATTATTGAATAAGAGTTCACGCCATGACCTGATTGAATAAAGCAAAATAAAGTTAATATTCGAGTATGTCAAACTGGGTGCGTTGTTCAGTTTTTGCACCCCCTTGGCTAGGATAATCAGAGTCAACCATTCAGAGAACAAGTGGTCCTGATTAAGAAGCCTTGTATGAGTATGAGGATGTATCGTGTTGTTGCACAAATATCGAAATGGGAATTAACACAACAGGTGGTAGCATGTGGTGAGTTTGAATTATCCACTGATTTAGTGGAAGCGTGCCATAAGACATAATAGTGGTAGATAGCTTGTATTAAAAGTTTCAAAGTCAGAATGTAAACATCGAACAAATCAGTGGAGAATATGAATGACGAATTCTTGGGAAAAGAATAAGACAATAATTGAAACTTATGCCTTTCCCACGCCAGAAAAATTTCAATTGCGGTAATTGGCTCAATGGTAGAGGTTTTTGCGTTATATATTCACATTTAGATCTAATTTAACCCAAAAACAAAAATACTAGAAACAACCCCCTTTGGATTTGAAATGAGGTTTTATACATCTTAATTCTAAAATCAACTACTAAAGGTTTACTGAGCCAATTCTAAAAATGTGGCACGCCAATTTTAAGCTTTGAATATTATTGAAATGAAAATAAAATTTAAAAAACTACTGACCCGTTTTTGAAATATCGAATTTTCAATAAAAAAATTAAGTTTTTTTTTTTCAATACAAATTTTTTTTATTTCTTAAAACTTTGATACAAAATGGTGTTTAAAAACTTTTAAATCCGTCACGCCGATAGTGAAAAAGTTGAACATCAATCAAAAGTTTCATGTCATATTATGTATGAGCCAATTGTCAGTAATTTCTTAATTTAACAAACAAACATTTTATCAAAACTCAAGAAGCCGTTTGCAAGAAAAATACAATTTTCGAAAATGATTTTTTAACATTGGCATGGTTGGTAGTACATAGCGTCCTTTTTATATAAAAGAACAATATTTGTTTTTACAAATTGGAACATCTAGTGGTTTATTTTTAAATCATAGGTTATTTTGACAGCAGTTTACCGCTCGAAATCTTGACAGAAAGTCAGTATCATACCTCCGCTTAACGAAATGAGTCGCTTTACAGCGTTGGGGAAATTTTGAAAAATTATTTCCAAAGTGAGAACTGTGTAGCCCAAACAGTGCGTTTTTTGAAAAGAAGTTTTGGCCGAAACTGCTTGCGGTACGCAAGTTCGTGAAACTGCTAGCATACTAGAACACTTATGGTCTCCGTCACAGACGAGAATGTGGCTGCTGTAGCCGAGAGTGTGAGACTCACAAACATCAACAAGCCATCGATTTCAACAGCTCAATATTTCACTCACTAGCCTGAGAAGAATTCTACACAAAGATCTCGGATTATTCGCTTGGAGTGATAGAATGCGCTCTACTACGAAGCCAGCGGAGGCAGCCCCTTTAACGACGTTGTGTTCCATAATAATTAATGCTCTAACTAATAAAGCTATAATACATGGAAAAAAATTAGTTTTGTTCATTTTATTGCAATTTTAATAGAGAAAGTAATTCGATTTTTAAGGAATTCGATGTACTGTCCGACTCTATACAGAAAATTGTTTCCCATTTTCATATATGACGCTAGACTTGTTCCTTACCTCTGACCCTAATGAATACACCATAAGTGTATTATCGCCTCTAGGAATATCAGACTATTGTGTAATATCTGCGATTTTCTTGTGTCAACAAACAACAGTTAAAGAAAAAAACTTTATGAGAACCGTTTGGCTGTACAAGAAGGGAAATTGGGACAGTCTCAATGATTTCTTCAGAAAATTTAACTGGCCACTATGCTTCCTCGATAGTGACTTAGACTCCATTGCAGATATGGTCACAAATCTGAATCATTACGGCATGAGAAATTTTATTCCCAATAGGATAAAATCTAACAAACCGAAAGAAAACTCCTGGTTTGATTCGAGCGGTAAAGAGGCTATTAGTGAAAAAGAAGTAAGTACAAACAAGCTATAGAAAGACCAATAACTAAATTTAGATTTTAAGATTTAGATAAAGCAAATTTGCTCGCAGCACAGATTGCTGTTAATTTGACGACGCTACCAGAGTGACAAGACTCCTCCTGTACTTGAGGGCGCAAACGATTTATGCGACAAATCTTCTTTCGCAATCGTGCAGTTGCTAGAGTACTAAAAGATCTTGACATTCACAAATCCACTGACCCGGATAGTATCCCTGCTATTGTTCTGAAGAGGTGTTCTTCAACGCTGGCAAAACCCTTTTAAATCCGTCCTAATCTACTGGTCTCGTCTCTAGTGGATAAAAAACAGCATTTGTCCAGCCTGTCCCTAAAAAAAGCGAATCCTCTTCCCCCCTCTAAGTTGAAAATGGTCCAATGGCCCTTACGTACTTTCTTTCCAAGGTCATGGAAACGCTGATCAATTTTCATGTCTATCATTTTTTAACTGTGATTTTTATTAACGGTGCTCTAGTGAGATAGCCAGTTGCATTCCTCGCTTCAAACAATTCAACCTAATCCCCGTACTTCTAGGAATACTCATCAGCTAACCCTTGAGACCAATGTCGGACTTACTGTCAAGTACAGAAATTCTTTTTTTGGTCGCACTACCCGAATGCGGTATGCTTTACCCGGCTTAATGTTTCCCAATCATTGCAATATGCAGACTTTTAAAACCAATCTCTAATCCTATCCTACTTTCCAAATTGCTCGCACTGTGCTTAACATTATAAGGGTATTCATAACCCCTTGATTGCGCATGTAATACAAAAAAATATCCGGTTTTTCAATAAGAGCGCTACAAAAGTTTTCTTTTAAATAAAACAAAAACGGTTTTGGATATCAATGAAATTCTTTATTCCTGTGAAAGTACGTTCGATGCCATTATGTATGGAACTCGATTTCTTTTGCATGGCCACCACGGGCACGCTTGCAGAAGTCCAGACGCTCAACCCAATTTTCGACGGTTTTCAAGCATAAATCGGCCGATACTGCTGCAATTTCACGTTCGATATTCGTACGAAGTTCATCAATCGTCCCTGGCTTGTTGGCATAGACCATAGACTTAACGCAGCCCCACAGGAAATAGTCTAACGGCGTCAAATCGCAAGACCGAGGCGGGAACATTTTGTACTGTGCCTGTGGATTCAAAATTTCCATTTGACGCTCAATTGTTGATCTGCTAGGACGATTATGACGACCATAAATTGGACGTAGCTCTCTTAACGTTGCGTTGGGCCACTGACTCCGAATTTCGGTAGTAAATTTTAATAATTTCGACTCGTTGTTGGCTCGTATATCTTTCCATCCACTGAAGAGAAATGTCAAAAGAGCGGCAAGAAATATGGCGTCGTTTGCTGTCCCTGTCGCTCTACTTTTGTAGCGTCCCTGTTGAAAAACACTTTATAAACAAATCATAAGAAAACAACCGGCGCGCGCGGCACTTAGAGGAAATGACAAACAATTTGAGAAGGAAACGGGATGAAAATTGTGACATTGCAAAAAGAAAAGGTGTGTTCGATCCAAAATTAAAAAAATTAATTTTATATAAAAGAGCTCTAAAATTCATCGAGATATTTTTTTTTTGTTGCACATACATATGTATAAATACTTTTTTCATTTAAGTGAAGTGGACTGTATACAGATTTGTAATGTATGTACCTACATACGTTAAATAAAATTTTTTACTAGATTTTGTTTGCCCAAATTTCATTAGAATTCGTCCCACCGTCTGTGTGATTAAAGGGCACGTACATTTCACTAAGTCTTGTCGTATGTTTATTTGGATGACCATTATGCCATCACCCTCTAAACATGGAAATGCGCGCTTCGAATTCCACAGAACAGAACTTATAACTTTATTGTTTAAAATATTGAAATGTCTGTGTATGCGGCAGTTAACATGAAAAAAACATAAAATGCTCACTCAAACAAAATGAAAATATGTACATCCAAGGACGTTTTCAACATTAAATATCTAAATATCTCTATCATCTGCTGTTTTATGTTTTTTCTTTTCTCTCCCAAGTTGAAAAGATTTAGTTTTCCGTCCTTCCGGGTTCTCTTTTTGAACATTCTCTTCTCTTTAATTGCGAGCTTTTAATTAATTTATTGTTGTTTACTTTGTTTTTTGTTTGGTTCTTGTAAATATATTCTTATACGTTTTAGAAATGGACCGTTTCGTTTTCGTTTAAATTTAATAATTAGGTTGATTTCGGTGTGACCTTAAAAGTAGTTAGTGGTTGTTTTTTAATGTTGGGATTTTCATTAAAAAAAAGGCTGAATTGCGAAGTGGGTTTTCCGGTACACAGAATAGTTAATAGCTGTGTAAGACGTAATGGGAGAAAGATGTTGGGTGGTATCGCAGAAAATGCTCCAGGAAGGGGGTTGTTGGAAAAAAAGCCACACCAACAATCAAGTTGTTATCAATTGAAAACCATTTATTCAGATGGACCCTGCTTAAAGAAAATTTGTTGGTCTAAAATGGTCTGCCATGGCAAACGAACTGCTCAGATCTTACAGGAATATTGGCAGCCGTGAACGTCAAAGTTCCAAACAACTTCCTCCAAAATAATTAACCAGCTGGATGGAGCTATTGTTAAGTTGCCAACTGCAATACATTAGTTTACATAAAAAAAGTACCTCCAAAAAAAAGTATTTCCTAGACTAATTTTGACTCTCTGAACAAGAAAATGGCAGTCATTTATTTTTCCAAAGAATCCACTCTGCAGGCCAGTACGTGACTACTGCTGGATGCAGCTCCGCGAAAATTCAACCGCCACATAAAAGAAGAAGTGTTGAGCAATACGTCATATTTTCAATAAAAATTATTAAAAAAAAAAGAAAAAAACTAAAATGGTCTGCCTTCACGTACTGTTCCATAACTTCCACATTTATTATTCGATTTCATTGATCTTATGCGTTTTAGCCTTGTAAAAACAATATCTTTCACCTGAGATCTTAAAAGTATTTTAAATATTTTTTTGTCTATCCTTATGGAATGACTTAAGACAAGCGATTTTCTAAAAACTGCGAAAAATTGTGTTTTTTGAAACTTTGAACGGCCATTTCTTGATGATTGTTGGGCCGATTTACACAAGTCGTATACTTTTGGCAAGACAAACAAAATATCTGTTCAAAAACATAAAGTATATGTTAATTAGTTCGACCGTTTTTGAGAATTAGGCTTATTATTCGATTTCATATCATTTCATTTCATTTCATATATCTCGAAAACGCTTCTTTGGAAAAATAAATGAGTACCATTTTCTTGTTCAGAGAGTCAAAATTAGTCTAGCAAATACTTTTTTTTGAAGGTACTCACTACAAACCGAAAATTTGTAAACTAGTGATATTTGTGTTCTTTGCATAAACTTTTGCAAACATAACTTATGTAATTATTTAATGCTGAAATCTGTTCTGACTACATAACATTTATTTGTGGAGATATAAATCCATTTAAGAATTCTGTGGACGCACTTCAAAAACAAATGGCGGTTATCAGCGTTGAGTATATGATTTATTATGAGTACTTTTCTATGAACTCATTACATAATAAACTCATCAAATAAATATCTATAGTAGTCCAGTCAAATTAAATTAATTAATTCGAAATATCTACAAAAAATACTGCGTCGAATTTTTTTTTTGTTTCTTAAAGAGTACCTATTGGAAAGTGTAAATCCAAAAAGTTCGAACAAAAAACGCCCATGCGTTGTCCGCCATTTTGAAAAAGGCTTTGGAAAGCTTGAACTCGATTTTCTCGGCTCCTATCATATATAGAGCTGTATTTTTTTTTTTAGGTTTGTAGGTTTGTATGTTAAAAAAAAATTTGAAACCTCTTTCCAAAAAAAGTTATCGACGAAAAACTGTCGAGATTTTGAAGTAAAAAATGGTTTTTAACGTTTATCTCGCCTCATGTTCATATGATCAAAAAAATACTTAAGTTGTTTTTTATAGATCACTTTATTTCCTACATTTTGGTATATTTAAATTTACCTGTCAAAATGGCCAATAGCGAAAATTAAAATTAAAAATATTTACTCACGTTTGAAAATTTTCAAATTTGATTATGTTCATTATGAAATTTAAAAAAACAGTTCAAACTCTTTTCCACACCACCACCGAGGTAGAGTTACGGCGCATTGTTTTTAATGTGGTGTCTCCAGGAGGTATAATCCACGATTCAATCGTTTTTTTCTATTTCAGCCTATCGATAGCTCAATGTGGCATAGTTTTTTCATGTCGTTCTTATCTCCTTTTTTTTGTGCTAGGCGTGCGAACATCAATGATCATATTAACGTTCTTAGTACTGCTGGGATCGTCATTGGTAGTTTCTTTAATGTTTTCAGGTGAGGAAAAGTCTTCACATTCGTCTTCATCTTCCAGTAAATTTTGCAAGGAAGGAACATTCTCGCATGTTGTTCTACTGCAGACCAGATTTCCGACAGCCACAAGTTCGGCCACATTGGCCGTGCCGGAGAAAAAGTTTTTATTGCGTTGTTCAATGGGAAGGAAAATGAGTCACTGGAATATTTGCGATATAGCAACTTTGTTAAAACGTCAAAAAAACTAAGTTTAATCTATCTTCATTGCCTCCTAGTGCAGCAGCTGCTCGTCAACACACATTCCGTACCTACCATCAAGTACAGACTTGGATCGATATTCACCATGACCCACTAAAATGGGGTTGGAAAAGAACTCCGAGAGGATTAGAGCCAGTTACAACCACTCAGGATCCAGCTCCACAAAGCATATTGCAAACTATGTCCTGCAAATGCAAGGGCCAGTGTGGTCGAGCTTGTGGCTGTCGGAAATCTGGTCTGAATTGTTCCTTAATATGTTTCTACTGCAGCGGAAAAACATGCGAGAATGTTCCTTCCTTGCAAAATTTACTGGAAGATGAAGACGCATGTGAAGACTTTTCCTCACCTGAAAACATTAAAGAAACTACCAATGACGATCCAGGCAGTACTAAGAACGTTAATATGATCATTGATGTTCGCACGCCTAGCACAAAAAAAAAGGAGATAAGAACGATATGAAAAAACTATGCCACATTGAGCTATCGATAGGCTGAAATAGAAAAAAACGATTGAATCGTGGATTATACATCCTGGAGACACCACATTAAAAACAATGCGCCGTAACTCTACCTCGGTGGTGGTGTGGAAAAGAGTTTGAACTGTTTTTTTAAATTTCATAATGAACATAATCAAATTTGAAATTTTTCAAACGTGAGTAAATTTTTTTTTTTTAATTTTCGCAGGATATTGGCCATTCTGACGGGTTATATTTCCTACAGTTTTTGTCGCACATAAAATTTAAATATACCAAAATATAGGAAATAAAGTGATCTATAAAAAACAACTCAAGTATTTTTTTGATCAGATGAACATGAGGCGAGATAAACGTTATAAACCATTTTTTACTTCAAAATCTCGACAGTTTTTCGTCGATAACTTTTTTTGGAAAGAGGTTTCAAATTTTTTTCTCAACAAAAGTTAAAGAAGATATTTTAACGTACAAACCTAAAAAAAATTAAGCTCTATATATGATAGGAGCCGAGAAAATCGAGTTCAAGCTTTCCAAAGCCTTTTTCAAAATGGCGGACAACGCATGGGCGTTTTTTGTTGGAACTTTTTGGATTTACACTCTCCAATAGGTACTCTTTAAGAAACAAAGAAAAAATTCGACGCAGTATTATTTGTAGATATAAAATACTAATTTGACTGGACTATAAGTTTTGTGATGAGAATATGATTATGTAGTGAGTAAAGTCTGTACGCCCTTCTTTACCCATTACAAACATTGATATTTTCTATAGACTCTGCACAATAATATTTATTGAGTACATATACACTGTGCTGATCAAAATGTGTTTTATGTAATGGATACAGCTTCTTATATTCACTTCATATTTTTGACTTGTCTCCACTTCATATACACTAATCATGATGGAGTTATTTTCATTGTTCTGAAAGTGTATACAAATAATGAATACAAAATTGAATTTGAACTAAATCAAGAACATATTAAGTCAGTCAATTCTCAATACTAAGCTCGAATCGAGAGTAATTACTAAGTGAAACCTTTCTATTTATAGGAGAATACCACTTAATTTTGTCGAAGTTTCAAGAAAATTAAATATACATACTCGTATTTAACAAAATACCAAACTTAAAAATTGAAAGAAATCAATTTTTATTAAAAGTTAACTTTGCTATTGTGTACCTCAAAACGCAATTCGAATGAAGGTGACTCTAGGGAAGATTTCAAAAACACTTTGAGAAAATGGTGTACAGGAAATTCGTATCCTCACTAATATCAACACGAAAAGACTAAATACTTTTTAAAAGCCAACGAACAAATTCCCTGTTTTCGGGGCAAGCTGGCCCTACTACCCTCAAATTATTACTCTTATCGAATACTGATTTTTTCGCACCAAAATAATAGTTTTTCTCTCAATTGAATAAAATTTAAATAATGTTTTAAATAAAAAAATATTTTGTATTTCGATTTCTAATTTTTCATCATACTTTTAGAAACTAACTTCTTTCTACAGAGCCTCACCAGGCCTCGACAAGCGAAAATCAGATATTTCCAAAGGAGATGAAAAATTTCATGAAAAAAATGATTTCATGAAATAAATTTCAGCATTTGTTTCTTACCATCTGTTTGGCATCCTAATGTTAGCTCGACTGACATTTGTGCTGCTTTTCACCTTCAGGTGCAGGTTCAGGTGTTGAATTGGAATTCCAGGCGTGAATTTCTCTGTTTCCATTCAATTTTCAACATTGTATTCCTACTTTATATAATGCAGGTTTTACCGCAGCCTGATTTGCAATTTGGCCACTGAATGCCAAAAAAATTGCTGAAATAAAGATAGAAATAAAATTGCTAATACATACTTAAATTAGTGGTGTCATTTGATTTAACGGCCTTAACACAAAACTACGATTAGGGCCTGCTCCGTTTTTGGAAACAATCTATCTAATCTCTCATTTTAATAATCCCTGGTAAAAGGAATCATTTAGATTACACACCTAAATTCCATGTTTCAAACCTGACACAGACTACGATACAGAAAAGTATCTTCATGTGATGCGTTTCCACGATTTCACACTTAAAGTTAGGCTAGCCGCGCACTGGCAACTGTGATCGAAATCAAATAGTTTAATCACCAGTTGATAGAGTACCGCGCACTGGCAACTCTTTACTCACGCGCACACTTTTTTCTCTCTTGCGCCTTATAGAAAACAGTTCAACTGTTGCGAATTAATTTTAGACAATCGTTTAGTTTGTGTCAAAACACAAACTTTTTAGTTGCTCGAATCGAGTTGCTCTAAGTGCGCGGTGTCCCATATAAACCCATATGTTTCATTTTAGCAACTAAACAGTTGCGAAACTAAAAATTTAATGTGCGCGGCCTTACATTTTAATAAAACTGTACCGGGAACCTTCGTGTAGATTCTTGGAAACATTAAGCAACGTCATCTTCTTTTCAATTGAAGAGGCAATTTAGGTTCGGCTATTGGACATTCTAGAAAAATGGCTGGCACTGTTACTTTTGACATGTCAACTTCTAATAGCAACCACATGTAGACAAGTCTGTCACAAATGTCAGTGGGCAAGGACTATCCCTTACGTACATTGCTAAAAGTGTGTATTTTCTGACTAAGATCTAAAATTAAATTTGTTGTTAAGCTTGTTCCACTCTACTCTGTTAGAAAAAAGCATTGAAAATTAATTGACAAAAAAAAAAAAAAAAAAACAAAAACAGATAGAAGAAAAGTTTTGAAACGTCAGCCTGTTGAGGAAATTACACAACCTTTCTCGGATTCAGAATAAATTTCAAATTCAAGACATAATTGCCTGACTGTATGTAGATCAGAATATTCCTCGAATTTATTAATTTTATTAAAATTTTGTTGTATTAGTGACAAAAATAAATATTTTTGTTACGTGTGTGACACTTTAGTACATAGTTTAAATATTTTACTGAATAAACCAAGTTGAAATAAAAATAATCTAATTATTTATGGTTAAAATAGACTATTAAATTTTTATCAAAAGTAGAAATATAGAAAATAGACAACTATTGTTTAAATACAACCCAAATTAGTTACAATTTTATTAAAAAATAAAAAAAATATTTATGTATATTTTCAGCTAATACAAAAACGATGTAACTCTTGCCTTCAACATACTGTGGCCAACATTTAAACCTTACAAACTATAAGTCGAATAAATGCAATGCCTATTTCGAATTCTTATACAAAATCTATAGTTTTTACAATTAAATCTTAAAACTACCAAAAATTTTAAATTACAAAGTACAATTAATGTACCATTTAAAAATTCCAAAAGTGGTCCTTTAAAGAATTAAATTTTCATAAACAAAATGAATACCCAAATCAAAAAGCAAAATATTATAATAATAAAACAGATTAAACGGGAACTTATGCCAAATCAAATAATAAATACAATTAAATGTGAGAAAAATCCTGATGGCAGCCCGAATCGGGTGATAGTGACTACAACGTCAGCTGGAAGGCCGGCGATACCGCCGGCGGTATCGCCAAGCACTTCAACACGCCCGCCACAGCAATTGATAGAAATTCATACATCACCAACTGGTACGACTACAACAAACCTATCCCAGATTGTGACGGGTGCGACTCCGAGTTCGGTCGTTGTGGCGTCGGCGCCGACAGTTGTAAGATCTCTGGCAATTTTGACACCTGGTCCGAATGCACCAGCAGCAAGTGACACAGCAATATCTCCAGTACTCTCGACTCAGTCATCATGCACATCAGATGCAGAAACATCCACGGACATGATGGCCAATGTGTCAGACTATTCGGACAACCAAAGCGATGATAAACTTTTAAAGTGAGTAATTTTTTTAATTATTTTTCCCAATTTTTTTTGAATAATGTTTTATAAAATTTTTTGGGATTAAGAAAATTGTGAGTGATTGAAGCGAGGACACACTGATTGGATACTACTTTAAGGCTAGGCGCGCACATTCAATTTTAATTTTCGCAACTGTTTAGTTGCTAAAATGAAACATATGGGCTTATATGGGACACCGCGCACTTAGAGCAACTCGATTCTCGAAACTAAAAAGTTTGTGTTTTGATTTTGACACAAACTAAACGATTGTCTCGCTTCATTTGAGCTGTTTTTTATAGGTGCAAGAGAGAAAAGAGTGCGAGCGTGAGTAAAGAGTTGCCAGTGTGCGGTTCTCTTTCAACTGGTGATTAAACTATTTGATTTCGATCACAGTTGCCAGTGCGCGACTAGCCTAAGACGACAATAATTTTTAAGTTTCTTGTTAGTTTAGTTAAAATTGTAAAATTCCAAATGTCATCATTAGTTTGGTCTCGGTTTTAGTGAAAATCATAACACCTTAGTTAGTCATACAGAACGCCAAAAACCATCAGGCATTAATAAGGCATTGGCTAATGAAGTAAAACATGCTTGTGCAAAATTTTAGGCGATTTATAAAGATGTTAGAACTATTTTATTGTGTATGTAAATAAGACTATTTTATTGTTTATCATCTACTTTATTTCTAACATTTAATTAAACTAACTCCATATGACACTTTTACATTAACAAATGTCAAAAAAGTGTGTTTCCTTACTTTTTTGCATAAGTTGTCCGTGTTTAAGATGTGTTCAGCAGAAGATCATTTAAAAATAAAATGCACGACTGGGTCGCACGAACTTGCTCCTATGTAATCGACTGGGAATTTTAAAAACGAATGTTATTAGAGAAAACTGTTCATAAGGATAAAATTAATTTTTAAATTATTTTAGTAGTAACAGAATGCTATGCAAATATGAATTTATGCAAGAACAAAACTTATAAGTCCTTGTAGTGGTTTCTTTAAAAGAAGCTTTTATATACAAACTTTTTAAAAGCTTTTTAAGAAAAAATGTTGGTACGCTAATTTAAAGTTTTTATCATTGTTCGAATAAAAATTAAATTTACGAAAAGAAATATTGACCCGTTTCAGAGATATCGAATTTTCTAAAAATAAGAAAAAAATAGATTTTTTTTTTCAAAAATTCAAAAAATATTTATTTTAAAGTTTTGAAATGCAATGTGTTTTAGACTTTTTAGAAGCTTCTCTATACAAATTTTCATTAAGATCCGTTATGTGGATAATGAGAAATTCAAAATTCAAAAAAATGGTTCTATGGTAGGTACAAGCTGTAATATCTTAATTTCAAAATTTTTTTTATTAAATTAAAGATCGTAAAAATTAATTGAAAGAAAAAAAATTTTATCAAAATTATAGGTGCCGTTTTCGAGAAAAATACGATTTTTGAAAACCATTTTTTTTAATTTTTTAGCATTTGTATGGTAGGTACCTTTATTTTTAGGTAAAATAAATTTTTTTTTTTCATATTTTGTAGATTATATTGAGAAACTTTTATTTATCAAGTTTAACAAAAATCTAGCATGGGGTTTTCGAAATATTGAGTTTTGAAAAAAAAAATTTTGAAGTTTTTTTTAAAAATCCAAAAAAACTTTTTTTGAAAATTTGAGTACACAATTCTATTTATGTTTTTGGGGAGCTTTAGCAAAAAAAAAATGATCAAAATCGGTTTAACCGTTTTTGAGAAAATCAAAAACAAAAAAAATGGTTCCATGGGGGGTACCCTCAATAACCATTTTTCGGAAAATTTTTTTCAACCAATACCTAGATTTAATTAAATGAAATTTTTCTGTATCTTTATTTTTAAAATCTGTCTAACAGTTTTTGAGAAAAAAAAATGTTTATAAAATTTCGAAAAAAATTCGTATGGGGGGTACCGTTATTTTTGGTCTTAAAAAAAAAAAGAAAAAAACGTGTGGGGGGAAAAAATTAAAAATGATATCTACAAAGTTTAAAGAAAATCGGCCGAGTCGTTTAGCCTGTAGTCGAACAGACAGACAGACAGACAGACAGACAGACAGACAGAATTGCGAGACCCACTTTTTTAGTCTTCGCTATCATCGTAATGTCAACTTTGATCAAAATCTCGAGTTCGATTTTTTTTACGAATGCATAACTTGCCTTATAGTACCTATAAGTCGCAAGTAAAAATTGTAGGATACTTAACATTTTTAAGATAAATATTGGTTAGGTACCAAGTAAGCTGGGGATTCGTAGAGTCTCTTGCCTGGAGTGTTAGGCGTTTTTCAATTTTAATTCTGAGCAGAGCACTGACCAGAGCTTGAGTATGTCGAGTACGCTCTGAGGAGAGTTTGATGAGAGCTCTCCGATTTATTTATGAAACACGCTGGAGCACTGAACTGTCAAAAGCATCGATTTCATTTTTTGTTTCTTTTTCTGTTTGTTTTTTCGCCGTCTGTCTCTGTCATATCGCACGAAAAAAACAGTTAAGTTAAGTGCATCAGCTTTTTACACTATCTGCTCCGTTATTTTATTTTTAATCTGAGCTCATAAAGCGCGCTCCGAGTTCTGATTGTAAAAAGAAACATAACCTGAGCGCTCTGATGTATCTGAGCTAAAAGAGAAACATGGATCTTTTTTGACAGCTCAGTTCCGTGCTCTGAGCTTAAAAATATAGGCACTTTATTTTGTCTATTCGCCCGATGTGACGGGTATACCTACCGGTCGAATATTATTTTTTCCAAGGCGCCAGTGTAAACTCAAACAAATATATCTAAGAGTCTTGTGGGGAGTGCAATTCATCTTAAACGAGAACAGTTTTGACGCTCTTTGCTTCGCCAAATCGAGGTACTATTGATTTCCTAAGGCAATTCTTCAGCGGATCTATCGGCACTTAAGAGTCGTTCGTGAAGTTTATCAAGCAAAATCATTACATACATATGTACATAAATGTAAGAGGAATTGAAGCTCACTTCAACCTTATGTAACCCGAATCGAGTGGTTTAAAATGGTTAAAAGTTGGCGAACTCTGCAGTTTTGTCTGCAGCTGCATTTCGTTGTGTTTGTAATATTAAATTCGTATGCATTCAATATTTTGAAATCTATTCCTGTTGCAGCTCCAGTTGTAGCTCTGTCCCTATTTTATTAAGATCCTGAAATGAGCTGTCAAAAGTGTCTGAGTGTCTTTTTCTTCTTTTTTTTTTTAATTTGAATTTAATCTGCAGAGAAAGTTGTTCGAGTTCATTTAGAGATGAGAACAGTAGTAATGAATTATTGGATGATTTTGTATAAAAAAAAACTTTAAAAGAAAAAAGCTGTACTTTAGCTATGCTAGCAGTATCAAAAAGCTGTACAAATACTGCAATTGCAGTACTTCGACAACCCTGCTTGAAAATCCCAGTCTCCCAATCAAGGAGGTAACTCTGTTTGTACGTTAGCCAAGTCCAAATTAACAGTTAAACCAAAACAAACAAATTACAAATTCATGAACTTGGTGTTGGTCTTTGCTCTTCTTATATATTCCCCGTTTCTCTAAATGAATCATTTGCTAATATCCACAATAAATATTCAAATAATTACTTTTCGGGTTTTTGACCCCGGAATTCTAACTGTTGAAATGAAGAATTTCGGTTTGTTGAAACCGATAGTTTGAATATTTTTCAATTTCAAAGGGTAGATGATGCTGATGTCTTAAGTGCTATTATTTAATTTATTTACATCTACAAGCAATTTTACAGCTAACAGGTTATGGATAAAATTAAAATTTAAGTTATAAAGATATACATATAATGCTAAAAAATAAAAGACTAGCTTTAAAGATATTTCTAGAAGAACTTATATCAATACTCATAAGTCGGCAAACTTCATTGAAATGAGTTATAGCTCTAGAAATAGGCTCATTACTACCATAACTGGTCCTGTGGTACCGTTCGAAAAGCAAATTCCATGAGCGTAGTGATCTAAAGGGAGCATAAATTGGTATAATTGAAAGAAAAGGAGGGCATATTATGTGATAACATAATACATAACATAACATTGCATCATGAATCGTTTGTCTTGAATCTAAAGATTTAATTCCAAGTAGAGATAACATTACATTTCTTTATGTTCAATTTTAATCTATTATCGTTACACCATTTATAAACTCGGCTTATATCAGATTGTAAACAGTCCTCAAAGTCTTTTATATCCAAAAATAATTTTAGATCATCTGCATATAAAAGACATTGGGAATGTTGAATAGCTAACACAATATCATTGATAAATATGTTTAAAAGGAGAGGACCCAAATTACTCCCCTGTGGAACACTAGAACTACATTCTATAGACCTCGAGAATGAGTTATCAATTAAAACTTTCTGAGACCTACCAACGAGGTAAGACGAAATCCAACTAAGAAATTTAGAGCGAAAACCAAATATCTCAAGTTTCCTTATCAGAGTTAGATGGTCAACAGACTCAAAGGCTTTGCTAAAATATGTGTAAATAGCATCAACCTGACACTTTCCCTCAATGGAGTTAATCACATATGATGAGAAAATAGCCATGTTAGTAGTGGTAGATCGCCCAGATATAAAACCATTTTGTGATTCCGAAATAGATTCTTTGGTTAAAAACTATACTTTATTTTTGACAATACTCACAAATAACTTGGGAATTGCTGAGAGTTTTTAAATACCTTTGTAATTTTCAATTAAGTTCTTAGATTTGTAAATAGGCACGAGGTAAGAAATTTTCCAGGTGTTCAGAAAAACTCCTTCAGCTAGAGACTTATTAAATATTTGAAGCAGAGGATAACAAATTGAGAAAGCACAAGATTTGAGAAATATAGCCGGTTGACCGTCGCACAGTGCGGCGACTAGTGGAAAAAATAAAAAAAAAAAAAATGTGCCAAAAATGTGTAGCAAGTATGCCAAATTCAAGGTAATCGGCCCTAGCGAGGTATCCGTTCGGGGCGGAAAATTGTCCGCAACGCATACTTTGTCGGAGGTTCAAATTGCTTTCGAGGTATCCTATCGGAAACAATAATAATACACAAATGCGTTCGCGTAATTTGTTCCGCGAAGAATTTGTGCCGGACGAAATCGGAAAAAAAATAGCATTAAGCTGTCAGAAATTTCACAAATAAAGCACTTAATCGCAATTCAACGCAGTTCGCCGGGTGCGTTAAAATAATGTCGGAGAAAAATTCCGAACAGCTGTTCGGAAGAATACCTCGAAGCAAAAATCCTTCGAATCGTACAAAATCGGAGAATTTTCCGCTCCGAACGGATACCTCGCTAGGGCCGAATAAGTCTAAATGAATGAATCAATAGTTTATTTATGATAAAGTTCAATTTTCTGTTGTCAGAGATCGTCAGAAGATCAGCAAAATAACAAATAGTGAGAGTAGAATTTGTAGTTACCGCTTGAAAGAGCATTTACTGAAGAAAAGAAAAGAACATACGATATTTTTTTCGCTATGCTCACAATCAGGAGAGAAAATTTAGTTATTCTAACTGCTTTTTGATGTTTGGTTTTCCAACTCAACAGCCCGAGTACCTGGTGTTTTGCAGTTTATGGAGGTAGAATTAAATATGCAATCAAATTTAGAGCCTGAAGATCAGGAAATCTTAGCAAGACACGCATCAACAACTTGCTCAGAAATAAATAAACGTTATCACTTCCATTGCTTATACACTCGAAGACTCGGATAGTGATCTTTTTTCGTAATTGTTTATTTTTCGGTTTTTTCTTTTGTTATTACTTTTTTTTGTATAATTATTTTTGTCAACAATAAAAACATCCATTATCTTTTATGCGATATATTCTGTGGTCGTTGTGCTTTGAGAAAGTATCCTACTAACCTTTAAAATATTACAACTTTTGTATATCGTATAATCATCAAATTTTTTAAATATTTGGCTTCTAACTAATTATTTTAAAATTGTGGGCGTGGCAGTGGGTGGGTTTTTGTTCAAATAAATTTTTCTTATCAAACACATTAATTTTGTACATTTTTTCAATATGTATTAATTAAAATTTAAAAAAATCGTACTAGAAGTTTTCATGTAACCAATTTATTATCAAAAATGGGCGTGGTAGGAGGCGTGAAAATTCCTCAAATTGAGTAAAATCTCCTATTTATTACTTTTAGCAACCAATTTTTGATCACAGTTATCTTACTTTTGAAAAATAGATTTTTGTCCACTACCTGCATACAATCGACGCACTGTGCGTGTCGGCTCCTGAGCTTAACTTAGGTTTGAGAGATTGAAGTCCCGACAGAATTTCAAAACGACTTAACTGTAGTTCTATTTATTCAAATTAGGAGTTAAGTAAACTGATTGGAAAAAGTTTGCGAACAATTCAAGTATGGAAGTATTATTTGAAGCTTCAATATTCTTAAACGACATATTTTAAGGAAAACCAATAGATTTTCTTTTCGCATTAACAAATGACTAGAACGAATTACAATTGTCTTTAATATTACTTTCTACATTCATGATGTAACACTTATGAAGGAACTTATTAAGACTGAAAAATTACACAGCTCCACAAAAAAAAAAATTTTTTAATATGGGATCAGACCACCTTTACTATAGGTTTTCGGGGTCGCTGAATCCGAATCCGACCTCCATTTTTCCTCAAACGCAAGCAAAAAATCCTGACGTTATAGGGTAAAATGGTGGTCGGATTCGGATTCAGCGACCCCGAAAACCTATGGTAAAGGAGGTCTGATTCCATATTAAATTTTTTTTTTGTGGAGCTGTGTTATTTAAGCAATTTACCAAAGGAAGCATAATCTAAATCATTTTTCGATTTCTTATATTTATTATAAGCTTTACGTTTCACATTTTTAAGATTGGATAATTGCTTATTATATCAAAAATAAAATAAAATAAAATAAAATAAAATAAAATAAAATAAAATAAAAAAACTCAAAATAAAAATATGTGCTAAGGACTTAAATAAAATGCACTTACTCTTCATTTAAATGATTTTATTCATATTCTTTTTAATGAAATCTCATCCTGTTGGAAAAGTCTTTCTTAATCAAATTACAACATTTTTATATGCAAATGAACTTTTGAGCGCCAAACAATCGGGTTTTAGTGATTCTTAAAGTTTCTGATGATATAAAAACGGCAATGGATAGTGACCTTATTTATATCATTTTTAGAGCTTTTGGATTTATCCAAGGCCTTTGATACTGTTAACCACACATACTTCTCATATCAAAGTTAAGGGAACAGTTTCGATTTTCAAATACGTCAGTTAATATGGTTTTTTCATAAGTATACCTAGCTAACTGGTAGAAGACAAGTTGTGGTTATTGATGACAAAATGTCTTCTCTCAGGAGTTCCCCAGGCATCAATTCTTAGTCTTCTGCTTCTCACAATTTGTATAGATGATCTGGCACTATTCAAGTTAAATATTTCTCTATAGATTTATATGCTGACGATGCTCAAGTTCCACCAAGTTTCAGACCTATAAATTAAATACTGATCTTACAAGCATTCTACACTGGTCCAACATAAATCACCGTAACCCAGGAAAGTTCAAATGCTTGGCTGTTGACAAAAATGAGCTCAATTTTAGCTATTTCCCAATCTCGTATCTCGGAAATCAATAACTAGAATATGTCGAGAAAGCAAAAAATCTAGGTATCCTTTTTAATCGCACTATCACTTGGGATGATCATGTTTAAATGGTTATAGGAAAAGTATACGGATCCCTACGAAGTCATTGTTTATTAAGCATTTTACTTATCAATAAACAGTAACATAGTTGTTGTAAGTAACCACAACTCCGAAACAAAAAGAAACTTTAAAGTAGCATTCAATATTGTTATTCGTTATGTTTATAATCTCAAGCGATATGACCAATGATTCAAGCTACACAATTAACATTCTTGGTTGTGATCTGTATCTCTGTGAAAAACCACATTTCACTAACTCAACTCGGTCCTGTATGTTGGTGGAACTCAGAACTCAGGCCTGTGTCATTAGAAGACTCCATAGCACAACACAGTTTGATGAGACCCTATTCAGATCCTTAGAAGAAATTATTCCTCCTGATTTTCTGGTCTTCTGCTCTTGGCCAAAGGTGACATCTGCCTCTTTTACAAGTAAGCCTCTCGGGGACTGTTTGTAAGACCGACTAAACTCTACCCATTATGCGAAAGGCATCCAAAGCAGTTTTTCCTACTGTGTTTTGTGATGCTGGTTGTGAAACGTCATTCAGATTCGAATCCATCAGCTCCTCCGCCAGTTTGATAAGCTTATCATTTCTAAAAAGTTTTTGTTACTTCTAGGTGGATTGAAGTGTCGAAAAATGATGACGGTTGCTAGGGCTGCCACGTCTAGTAAGTTGTAAAATCGGCCAGCGTTTTGTTTGACGTGAGCAACAATAAAAATAGATACCAATTTGTCGAATACATCGACTCCACCCACCTTTGTTTCGGTTTTAGTCAAGTATTGTTACAAGCTTATTTTGATAACGGGTTTTGGTTTTCTCACAGTAATGTTGTGTAGATAGCAAAACCACTTGCTTGTTTGGTTTTGGAACATAACTCACCAACTCCATTGTTCCAGAAAATCCAGAGATGGATGAGTGGACTGGATAATATACTGATTTCTGTAATTTACTTTTACGGGTTCATTATGGACATCAAGAAACTCATTCACTACAAAAGGTTTTAGCACATCTCTTTTGATCCTTCGAATTGTGCCAAAACCTCGAGCAACTTCAAGGCCAAATCCCCGGATATGAATAAGTTATCAATAATAAGTTTGCGTCCAATGTTGATATATGATGCCATCAATGACATCACCACTAGAAATCCACGACCATGTCCTGAACTTTTATCGAAGCTTCCAATGAAGATGGAAAATTTTAATAGATAACCTGTTGAGCTTTCATTAAGCCACCAGAACTTCAAGCCACATTTGCAGGCTTCATTGGCATGTATTAACGAAATTTACAGCGGCCCCGGAATCATTTCGACCGTTCATCGATTTTTAGATTTTCAGATGGATTGTAGTCCGCCCATAAGGTCTGGTTCAACTCAACTGTTTTCGATTTGTTGAAGGTTGTCTACGGCGACCAACTGAATCATTAAAATGAAGGAAGACGTTGATCATATCAAAACGTGAAATTTTCATCTTTATGTTGTCCCAAAATGTCCGCAAACGATGATGACCATCTTGATGATGACAGGCTTGCAATTTGTTTATCCTAAAATTTCCCAAACACATTACATTTAGCTTTCTGTAGACATCATTGGCCTTTTCGTTTGTCAATTTGATGATCTCATTTTGTATATGGTTGTTGAAAATTTCGAGTAGAGATGCAAATTCAAATTAGCCAGCAGGCCCAATAGTTCATCGAGGCCTAAAAACCTTGTACCCGAGACAAAACCGCTACCTCTGCCTCGTTCATCCACTGTTGTCCACTTGGATCCAGTAAAAACTCTTCAGTCGATGATTCTTGATCAATTGGTTCACCATTTGCAATTTCGTCGTGTCTCATAAAATTGTCTAGTGAACCAGTTGCCTCAACCACATCTTCATCGATGTCTTCATAATCAGACCCTTCTAATTCATGGAGATATCGGTCGTCTGTGGCTGTAGTTAAATTAATCAGACCAAAAACATAAATGTTAAAAAAAGAGCCAAGTTCTTCTATACAAAAACCTTTGTGTAACAAGTCAGCCGTGAAAAGTACTGAGATCTAAAAGTACTCCAAGTTCTTACTTCATGAAGGTTTAATACCGAATATTTAAAGTAGAATAATATTGAAACAGCTACAATGTAATAGAGAAATTTTATTATTTAATGATTACTGACTAAAATTTGATGGGTTCACTTGTCAAGTTTTTAAAACCGTTCGAATTGGGCATAAAAAAAACTTGCCAAGTAACATAACATGTTAACATAAACATAACAGAGTACCAAATCGAGCACTTTAGTTCTAAGAAAAGTCATGAATTTTCAAGATGCATGTATAGTTTCAAAATGACAATAAGAAGACACTTCGAATGAAAAATCTTAGATTTTCTATGTTTCGCTTTGAATGTACATTAAGCTATACCGCTCCACCAAATTTCATCATTCTACAGCAATCGGAAGTGCTCCATATAAATTAAACTTTTTCTCAGAAAGTGGGCGGATACCACACCCCCTGAATGGAAAACATCAAATTTTCGATTTTTTCCTCTGCTTGCATAACAAGCCCTACCGTTGTGTAAAATTACAAGATTCTACGATGTCGGGAAATGCTCCATAATTTTGATGATCTGTCAGTCAGTCAGTGACTCAGTCAGTTACAGTTTTTGTGATTTTTGAGGCCTTGTATCTCAGAAATCGCTTATGCTAGAAAATTGAAATTTGGTGAGACGCCTCCTGTGCCTGACAAGCTTAGCAAATATTCGGAATTTTAGGTTTCTGACTTCATTGGTACTGAAGATTGGGAGGGGTCAAAAATCGCCTGAGTTTGTTCTTGTAAAAAGGGTGTAGTGCCAGAACTTGGCTGGGAATTAACGTGCCCTTTGATAAGAGGACTGGGATTGGTTTTTCTCCGCATCTTAGTACTGAGATTGTAGATATATTTGTCAATCGGGATAATTCCTTAAGCTTTGTACAACCTTTCATTGCTATAATTGCGGTAGGAGTTGAGTTTTCGGTGAGCAAGAGCAAGAGCTTTTCGCTCGAATAATTGCAATTTTTTCATACTGAGTGATTTGCATAAGGTGTGACAAAAAGCTAGGGCGTGTAGGTTGGCCTTAGAAAAGAAAAAAATCGTATGGGAGGGGGGTCTATTTCCCCCCGTTTAGTCGGGAGGGGCAATTTAAGAAAAAAATCACTTAAAACAGAAAAAAAATTATTAAAAAATAACGGTAATACCAACAGAGTAATGCTATAGCGTTTTGAAAAGCCAGAAATACATTCTTTAATTCTGTTTTTAAGTAAAGTTGTTCGAGTGAATAGTTTTTGAAAAATTAGTTTTCAAAATCAAAGTTTTGAAAAAAAAAATGAAAATTTTGTTTTTAAACAATTTTTTTTTCAAAATTTTACGTAATTAAGTAATATTTTTTTATTCAATATTCAATGCTCTTATTCATTTTTGATCAAACACAAAAAACCGGATGTCAAAATGTTAAATGTTTTGTAGTTTTTGAGAAAGTCAAAAATAACAAAAGCTACTTTTGTTGTTCCAGTGATGTAAATTGTGGAAATTTGTTACTCCATCTCTGGTAAAATGAGCTTCATCCGTCCAGATTATCCTTCCAAAGTAATTATGTTCAGTTTCATCTCTTAGCAATAATGTTCGACAAAATGCAGCTCTCAGTAACTTGTCGTTTGCGGTTAGCTCCTGAACTGGTGTAGTGTGGTACGGGTGTAAATGCTCGGTATGAAGCGCTGCCCATACTCTAGTTTGGGACAACTGAAGCATAGTAGCTATTCTCCTTGAGCTAAGGGAGGGATTACGTCGGACCATATCCAAAATTCTTTCCTCTATGTGTACTGATGCAGAAGATGAACTTTCTCTCCCTCGGTGCTCCAGTACTCCGTGTTCTCGAAGACGTTGATGGATTCTTGAAAATATCGTATGACTGGGACACCTCCTATTGGGATACATTTCAACGTAGAGTCTTTGCGCTTCACGACTTCGACCATGAGCCATACCGTAGCAGTAATGCATATCCGTTAATTCGGCACGAGAGTAATTTGACATCGTGATATGTTGACGACTTGACATTCAAATTAGAAATAATTTGTGCAACAAAACAGGTCGCGTCGCCAAGCCGACCCCCACCGTAATAAAAAAGTGGTAGGTCAATTTTAAACCAATGCTCTCACGCAGGTGTTCTCAATGAAAAAATGTGTGAAATATGGTTAATCCAGTACTTTGTCACATTATTGTATGCTTATAAGACGATAATTAAGAAAATAGTAAAAAGAAAGTTAATCCTTTCAATCGTAAATTCACCAAAAACGTAAAAACTAAAATAAAAGGCTTTTCTTAGAACAAAAGTAGTTTTTGTTATTTTTGATTTTCTCAAAAACTACAAAACATTTTGACATCCGGTTTTTGAGTTTGATCAAAAATTAATAAGAGCATTGAATATTGAATAAAAAAATAATACTTAATTACGTAAAATTTTGAAAAAAATTGTTTAAAAACAAAATTTTCATTTTTTTTCAAAATTTTGATTTTGAAAATTAATTTTTCAAAAACTATTCACTCGAACAACTTTATTTAAAAACAAAATTAAATAATGTATTTCTGGCTTTTCAAAACGCTATAGCATTACTCTGTTGGTATTACCGTTATTTTTTAATAATTTTTTTTCTGTTTTAAGTGATTTTTTTCTAAAATTGCCCCTCCCAACTAAACGGGGGGAAATAGACCCCCCTCCCATACGATTTTTTTCTTGTCTAAGTCCAACCTATACGCCCTAGCTTTTTGTAACACCTTATGCAAATCACCCTGTATAAGTGGGACTTATTCTGTACCATATTGGGCTAATTAGTTGCTTGTAAGGCAGAAGCTTCGTCCTGCTTTGGAGACCGCCTCTCACTTTTAGCGGAAGTAGAGGGGATAAGGCATAATATGCCTAACGAAGTGTGAGCCTCCTGGGCCTGGGGGTGATAACTGTGCCATTAGGAATAGTCAGTGAGAGGATTTCGCATTTTGTGGCTAGGCGAGGGTCGTCTAGAACAGATTAGTTCCATTTTAGAGGGATTTACTTTTATTTCCCATTGGAGATAATATTTCCAGAATCTAAGGATGTGTGCCCTAAATCTATGGAGGGCTATGTCTGGGCTAACGGATGAGCTATATGTGATGGAGTCATCAGCGAACAGCAGAGTTTTTTTCATAGGCATGTTGCTGGTTGATCGAAGGTGTAGAGATTAAAAAGGGCGGGTCCAAAAGGCGACTTCGGCAAAGGTGTTTTTAAGTATTGAGTTAGTACTCCCCAAACGTACGTGAAATTTACTGCTAGTGTGAAAACCATGGATGATGAGGATTAGATGTCTAGGAAAGTGAAGAGAATTCAACTTGAAAACCAGACCATCTATCCAAACACAGTTGAATGCTTTTTGGATATCAAGCAGATATGCTACAGTAGTCTCTTTTTTGTTAAGAGCCAAAGTTCTTTCAGCGTGGAGCTTGAACAATAGGTCGAAAGTCGAGTGGGATGCTTTGAACCCTTAGTACTTTGAAACCAAGAACATAGCGAGCGAAGTTGAATAGCAAACTAGAAAGAGTGCATCCTTTTATGCGTAGCTGCAAATACTTGAGATATTGAGAATCCAGTGGAGGGGGAAGATAGATATTCGCAGGTTACTAGCTTAGTATACTTGTGTATTAAAGGTTTGACTGCTTTTTCAGGTAGGCAAGGAAAACGTATGTTTGTAGTTGCAGGGGTAAACGAAAATCCCAATAGAGACTTGTGGCGATTTTCATTTATTTTGAAGTAAACAAATTTTTTGATGACCTGATATCTGACTTTTCAAGTTAAAATTCGACTTCACTGTTTTGAAAAATCATTCATGCATAAGTTAGAAAAATTATAATTGAATAATATGTATATCAGAGATATCAAAAATTTTGGAAAAAACATTGTGGGGTCCCAATGGACCCCATATCCATTTTAGATCTGCGCCAAATATTCATTTTGAAAGATTGAATCAATCAATGATTGATTGGTTCAAGAATTCGATCTTTTAAATCAATCGTTCATTCAATCAAAATCATTTTTTATCCAGCCGTTTCGTTCCATACAAGACCAGGATCGATACGAAATGTATTCATTCGTTCATTCAGCTAAAATATTTTTTTTTTCAATCATTTCGTTTAGCTTTATCTACTTCTTTTCGACTTCGGTCACGTCATCTTCAATTGTATATTAAATGAAGAATATACATTACGTTTCATTTCCACTCCAATTTGGTATTTCAAAATTTGGTTTCAATGGCAAAAGATTGACATTAGGATTGATTGATTTGGTGTATTGTGATTGGAATCAATAAATCTTTTTGATGAACGGGTCACAAAGACCGAATCAATCGCGATTGACATAGTTCCAGTCCGTTTCTACCGACTTTTTCTTTGTTTTAAAGGAGTAAAGGAAAATCGTGATCCGCAATGCAATAAAATTGATCAGACCAAAAACATAAATGTTAAAAAAAGAGCCAAGTTCTTCTATACAAAAACCTTTGTGTAACAAGTCAGCCGTGAAAAGTACTGAGATCTAAAAGTACGCCAAGTTCTTACTTCTTTAATACCGAATATTTAAAGTAGAATAATATTAAAACAGCTACAATGTAATAGAGACATTTTATTATTTGATGATTACTGACTAAAATTTGATGGGTTCACTTGTTAAGTTTTTAAAACCTTTCGAATTTGGGCATAAAAAAAACTTGTCAAGTAAACCCATCAAATTTTAGTCAATAATCATCAAATAATAAAATTTCTCTATTACATTGTAGCTGTTTTAATATTATTCTACTTTAAATATTCGGTATTAAACCTTCATGAAGTAAGAACTTGGCGTACTTTTAGATCTCAGTACTTTTCACGGCTGACTTGTTACACAAAGGTTTTTGTATAGAAGAACTTGGCTCTTTTTTTAACATTTATGTTTTTGGTCTGATCTCACTCCTTTTTGCAAAGATTTTAATATTTTGCCATGTCAAAATCTCGAAAGATACGGAAAGATAGAAGGATGTACTCAACTTAGTTTAAAGCTTCCTATTTCTTTTGGTATATTTTCTTTTTGTTATTGGTTGTTTTTATTTGCGCTTCAATTATTTCTTCTTGTCCTGGCAAGATACCTAACACTAACACACCTACCTTAATTACGGCAATCAGAAGTGCTCCATATGAATTAAACATTTTCTCAGAAAGTGGGTGCATACCACGCCCCCCCAATAGAAAACCCCAATTTTTATTTTTGGTCCTTTATATGCAATTTAAGCCCTACCGTTCTACCAAATTTCATTGTTCTACTGCAATCGGAAGTGCGCCATGTATAATTTACATCAGTTCTGAGGAAGTGGGCGGATACCACGCCCCTGAATGGAAAATTTCATATTTTATATTTTTTTCTTTGTATGCAATTTAATTCCTACCACTTTACCAAATTTCATCGTTTTACAGCACTTGGAAGTGCTCCATTCAACCAACACCAATTTGAAGAAAGTGGGCGGATACCACGCCCCCTGAATGGAAAACCTCAATTTTTATTTTTGATCCTTTATATGTATTTTGACCCCTTCCGTTGTACCAAATTTCATCGTTTTACTCCATTCAACCAACACCAATTCGGAGAAAGTGGGTGGATACCACGCCCCCTGAATGGAAAACCTCGATTTTTATTCTTGGTCCTTTATATGCAATTTGAGCCCTACGGTTCCACCAAATTTCATTGCTCTACTGCAATCGGAAGTGCGCCATATATAATTTACATCAGTTCTGAGGAAGTGGGCGGATACCACGCCCATGAATGGAAAACCTCAAACTTTATATTTTTTCTTTGTATGCAATTTAGGCCCTACCGTTTTACTAAATTTCATCGTTTTACAGCAATCGGAAGTGCTCCATTCAACCAACACCAATTCGGAGAAAGTGGGCGGTTACCACGCCCCTTGAATGGAAAACCTCAATTTTTATTTTTGGTCCTTTATATGCAATTTAAGCCCTACCGTTCTACCAAATTTCATTGTTCTACTGCAATCGGAAGTGCGCCATGTATAATTTACATCAGTTCTGAGGAAGTGGGCGGATACCACGCCCCTGAATGGAAAATTTCATATTTTATATTTTTTTCTTTGTATGCAATTTAATTCCTACCACTTTACCAAATTTCATCGTTTTACAGCACTTGGAAGTGCTCCATTCAACCAACACCAATTTGAAGAAAGTGGGCGGATACCACGCCCCCTGAATGGAAAACCTCAATTTTTATTTTTGATCCTTTATATGTATTTTGACCCCTTCCGTTGTACCAAATTTCATCGTTTTACTCCATTCAACCAACACCAATTCGGAGAAAGTGGGTGGATACCACGCCCCCTGAATGGAAAACCTCGATTTTTATTCTTGGTCCTTTATATGCAATTTGAGCCCTACGGTTCCACCAAATTTCATTGCTCTACTGCAATCGGAAGTGCGCCATATATAATTTACATCAGTTCTGAGGAAGTGGGCGGATACCACGCCCATGAATGAAAAACCTCAAACTTTATATTTTTTTCTTTGTATGCAATTTAAGCCCTACCGTTTTACCAAATTTCATTGTTTTAAAGCAATCGGAAGTGCTCCAATCAACCAACACCAATTCGGAGAAAGTAGGCGGATACCACGCCCCCCTGAAGGAAAACCTTGGTGTTTATTTTTGGTTCCTTATATGCATTATAAGCCCTACCGGTTCACCAAATTTCATCGTTTTACAGCAGTAGGAAGTGCTCCAATCAACCAACACCAATTCGGAGACAATTCGTAGAAAGTGGGCGGATACCACGCCCCCTGAATGGAAACTTTCAAATTTTCGATTTTTTCCTCTGCTTGCATGACAAGACCTACCGTTGTGCAAAATTACAAGATTCTACGATGTCGGGAAGTCCTCCACAATTTTGATGATCTGTCAGTCAGTCAGTCAGTCAGTTACGGTTTTTGTGATTTTTGAGGCCTTATATCTCAGGAACCGCTTGTGCTATAAAATTGAAATTTGGTGAGGCGCATGTGCCTGACTAGCTTAGCAAATATTCGGAATTTGAAGTTTCTGACTTTAGTGGTACTGAAGATAGGGAGGGGTCAAAAATCGCCTGAGTTTGTTCCTGTTAAAAAGGGTGTAGTGCCAGAACTTGGCTGGGCACTACCGTGCCCTTTGATAATTAAATAATTCTGTATCCTGCTTGTCATTTTTTAACTTTATAACATTATTAGGTAGTACCCCTTGGCATAATGGTTAGTGCGTTGGACTGTCATGCGGAAGGTCTTGAGTTCGATTCTCAGCCGCTGCAAGAAAGTTTTTTTCAGGGGTGTACTGCCTCTTGCGAGGAGTTGACAAATCCTCCAAGAGTATTCTTTGTCATGGAAAGTGCTGCTCATTAGCCGTTCGGAATCGGCAGCAAATTGTAGGTCCCCTCCGTTTCTGGTAACACGCACACAGGAATGGTAGAGAGTTGTAAGTCACTAAGTCCTGGTTCACTTCGAGCTGTTGCACCACCAAATTTATTTATAACATTATTAGGTAAACACATAAAATAAATATAAATCTAGGTTATAATGGGTGATTTTTTTGCTATTTTCTTTTTGGCAACACTGGTTTTGACAGCTCACGCACGTTTCGTGTTTTGTGTCACTGCCAAACATCTTCAGTTTGGTCTATAATTTAACCATGAATCGTCTTACAAACGAACAACGCTTGCAAATTATTAAATTTTATTATCAAAATGCCTACTCTGTTGAGAAAGTTCATCGCGCGCTTCTTCCATTTTATAGTCAGTTTAATCGACCTGCTGAGGCGGCTATTCGGGCTATTGTGACTAAATTTAGTACCAAATTCACATTGTTGGACATTAAACCACCAACACCAACACGCTTACGTAGAGTGCGAACTGAGGAAAATATCGCAGCTGTATCATCGGCCAGTGTTAGTGATGACCGTGAATTATCGATTCGGCGCCGTTCGCAGCAATTTTGGGCCTCTGTTACTCCACTACGTGGAAAATTTTGCGGAAGGATTTAGGTGTGAAGCCTTTCAAAATACAGCTGGTGCAAGAATTAAAGCCGAACGACCTACCACAACACCGAATTTTTGGTGAATGGACTCTTGAAAAGTTGGCCGAAGATCCACTTTTTATCGAAAAATTGTGTTCAGCGACGAAGCTCATTTCTGGGTGAATTAATGGTTATAAATAATTAAATAAGTCTAATAATGCTTTCTCTAATATTCACAAGATGGCGCCACTTGACATGTTCGATAAAAAATAAACGAGTAGAAGCTGTTAGTATATTTATTTTCGACTTTTATGGATCTATTGCCAGTATTTTATCTATTTTATTTTATTTTACTAATTTTTCAGATTGCAGAGTATCTTCCGCAATAAATTATAAGTGGAACGAGTGCCGTTGCTCTAAAAAAAACTTGCTTTTACGAACATAATTTTCTTGCATTTCCATTTCTCTTAGTCATTTGTTGCTTCAGTCAGTAGCAGTACTCAGCTGCTATACCTAATTGGCTTTAATTTCATCACTGATACTGATAATATTATTATTTGCTCTTTAAATGGAGGGTGTGTATTAAGAGCATTATGCTAGGGGTAGTTTAAGAGAACGTATTTGTTCTCATTACTTCTGAATATATTACCACTTTTATATTTATTGAGATGTCACATTTCACGTTGGCGTAGAAGTAATAGAATTCGTCTGCCTATTCTTTTTTTTTTTGTTTACTCGTATCAATCCAGTAACTTTGTTGTTCGAAAAGCTTTTATTGGCCATTGTGTTGTAGCGTTGCTGGGTGTTATCAAAAAGCTGATAGCTTTTATTATTTTCCTATGAAAAATAAATAATAAAACAGAAAAACAAAACAAAAATGTCAATACACGCATAATATTGCGTTGTGTTTGTGTGTGTACTCTTACACCTAAGACCACAAACATAAGCCACGCATTTTATCAAAAAAAATAGTTCAAGTAGCACAAAGTCCACAAAGTACGTAGTATGTACATAGCAGATATAGAAGTTTGTTTTTGTTACTGTACAGTATACTTTATACATTATGTATATTGATTAAAGAAATAACCCAAGGTCAGTAGGTTCTTTGTGGGAGAATCATCCTTAACTCTCTCTCTTGTTTTTTTTTATGTTAAATGAAAAAAATAAAGCAACACAAATATTTGAAGAAGATGATGCAAGGTAAGTTGCATTCCCTTTGAAGTAATTAACATACAAGAGGGCTCTCGAATGAAAACAGTATTTCATCTAACTACATTCGAGCGATTCTTCTATAGGTACATATATAGCAAAACAAAATCTTATTTTATTTTTATCTTTTTTATAAACTTATCCCACTTGTATGGAATTTTCTACCACATTATCGAGCCTACATTTTGATTTTCCTTAAAACGGTATAACGCATTTTGATCATTTTTTGTACGCTAAAGTTCTCCAAAAGTTTGAATATTATAGCGTATTCAAATTTTCAAACACATTTTTTTTTTGAAAACTATATATTTCGAAAAGACCATGCTTTATTTTTACATGCGACTTTAAGGTACTATAATGCAAGTTATGCATTCGTAAAAAATCGAATTCGAGATTTTGATCAAAGTTGACATTACGATGATAGCGAAGACCAAAAAAGTGGGTCTCTCAATTCTGCCTGTCTGTCTTTTCGACTACAGCCTAAACGGCTCGGCAGATTTGCTTTAAGCTTGATAGATGGTATTTATAATTTTTCCCCCACATGTTTTTTGTTTTTAAGAACAAAAATAACGAAATCTGCCATACGAATTTTTTTCGAAATTTTATAGATATCTTTTTTTTATCAAAAACTGTTCTACAGATTTAAAAAAGAAAGATACAAAAAAGATCCATTTATGTAAAGCTAGATAACGGTTGAAAAAATTTTTCCGAAAAGTGGTAAATAATGGTACCTCCCCTCGAACCATTTTTGTTTCGAAAACTCCATGCTAATTTTTTTTAAACTTGATAACTAAAACTTTTTCAACATAATCTACAAGATGAGAGAAAAAAATTTATTTTACCTAAAAGTAACGGTACCCACCATACAAATGTTAAAAAATGCTTTTCGAAAATCGTATTGTTCGCGAAAACGGCGCCTAGAATTTTGATACATTTTTTTTCTTTGGTTTATTCTTAGGATATTTAATTTAATAAAAAATAAAATGCTCCTATGTTCGACTAGGAATTTTAAAAACGAATGTTATTAGAGAAAACTGTTCATAAGGATTAAATTAATTTTTAAATTCTTTTAATAGTAAGAAACAAAAACAGAATGCTATCCAACTATGAATTTACGCAAGAACAAAAATTATAAGTCGTTGTAGTGGTTTCTTAAAAAAAAGCTTTTATATACAAACCTTTTAAAAGCTTTTTAAGAAAAAATGTTCGTACGCCAATTTAAAGTTTTTATTATTGTTCGAATAAAAATTAAATTTACGAAAAGAAATATTAACCCGTTTCGGAGATATCGAATTTTCAAAAAAAGAAAAAAATTTCAAAAATTCAAAAAATATTTATTTTACAGTTTTGAAATGCAATGTGTTTTAAACTTTTTAGAAGCTTCTCTATAAAAATTTTCATTAAGATCCGTTATGTGGATAATGAGAAATTCAAAATTCGAAAAAATGGTTCTACGAGCCCAAACTCAAAATAGTTGGTCTACCGAGGATAGAATGCAAATATGTGTTCATTCTTAACCTATTTCGAAACAAAAACTATTTTTTGATGTACATATAAAGTCCTATTCATTTTAAATAAGAAAAGTGGACAAAAAAAAGAAAGTGGCTTAATAAAATATTGATATGGAGTCTCTTTACAAAACTAAATAACGATTTATACACATTTCTTAGATGCAAAATAGTTGGTCTATGATTCTTTATGTTGATTTTACCACATTGTTAAGCGACCTTTGGCCTTAATCACTGCTTCTATAATGCACCTTGGCATAGTGTCAACTAATTGTTGATACTCTTCGGCACCAAAAGATTCCCAATTATTTGTAATTGTGGATCTTAAATCTTGAAGAGTCCGACGCGGTTCCTTTCGCAATTTTTGCTTCATCGTGTGGCAAACAGTTTCGAGTGGTGAAAGATTAGGGCTGCTGGAAGTTCATTCCAATAAAGAATTGCTTCAGCAGTTAACCATACCATTGTTGACCTAGCCGTATGACAAGAAGCACCATTCTGTTGGAAAATATACTCCGCATTGCTATATTGAAGACGTAGTATTGACGGAGGCAGCTCCTGTTCCAAAATGTTGCGGTACTTGACAGCATTAGCTATCCCAATTACAAAATGAAAATTACTCATACCACATTCCGACATGCACCTCCATACCATTAGAGATACTGGGAGCTTTACGGTTTGTTTAAGGCAGTCCTTGTGAGTTGTGAAAGGCTTCTTTAGCATTTTTTATCACTGGTCCTCGTTCATCACCAACACAAACTTCCAATCTGTACTGATCACTCCAATTAACGGACCGCCATTGACTAAAAGTCCAAATTTTTAAGTTGTTTGGCCCACTCAATGCGCCTTTTCTTTTGCTTAGGTGTCAGTAGTGATATTTCTTTTGCCTGCGTTTTTAATGATTTAAGTTGTCGTAATTTATGCAAAACTTAAATATTTTAAAATAAACCTTATAAAATTTGTATCCCATTTTTTTCATCATCTGCTTACAACTGTCCACCGAAACACTTTTTTGAATTTGTTCTCTCCACTCTACCGTTATTGAAGCAGATAAATATCGTCGATTTTCTTTAAAAATTTGGCAATCGCGAGGTTTTGCTGTTAGTGGATGTCCCGTTCTGTTGCATATATCCACATTTCCAGAATTTTTAAACTTTGTTATTATGTTCTGCACTGACGAGAGCGGTAAATTAAAATTTTCAGGGATTTCGTAGCCAGACAATCCTGTTTCAAACGCTTTAATCATTGATTCCCTTAGGTCTCCTGATAATGCAACGCCACGCGCCAGGATTGACATGAAACTCTCGCTAGCTTGTATAAAATCATACAATAATCATTAATAAAACCAGTGCTTCTCATTTTTTTAATAACGGTTAACTGAAACTATATTTAAATAGTCTTAGATCAACTATTTTGCACCCAAAAAAGAGTAGACCAACTTTTATGCTCTTATCTTTGTCTGAGATGAAAGGAATATTGTTGCTATTTGCTCTCTCAAATTTTGTTTTGTTAGGTCTAATTTACTCTCAGTGAAACTACTTTATTAAATTGACAACATTTTTTAAATGAACAAAAGCTGACTGCCACTAAATTTAGGATATATGAAGAATTAATGTGTTAATAAATGAATAGACCAACTATTTTGAGTTTGGGTCGTAGGTATGGTACAAGCTGTAATATCTTAATTTCAAATTTTTTTTTATTAAATTAAAGATCGTAAAAATTAATTGAGAGAACAAAATTTTTATCAAAATTCTAGGTGACGTTTTCGAGAAAAATACGATTTTTGAAAACCATTTTTTTTAATTTTTTAGCATTTGTACCTTTATTTTTAGGTAAACTAAAATTTTTTTTCTCACATCTTGTAGATTGTATTGAGAAACTTTTATTTATCAAGTTTAAAAAAATCTATCATGGGGTTTTCGAAATATTGAGTTTTGGAAAAAAAATGTTGAAGTTTTTTTTAAAAATCCAAAAAAAAAATTTTTGAAAATTTGAGCACACAATTCTATTTATGTTTTTGGGGAGCTTTAGCAAAAAAAATGATCAAAATCGGTTGCACGGTTTTTGAGAAAATCAAAAACCAAAAAAATGGTTCCATGGGGGGTACCGTCAATAACCATTTTTCGGAAATTTTTTTTCAACCAATACCTAGCTTTAATTAAATAAATTTTTTTTGCATTTTTATTTTTAAAATCTGTCGAACAGTTTTTGAGAAAAAAAAATGTTTATAAAATTTCGAAAAAAATTCGTATGGCAGGTACCGTTATTTTTGGTCTTAAAAAAAAAAAGAAAAAAACCTGTGGGTGGAAAAAATTAAAAATGATATCCACCAAGTTTGAAGAAAATCGGCCGAACCGTTTAGCCTGTAGTCAAACAGACAGACAGACAGACAGACAGACAGACAGAATTGCGAGACCCACTTTTTTGGTCTTCGCTATCATCGTTATGTAAACTTTGATCAAAATCTCGAGCTCGATTTTTTTTACGAATGCATAACTTGCCTTATAGTACCTATAGGTCGCAAGTAAAAAATTGAAATTAAGATATATTACTGACTGTACCTACCACAGAACCATTTTTTCAAATTTTGAATTTCTTACTATCGGCATAACGAATTTTAATCATTTTTTTTTTGAATAAGCTTCTAGAAAGTTTGAAAAACATGGAGATTTTTAAATTTAAAAAATAGATTCTTTTTTAATTTGAAATTAGGTTGAAAGTGGGTTGAAAATGGGTTGAAAATGGGTTGAAAATGGGTTGAAAGTGGGTTGAAAATGGGTTGAAAATGGGTTGAAAATGGGTTGAAAGTGCGTTGAAAGTGGTTTGAAAATGGGTTTAAAAGGGGGTTGAAAACGGGTTGAAAATGGGTTTAAAGTGGGTTGAAAATGGGTTGAATGTGGGTTGAAAGTGGGTTTAAAATTTTTTCTCTTTTCCTTGATGAACGAACCGAATAATTAAATAATTAAATACAAAGTATTTACTTAAAAAACGATGACGAGCGCGAGATCGACCGGCACGGCTTGGATATGACTTGAGGCTTGACTATTGTAAACAAGAGTACAATTGCCAATGTCAAGCAAAGTAAAGAGTGAGAACGAAGGCGTGTTCGACGTTGAGGCACAACAAGTAGATAGCACTTTGGATGCTACTCAATTGACTAGCTCAGCTTTAGGGGTGGGTTTCACCAATTAATCATATAATAAAACGGCAAACATGTTTTTTGTGGTACACTTTTCTCCAAAAGTATTTAACCGATTTCGATAAATTTTATATGGTTGGAAAGCCACAGTTACGGAGATGTACAGAATATACTTGAGACACGCATTTACACACTGTGGGTCATTTTTGTTTTTGCACTGTCGAACACTTTGCATATTACATAAAATAAAATTTAATTTAATAAATTTGCTTGAAAATACTGCCAATAATATAAATAATAAATAATAAATAAATTGGCACTCGAATTTCGAGAGCTGGGTCGGCTAGTTTAATTTATTCGATTAATGATTTATCGATCAGTTCAAAGATGTTATTAAAAATATACGACCACGACAGGGGTGTCGTTTCTGAAAGAAAATAAGGGGCGCCAGCAATTTTTGTTTTTGATAAAGGAAATTACCAACCCTTTGAAGTGGAAGGCGATAGATGAAAGCAGTTTTTTTTAGAGAGAAAAAAAAACAAATATTTTATTCCGAATGGGAAGTTAAAAGAATTTATTTTAGATTGGAAAACCTTATTAAATAAAGGGTGAAAAATAAATATCTTTTCAAATATGAATATACAATTTATTTTGGAAATTTTAAGATAAACCGTTACATTTTGGTCTCCCGAATGAACAATTTTTTTTCCTCCACCAAAACCGTTATTTATTTTTTATATTTCTTAAAAATTTTCTTAGTTTTCTTGCTTTTCATAGTTTTAAACTTCTGTTCTTAACCACAACCAAAATCGAGATGTCCTCCCAGGTACAGGTACATCCAGGGCGAACTCTTCTCTGAGAAGCAATCCACTGCTTTCGGCCAATCAGTGGCTGCGGTTTTTGGTCACATCATCATTCAGCTACTCTCCGCCATCTTTGCTGAAGAGAGCGCAGACGTAATTGAAAACCAGCCGTCCTGCTTACTCGCACCTTCTCTCTGAAATATGCGTAATCATCATAAATCCGCCGATCGCTGGTGTCACTTCCAGGAGCGGCGAATACGGAAAGAATTCGAAAAGGAAGATATTGACAGGAATACCATTTTCGCGAAATTACTCTAGAGCGTTGGGCTTCTGTGCAGATTGGGGGGAATTGAGGACTAGCGATTAACGTTTTATCTTTTACAATATTGTGGTGTAAAGTTTCCATTCAAACTTCCCAACATGAAAAACTAAATTAACTTAGTCGTGGGAACATCAATTTGCAAACTCAACGTAAATTATTTAAAGTTGATGTTCCCACGATGGGTTTGCTTCTTGATTGGGACTCGACACCTCATTCGCTTTTTCCCCAATTTGAGCAAGTCAGTCTCTAACCAACCTACAACCAAGATTATTGTTTTGATTCATTCTCGATCGTCACAAATTGGCGCAGCCGGAAAAAACGAAAGTATATAAAAAAGTAGCTGAGTAGTAGTCCAAACTTTTTTTCTCTTTTTTCTTTCATTCTCAATCGCCCCGAAAAAAAACCAACAAAAAAAAAAAAAAAAAAAAAAAAACAAAACATATAACTCGGGCCGAACTCTAACAGTGCAATGATACTCGTATGCCTATGAACAAAGTTAGAAAATAAAAATAAATATATTTTGTAAATGGTATCATTCATCTACATATATGTGTGCATTAAAACAAACAAAAAAAAAAAACAAATAAAACATTTTGTATAAAATATTAAATGTCCAGTGAAGAAGACTTAAATCAAACAATAGTTCAACATAGAGCTGAAATCCATAATCAACTTTTGGAAACATCAGAAGAAGACAGCTCCGGAAAAGAAGACGAGAGAAGATCTTTAGACATAAGAAGATTACGATCCGGAAAAGCTACCACGAGACACGATAGAAGGACAAGTAAGTTAAGAAAATTAGTGTTAGATAATAAGAAATTAGATAAAAAATTATTAGATTTAGTAGAAAGATTTGAAAATCAAAGTAGCCCTTCACAAAGTTGTAATTTGGCAGAAAAAACAGAGTTGTTCAAATCAGATTTGGAATATTTTGAGAGCTATAACTCTCACTCCCCTGATTCTAGTTCAAGTGCCAGCATTTCTGTTATTAAAATGAGTACCGAGCACAAACAAACAGAAGATCATGGGAGCAAAACATTTTGTTCTGACGATTCTTTTATAGCAAGTACTCAACAAAGCGCTATGATACAATTAATTTCTAATCTCATACCGGTATTCAATGGAGAACAAACAATAAATTTGGTCTCAGAGCTACAAGCATTTTTGAATTGTTGCAGACAGGTTAAAGCTTGCATTACACAAGAGCAGGAATCAACCTTCTGCCACCTTATCCTCACAAAATTGCGAGGTAATGCTTACTTGGTTATGCAAAATTGTAGCTTCAAAACTTTCGAAGAGTTTGAAAAATTACTTCGAGGGCATTTTCTGCCCAGAAAAACATATATTCAATTATCGAACGATCTTCGACAGTGTAGACAATTTCCAATAGAAACTTTAAGTTCATTTCTATTGAGGGTGAAGAATTTAGTAGCCGAATGTAAGAGTGCTGCACAGGAACAATTTCCTGCAGATTCAAAAGCTCTGGTTACTGATTCTGAACTAGCAGCAACGTATGCTATTAAGTCAGGGGTATCAAACCCAATGATTAGACAATATGTTTTAATGTCTAAGGAAACAACGGTAAATAACTTGTGTGAAAGTCTTTTGAAGCTGGAGCTTGAGACCAATTGTTTAAATCATTATCCAGTGCATTGGCCATTTCAAAATCCAAATTATTTTCCAACAGGGCTACAAAACAGCGGGGAACAACAACCATGTCAAAATCCCTTGTTGCAAACGCATCAGAGCCTTTCAAACCAACAATTTATAGCGAATCCTTCCAATATGAATTCGAATTCATATTTTACAAGCAATGAGAGGGTCAAATGCAACTTCTGTAATAAATATAATCACACATATCAAAATTGTAAAAAAAGACAAAACACACCCTTTTGTTCAAACTGTCGGGTGTACGGACATAATAATGTTAGTTGCAGCATAGGTCAAAGTAGACCAAACCGAATATATGAAAATGCAAACTTAAGGCCATCTGTCATGGCAACAAATTCGAATCTAAATCATAATCAATCAAGAGTCAATGAGCGAAAATGTGACTTCTGTTTAAGGGTGGGACATAGTATTTCAAATTGCTATACGAAAAAACGTTGGGATGAAAAAACTAACTCCACAAATCCAAAAAACTAAACAATTGTCGGGTGATAGAAAGTACTGTTCAATCATCCGACGACGCATCCAAAAAATGCCATGAATACTCTAAAAACGGTATAGTTGAAGTCCCAATTGATATAGGTATAAATAAAAAATTGAAGTTCTTAGTGGACACGGGATCAGATATTAGTATTATTAACGAAGACGCGTTGAGTACAGATGCAATTTTAAATCAAAGTGACGCCATCGTCATAAATGGAATTTATTCAAAGGGCACTACACTCGGTTCTATTGAAGCAAAAATTTTACTAGAACCGCCTATCAGATGTAAGCTACATGCCACCAAAAAAATTCCTAATTTGAATTGTGATGGTATTTTAGGTCAGGATATATTATTTAAGTATACGAATATTGAGGGCCCAAATAGACTTTTGAAATTTATACACAAACAAGTTCCAAAAAACGATCTGCCCATTGTTAAATCTTCTCCGAAATCACCTTCGCAAGGTGATGAAGTTGCTGAAAGAATCAAAGATTCCAATTACACGGTTTCTCAATCATCTTCGCACGATGATGGTTCTATTTATCCAACGAAATTACAAAAAAAAAATAATCACATATTCTCCCAAAGGGTCCACTTTTCAAAATGATCAATCTACTTATCAAACAGAATCAGTATCTCAATCGTCTCTACCCGCAGACCCAATAGAAATTACTGATAACGTGGTCACTACGAGAATCACTACTACCATACCTTCTCGCAAAGAAGTATTTTTCAAATGTCCAATCAACATTGCTGAGGGTACTGAACTAGTGTGTCACTCTCATGAAATAAGCCCACAAATTTACCTAGCGTCATCCGTTGGCCAAGTAAAAAACAGTTCCATAGTAATAAGTTTAGCAAATATCAGCACTGATGAAATAATCTTAAAAGATATCATCATTCAATTCGTCCCACTAAAAAGTTTTATTCTAAGAAAATTAACAAAGGATGATGCAGAAAGTTCACAAAATTCTATTTATTCTATTAATACTCAATCTTCAAGTGTTAATAAAGATGAAAATCGAGTCAAAAAATTGGTTGAAGAACTTAATTTCCGAGAAGATCTTAATCCCGAAGAAAGAGCTACAATACAAGCTATATGTGAACGATTTTCCAATATCTTTCATCTTGAAGGAGAACAACTTCCGTATACAACTGCAATTTATCACAAAATTCCAACTGATAATAACAAAGTCCCTATAAATACAAAACAATACCGGTTACCGGAGGTACATAGGCAAATAATAAATGATCAAATTGATCAAATGTATAAAGATAAAATTGTGACCGATAGCAAAAGCCCTTGGAATAGTCCGCTGTTGGTGGTTCCTAAAAAAGCTGACGAAAGTGGTATTCGAAAATACAGAGTAGTCGTAGACTTTCGGAAAATCAATGATATAACAATTGGTGACGCTTTTCCGTTACCTAGAATTGACGATATTCTTGATCAGTTAGGCAACAGCAGATATTTTTCAACATTAGACCTAGCGAGCGGATATCATCAAGTACTTATAGATAAAGTCGATAGAGCAAAAACGGCTTTTAGTACAAGTACTGGGCATTATGAGTTTAACAGAATGCCATTTGGTTTGAAAGGAGCACCAGCTACCTTTCAACGCCTGATGAATCATATTCTGAGTGGTCTACAAGGAGTTAAATGTTTTGTATACCTAGATGACATTGTTGTGTACGGTAAAAATTTAAATGATCATAACAACAAACTGATTTCAATTTTAGAACGTTTAGAAAAATTCAATCTGCAACTTCAACCTCGAAAGTGCCATTTTCTCCGACGAGAGATTGTTTTCTTAGGTTATAAAATTACTGAAATGGGAGTCCTTCCAGACGACCAGAAAATAAAAAGCATCAATCAGATACCGTACCCTACAAATGTTAAGGAAATCCAATCATTCTTAGGGATGGTAAATTTCTATAGAAGGAGCATTCCAAATTTTTCCAAATATGAAAAGCCACTACGAGATATTACACGTAAAGATAGAAAATTCTGTTGGAATGCAGAATGTGAAAAATCTTTTAATATTTTGAAAGAAAAATTAACTAATCCACCTGTTCTGATATATCCAGACTTTGCTAAGGAGTTTGACCTTTCCACTGACGCTAGTGGAACCACAATAGGGGCTGTTCTGTCTCAGAAAAAAGAGGGCTTAGATATGCCCATTGCTTTTGCTAGTAGAATTTTAAGTCCAATAGAACGTCGGTATTCTACAATCGAAAGAGAAGCATTAGCTATGGTTTGGGCAGTAAAGAATTTTAGATGCTATCTGCTAGGCCGAAAATTTACACTTTATACAGATCATAAACCTTTAATTCAATTTTTCAAAATAACCAATGAGTCAACAAGAATTACAAATTTTAAATTCAAGTTAGCGGAATATGACTTTGTTATCAAACACAAACCAGGAAAACAAAATGTTGTAGCTGATGCCCTTAGTCGCTTGGGTCCACATAGTGCACAAAGTCTAAATATTCGGGTCGTAACTAGAGCTCAGGTTCATAAGGCTCAAGAAATTAAGGCAACTGATGAAATTAACTCAAAGAAAAATACAGCAACAGAAACTACAAACAAGTTTCAAAATGATAGTATAATTAACAAATCAAAGAACTCGAATAATCCCGACAGTAGCGACGACTCCTTTTGTGATGAAAATATCAGTGACGATGAAGAGCCAGTTGAAGATGATCAGGGACGTCGAAAATATGTTATTTTACAAGACATGGAGAAAATTAACAAGGTTCTCCAAAAATACCATGACTCTCCATTAGGCGGTCATCAAGGAGTCCTTAAAACATATCTCCGTATACGACCGCATTTTAGATGGAAAAATATGTTCGAAATAATAAAAAAATACGTTAAAGGTTGCAAAAAATGCCAGGTTAATAAAAAAACAAAACATACTATTATGCCTATGATGATATCAGTAACCTCAAAAAAACCTTTTGACAAAGTGTTTATGGACATAGTGGGTCCACTGCCGACAACAGTGCAAGGCAACAAATATATTTTGACTTTCGCTGATGACCTCACAAGGTTCATGGACTGCTATCCACTGCCAAATGGCGAAGCTGAAACCGTCGCAAAGGTTTTCTTTGATGAAATAATATGTAGATATAAAATTCCTAAGCAGCTTCTGACTGATAGAGGGGCCAATTTTTGCAGCGACCTTTTCAAAAAATTGTGCAAATTTCTAAAAATAAACAAACTAGAAACAACTGCTTATCATCCGCAGACTAATGGAGCACTTGAACGGAATCATGGTCCTCTGATAGAATACTTACGATCCTTTTCGAGTGCTAATCCAGCAGATTGGGATACATGGCTTCGTCAGGCCATGTTTGTCCACAATAACACTCCTCATGCTAGTACAAAGCTAACACCGATGGATGTGTTATTTGGTTTTACCTCAGAGATACCAAATGGTATTAAAAAACATCCTGCTCCCATTTACGATGACGAAAACTATTTTTTTCACTTAAGGCATAAATTACAAAAGACGTATCAACAAGCAAGAATAAATTTAGAAAACAGTAAGACTAAATCGAAAGAGAATTATGATAAAAAAATTCACCCACATTCATTTAAGGTAGGAGATAAAGTTCTCCTTCAGGACATGGCTAGAAAAAACAAGTTATATTCCTTGTTCTCAGGACCTTTTGAAGTAAGACAAATTCATAACGATGTTAATACAACTATATTAAGAGGGACAAAACTAGAAAAAGTTCATAACAATAGACTCAAGCCTTTTTTTGAAAACACTTAACTAATTTACAAAAAAAAAAGGTTTAAGCCATGTTTTCCATTTTTGTTTAATTCTTCTAGATTCGAATTCAAATACATTACGAAAATGTGGCGAAATCAAGGCATATTATTACTTTTGCTTACATCCTTATACTATACCATCTTACCATCATTCTTAATTATGGCACAAGAGAATGAAAAAGTAAGCGTACATCAGCTGGATTGTGCTGTAGGAGTATTTTTTGACAGCATTGGAAATGTAAGAGTAATAAGTAGCCATTGGACTATTTACGTTTATTACAACATGTCAACATATTGGCATGAGCTCGGAGAACTGAAGAAATACATAAGTCGTATGGAAAAAATTTGTACGAATGAAGAATTACATCGGCGACATTGCATGCCAACAGCTGGAGCCATTCGACATCGACTAGATATTATAGAAGAAAACAACATTATACTGTATTCCTTCAATTCCGAAAAGTACGAGAGACCAAGAGCAAGGCGTTCTCCATTTGACATTGTTGGAAACATAGCCCACGGTTTGTTTGGAGTTTTAGATAACGAATATGCGACCCATATAGAAGAACAAATAACTAAAATTCAAACGAACGAAAAACATTTCTCAGAATTACTGAAAAAACAAATTTCTATAGCTGACTCAACTACCAACATTCTAAAGCGCACAACTGTCCAAATAAACCACCAGTTCGAAGTTTTGAACGACTATCTAAAGTCAACCGAAAAAAATATAACCGATCAGCTTATGATTAGTGAGCAGGAGCGTGATTTGTCTTCCCTTGTCTCGTATTTAATACTCATACTAACCAATTTTGAACGACTACAGGGAATATTGTTAGATGTTCTTTTAGATTTGAAACATGCAAAAATAAGCCCACAAATAGTTACCCCAAAACAATTGACAGAACAACTACTTTATATTAGAAGCCATCTTTCGGGAATCTTCAGGCTACCTCAGGGAACTGCAGTAGATTACTACAAAATGGCCTCAATAAAAGGACGTGTAATGGAAGACAGTGTAGTTTTTGAAATACGGTTGCCATTACTAGATTTCGAAGACTATCAACTTTTTAGACTCATTTCCTTGCCATTTTCCCATAAAAACTTAGTTTATTTGGTAGAAACATCTTCCCCTTATTTAGCGATTTCCTTGACACGGGATAAATATTTTCCGATTACAGATATAGAGTTTAACCTTTGTAAAAGCTTTTTACCAAACGAATATTTTTGCGAGAACCACATGCCTACATTTAGCAAAACTTCTAATCAAAGTAACTGCGAGGTATCATTACTAAACCATAAATCAATTAACCTTCAATAATGTAACTTAAATGTAATTTCAAATTCACCACAAAACTTTTGGAAGAGACTTTGGAATCCAAATTCTTGGATTTTTTCAGTAAAAAATAATATAACAGGACATCTCATATGTAATCAAACATCCAGTAGTCACACTGTGTCAGGTTGTGGAGTATTAACATTTAGATCATCTTGTGCGTATAAACTCCCAACCATGCAAATTAAAGGTCATCCTGATTATAATAAAACTATTTACAACGCCTTTATTCCTAGTACTAATATAAGTACATGGGATTTAGAGGGCACAGAAATAGAGATACGTGAACCCCCTAAGGTTTTTGAAGTAAACCATACTGAGTTCAACAATCTTAAGGCCAATATAAGTGAAGCTCTTGAAAACTCTAAAGAATTTTCGGTAACGGCCAGTCTTCATGATTACAATCATTATGCTTTAAACTTCTTGCTGCTCACAAGCATTATTTTATTATTTATAATGTTTTATCGAATAAAACATAAGAATGCACAATTTTTACAAAGGCCAAGGCCAAGACCCAGAAGGAAACCAAAACTTGGGGATTCACATGCTGTGTTTGAGGTTGCATCCGATACTTGTTGAAATAAAAAAAAGGGGTTCGATTTTGTTTGTTTGTCTGTCTGGTATTCATCTGTTTTCATAGGTACATCTAAAAATTTTAGTGATTCTAAGTGAAAGAAAAACTTAACACATACAGTTATTTGAATTTTGTTTTAAATTTTGAAACAACACTGTTTATCTGCCAATAATAAAGGAGAGGTGAAATGGAAATTAAAACAAAAATAATAAATAAAATTTGTTGAAATTATCCTTTGTAATATTTATATGTATAAGAAAAAATTAAAACAAATAAATTAAAAAAAAAAAAAAAAAAAAATTTAAATCAAATTAAGAATGTACCTACTTATATGAAATAGAATATAAGATAATGTTAAAAAAAAAAAAAAAAAAAAAAATAACAAAAAAAAAAAGCAAATCGTAAAGCATATTTTGTATATCCAAAAACAAAAGATTTAACAAAAATGTTCAAATATTTAAAAATGCTGAGTTGTTGAAATAATAATAGAAGCAATATTTTTTAAAAAATGTATATAAAAATATTCAAAAGGCAAATTTTATTAATTAAGTAAAACTATTGATAAACCTAGGAATATTTAAAACAGCATACTACATATTACTAAGAATTAATATAGTACATATAACAAACTAAGATAGTAAGTACTATCAACTAAAAAGCTAAAATGCATTTAAACATAAAAAAAGAGAATTTTTCTTATTAAGCACAGATTGAAATGATTATTGTAATTTAAAAAAATATAATACCTACATGTACTTGCACTTATTTAAAAATACATACACCTAAACAAACGTGTATTATTATTGTTATAATAAAAGCCAACAATTAATTCCTTTTAAATACAAACGAAAAAATAATAAAAATACTACATTTATAAAACATTGTAAAATAAATTTAATAAAATAAAATAAAGATTTCTTCTCAAAAAAGGGAAGGAGTATGTGGTGTAAAGTTTCCATTCAAACTTCCCAACATGAAAAACTAAATTAACTTAGTCGTGGGAACATCAATTTGCAAACTCAACGTAAATTATTTAAAGTTGATGTTCCCACGATGGGTTTGCTTCTTGATTGGGACTCGACACCTCATTCGCTTTTTCCCCAATTTGAGCAAGTCAGTCTCTAACCAACCTACAACCAAGATTATTGTTTTGATTCATTCTCGATCGTCACAATATCATATAAAAATATAAATCAAATACGTTGGGCACTGGGCCATTCTCAAAATAAGTAACTTCTAGCCTTCGGGGATCAATTGTCTCCCGTGCTTTTAGAAACCAACTGGTCCATGTTGTTCATAATTAAATAGCGGAACGTTCATCGACATTTGAGATCACGATGATGTTTATTTTGTTTCTCCAAGATACTGAAAGAGCGCACCGATGGCTGATGGAAAATGGCTGCCTCACTCTCTCTCAGTTAAGTGAAGGAAGGAAAAAACTTGCATGGAAAGAAAAGGAATTTGGGGAATAGAAATAACTCAGTTTAAACCTCTTTTTAAGCTGGGTTAAAAATGGATTTAAAACGGGTTAAGACCTCACTTTTAAACCCGTTTTTCACCGGTTTTAATATCATTTTTAACCTGGGTTAAAAGTGGGGTTTTAAACTAAGTGGGTTTAAAGCGGGTTAAAAATGAGTTTAAAATGTGTTAACTTTCAACCCCTTTTAAACGCAATTTCAAACCGTTTTAAACCCAATTGTGGTCTATGAGACCGCTGGCTGGTAAGGGTTAAATTAAAAAAAATTATTTTTCAAGTTTTAAAAATGTCCATGTTTTTTAAAATTTTTAGAAGCTTATTAAAAAAAATTGATTAAAATCCGTTATGCCGATAGTGAGAAATTCAAAATTTGAAAAAATGGTTTTGTGGTAGGTACAGTCAGTAATATCTTAATAAAATTTTTTTTTATTAAATTAAAGATCCTAAGAATTTACCAAAGAAAAAAAATGTATCAAAATTCTAGGAGCCGTTTTCGAGAAAAATACGATTTTCGAAAAACATTTTTTAACATTTGTATGGTGGGTACCGCTACTTTTAGGTAAAATACAATTTTTTTCTCACATCTTGTAGATTATGTTGAGAAACTTTTATTTATCAAGTTTAAAAAAAAATTTACATGGAGTTTTTGAAAAACAAATGATTCGAGGGGAGGTTTTTTTTTTTTTATAATCTACCCGCGCTCAAGGGATTATGATTACCCTTTGAATGATACAACACAGCGCGGACGTGAAGTTAATGAAGAGAAGGAAGGATAGGAAAGATGTGTGGCACGATGTTCTGAGACTGTTGGTGGTTGTCTCAGATATTTTTATCTCCAGGGATGGGGGCTGAGCTAAAGTGGAGAAATGCCGTGTCTTATTTCTATGTCGTTTATAATTTACATTATTTTATTCGTGTTCATCCTATAATTAACTACTTTTCGGAAAATTTTGTTCAACCATTATCTAGCTTTACCTAAATGGATTTTTTCTTTTATCTTTCTTTTTAAATCTGTGAACAGTTTTTGATAAAAAAAAGGTATTTATAAAATTTAAAAAAAAAACAAACTTCGTATGGCAGGTTTCGTTATTTTTGTTCTTTAAAAAAAAACAAGTGGGGGAAAAAATTAAAAATACCATCTATCAAGCTTAAAGCAAATCTGCCGAGCCGTTTAGGCTGTAGTTGAAAATACAGACAGGCAGAATTGCGGGACTCACTTTTTTGGTCTTCGCTCTATTCATAATGTCAACTTTGATCAAAATCTCGAGTTCGATTTTTTGTTACGAATGCATAACTTGCCTTATAGTATGTATCTCAAGTCTGAAAATCATAAACTAAATGCTAGTGCCCCGCATGTCTCCGTTTTGTCTCATATTCATCAATGATCTTTTATCTGAAACTTCTTATCTAATACATTTTTTATATGCTCACGACAGTACTTTCAGCTTCTCATATACGTTTTCAGATGCACTTGCATTAAGAAAATTGACCACCTTGTATGGAATAACCAGATATTAGATGCCAATTGTCTAGGTTTCCTTCATCGATGCAAGAAATTTCTTACCCCTTTTGATCTGGCTGTAAGTAATAAGATCTATAATCCTCCAATGTTTGAGTACAATTCACATATTTTGGCAGCACTTAACTCTCTTGGATATGTGATAGAACTATGAAAGAAACATTTATCCCTCTCAACCACCTTAAAAATGTTTCATTTCATTCACTTTTCTATCGGGATCTAGAGTAAAGCAAGTTTTATTCCTCCCCTTAAATAATTCAACCGTAATTCTTTCAATTCAGAGTGCAGAGATACTTCTTTAGTCATAGTACATGAATGTGGAATGCCTTATGTGGCTTATTATATCTTTCCCATTATGATATTCATACATTCAAAACCAATGAACATCGGTTAACATTCTCTCCAAGTTTCCTAAACGCTTGCCCTGGGCTGAAACATTTTAACGGTAGTCCCGAAAGAATATATGTAGTCATTTCAAATGATTTGATATATTTATGCAGTTTAGAAAAAAAAATACCATTAAAACAAGAGTAAAGTAATTGGGTTCAGATAATCGATTTTTTAATCATATATGTCCTGTCCCATACATCCTATTGTAGTGGACACTAGCCGTGCAGATAGAAAGGAATATTCAATAAGCTAATTGTTATATGAAAAAGACGAACCTTCCAATCTTTTTTTTTGTCAAAGAAACGCCGGACAAACGATAGATAAAGAATTAATAGAACATTTTTAAATACGACGAAAAGAGTCGTTGATAAGACAGAGCCCTGAGGAACACCACTATTTATTTTGTATTCTGAGCTGCAATCATCCGATATATCTTACTTTAAGTGCCAAAAAGTAATTTCTACTTGAACCAAGAATAGATTCATCGATACGAAATCAATGCACGAATTTTCATCAATTTAAAAAATTTCTTAACACGTTAAATAGATAAAGTTTTTCGGAACTTACCGCGTTAAATTTCATTAGAAATAATTATAATTTCTTTTTCCCGACGCGGTAAGTTCCTTAAAACTTTATCTATTCAAAATGAATAATGAAAAGATAAACTTAAAATCTCATATTTCTTAACATTGTTAGCAGAGCTATTGCTATGAAACCTGCTTATATCCTTCGAGATATTTCTTAAATTAATATAATTAAAGTACTAAATATATACTCACCTACATAACCAGTTCCTCATTCATAAAAGATCGATGCCTCAGACATCGCGGCCTTACATCATCTACAATCCGCCAGTCTTCTAGTCAAATCGCTCTAGTGGCCTCTATGGCCTGGTCTCTAAACCAGAGTTTAGGTCATACTTTGTTATCAATTTGTTAAATATGACCCACCGAAGTATTTTGAAATTTGAAACTACGATTATATTCACATCTTTGAACAGCGCCTAGAGTTCACTGTTGAATCTTCTCCTCGATTCGCTCTCCATTAATATAGATTTTTTATAGCTTGATCTATCTTTTAAAATTGGGTTCTGCAACTGGTTTTTCATTGACATTTAAGTTGGATTATCAGCTAGAATTTTACTTGATGCCTATGAAGTTCCTTGGCTTTTCAAACAGACTTCGTTTTAGGCTAAAAACTAGAACCGTTTGGCCGTTGTTATGGCACTCTTCGATCGCCTTGAGTTGATTTCCTGCTTTAGCCCTCTTATTTCTAAACATCATTTTCTAATTCTGTTTTTTCCCTGATTTATGTTCATGTTTGTCACTGCAGCATATCCGCATCTTCATCTTCTGTCTCCTTTTCAATTAAACAAAAGTCAGCAAGTGAATAAATAGTAGAGATGTTCCTGCTTAGTTGCTCTCTGCAGACTCTGAAAACTCCAGCTATTATGAGGCTTGGACACATTCGAATTTCTTTTTTTGTTCAACATTCGAGTTGTAAATTTTTCCGCATCTCGGAAAAGGGCAATTCGACATTTACTCCTCGAAACGTACGAATTTTCAAGATGTGGGATACGCGCCTTCCAGATTGCTTAGTTGCTCCTTAGCCGTAGCAATCTATTTCTACTTATTACTGTATATTGGTAATGAACCTACATTTGTAACCGAGAACAGGAATGAGGTACTTGATATTACACTTACCTCTGACTCGATCCATAACCTGATTTCAAACTGGCATGTCTCAAAAGAGAATTCCTACTCTGATCACAGATACATTCAGTTTGATCTCAGTGATGTGGCAATTATATCTACGGGATTTCGCAATCACCGTAACACTAACTGGGAACGATATAGGGAGGTACTTGCACTACTGCTTGACCACAACCTTCTTAAAAGCTCCTCCACCAAAGATGAACTAGACCTCTCGGTAAATCATCTCACCGAAGCCTTCAATGAATCAATGAGGACTTCATGCTCTATTACCATAGTAAAGGGTAAAAAGAAACCTCACTGGTGGCACAAAGATCTAGAACCATTCAGGAAGAGCTGTCGCAAACTCTTCAAAAGATCTAAATACACTAGATCCCCCTCTGATTGGGACTTATATAAACAAGCTCTTAAGCAATATAAGAAAGAATTAAGGAAGAGCAAGAGGTCTTCTTGGAGAAACTTCTGTGGAAAAATAGACAATACTTCAGAAGCCTCAAGACTCAGGAAAATTCTCTCAAAAAGTCCATCTATATCCAGTGCTTTAATGACAGAAGCTGGCACGTGGACTACCACAGATGAAGAATCTCTTAATCTGTTATTAGACACCCATTTTCCTGGTAGCTCTAACATACTTTACGACTTAACATCAGAGTCTCAAACCGCTACCAGCGACACAGTTGATCTAATAACGCGGGAAAAACTGCAATGGGCTGTAGATAGCTTTGATCCATATAAATCTCCAGGACCAGACGGAATCATTCCGGCTGAATTACAAAAAAGCTCTGACATGATCATTCCACCATTGGAAATCATTCTGACGAGCTGCGTAAGGTTGAGATACATTCCTAAGGCCTGGAGAATGGCAAAAGTAGTCTTCATTCCTAAAGCAGGGAAACCCTCTCACGTTAACCCTAAAGATCTACGACCAATCAGCCTATCATCCTTCCTTCTTAAAACCTTGGAAAGATTGATTGAAATTCACATCAGACATAACTTAAAACCATGTCTCATTTCCACAGCTCAACATGCGTACTCTAAGGGAAAATCAGTAGAAACAGCACTTCATTCGCTGGTACGTGGTATTGAATATTCCCTCAAATACAAAGAATACAACCTAGTAGCTTTCCTAGATATCGAAGGAGCCTTCAACAACGTCAGCTACCAGGCGATCACAACAGCAATGAACAAGTTGAAATTAGAGAAATCACTCATAGAACTTATAAGTCTCATGCTCAATAGCAGGACAATAACTTCCAGCATGAGAAGTTTTACTACCACCAGATCGGTGAATCGAGGTAGCCCCCAAGGTGGGGTCCTTTCGCCTCTCTTATGGAACATGGTAGTAAACGAACTTCTAACATCAATGGAAGCAGAGGGTTTCAAGGTGATTGCTTATGCTGACGACGTTGCAATATTACAGAAACATCCCCAAGTTCTCTCAGAACTCCTACAAAATGCCTTAAATAGGCTAACAAAGTGGGCTAAGCAATGTGGCTTGGACGTCAATCCACATAAAACAGAATTAGTACTCTTTACGAGAAGATGCAAAATTCCTCAGATTAACCCACCCAAGATTAAAGGAATACCATTAAGCTTTTCCGACCAAGCCAAATATTTAGGCATCATTTTAGACAAAAAACTAAATTGGAAGGCAAAAATTGATGAAAGAGTAAAAAAGGCTACCGTAGCGCTCTTTACTTTAGAAAGGCTATAGGATCAAAATGGGGCTTCTCCCCAAAAATAACCCACTGGCTGTACACCTCGGTTATCAGACCGATACTCATCTATGGAGTTGTCGTATGGTGGACCGCACTGGACAAGATGGTAAATCTAGGAAAACTCATCAAAGTCCAGCGGTCAGCAGGTATGTGCATCACAGGAGCACTTCGCTCAACACCAACCGCAGCCCTGGAAGTGCTTTTAAACCTAACACCTCTTGACATCTTCTCCAAAATGGTGGCAGCCAACTCATGCGTGAGGCTTAGAGCCACCTCTCAATGGATCAATAACAATACTGGTCATACTACCATCTTAGACAATTTCAGATCTATCCCAGATCGCTTAGACTATACCACCCCAAAAATGGTATTCGATAACAGCTTCCTTGTTTCCATCCCTTCAAGATCATCTTGGGAAGAAGAGAGACCCCTGGAAGACAATGCGGTACACTTCTATACAGACGGTTCAAAGACCGATCACGGCGTTGGAAGTGGTATCTATTCGAAACAACTGAATCTCAGTCTTTCATATCGACTTCCCAATCAATGTAGTGTATTCCAGGCAGAAGTAATGGCGATTAAAGAGGCACTATCCTGGCTCAAAGAAAACGCTATATCTTGCAAGGATATACGAATCTTCTCGGACAGCCAAGCCGCTCTCAAATCTCTCGCGTCTGTCTTCACAAACTTTCTAATAGTCCACGATTGTCGATCATCTCTCAATGAGATGACAGAACAGTTTAATATTCACCTCATTTGGGTGCCGGGCCACAGAGACATTCCGGGAAATTGCAAAGCCGATGAGCTCGCCAAAAACGGAACACTTCTGCCTACTGTTAGACAAAAACATAACATAGGAACACCACTTGCTACATGCAAATATCTTCTCAAACAACATGCTCTAGAATCAACAAATGCTAGATGGTCACAGGGTACCACCTGCCTGGCAACCAAACAAATATGGCCAAGCATAGACCTTAAACGGTCAAAAGACCTGATCTCCCTGAGCAGACAAAATATAAGCTCTACAATCGGAGTTATAACAGGACACTGCCTCATAGGTAGACATGCTTTGAGGCTAGGAGTCTACACAAATGACTTCTGTAGAAGCTGCATGGACGAGGAGGAAGAGGAAACAGTCCAACACCTTCTGTGTACATGTCCAGCACTCTCCAATAGAAGGAATAACTATCTCGGTAATCCCTTCTTCGATAATACCAGTGAACTGGCGACGATCGACACAAAATGTCTCTCTAACTTTATTAAAAGCACGAAATGGTTTGTTTAAATTCATTACTCTCCCATGAGTAACTTCTTTAGTGGTATCACAACGGATACTTGAGGTCTAAGTGAGTCAACAACAGCTAGACAGCCACTTCAACCTAACCTAACCTATTACTGTATTCTTAGCTGTGTAAATTTCATTAACCGATAGTGGTTATGTTTTGACGTTTGTCATGGACTTTTCTTCCCAATTTATATGTCGAATATGCTTCTCATCCAACTTAAGCATTGTTAGTCTCTGAGCACGACTTTGACAGTACATGCTCTCGAAATACTCAATAGGCTTCCTCCAGTAGGTCTAAAAATTCCATCTTCTCTCTTACTACTGGAAGGTTGTGAAAACACAGTTCTAATACAAAGGGAACAACTGCAAGAAACGTCAAAATCCTATTTCGGCTATGTTACAGACCCACAAACGGAGTTATATTAACTTAATGTTTTCAATTTTAGATAAAATTCTAGCTTTGGACTGCAAGAGCAAGTTTATGCGATTCAGTTGTGCGTATTTTATTAATTTTGCTTAAAGAATCATATATGCAGTAAGTTAACATTCACTCAAAGTTCACTCCTTAATAATCTAAACAAGGTTTCCCACTTTAATATGTTCTTAAATCGACAGCCCTGGTAACAAATTTGATTGACTCTCTTCGGTGTAGAAATAGAAAATGATTGATTTAAATAATGGTTTTGATTTTCAGGGAAATAAAATAACATCTCTGGAGGCAGGTACCTACAACGCCAACGTGTCGAGTGCGTTGGACCTGATTTCCTTGCCAACCCCAGACAATAACCAAATTTAAGAAACAAAAGAAAATGATAAAACCACCCTTATCAGTGCATACATTTAATTTAAAAAAAATCCTCTATAAGAGCTTCATATAATGTATTCACTTAATGCGGGACTTATGTCATGTATACATTTGGAATATATTTCAAAATTAAAATAAGAGGTAAACATCCTCTTTTAGATGTTTAAGAATGCTTTATATTTTCAACCCATGATGAAAGAGTAAGAAATTAACTTAAATTTCCTGTTAATCAGTATTCAACCTGAGTGTGGCGGGTTAGTTTATTGTTGTTGTTGTTTTGGTTTTGCTTAAAGTAACAAATTATATTGAATAATTAGTTTATACTTACCTGACGGCAAATGGTAGGAGTAGAAGATTGTTTTTGTTTCGAGAGTCTATCTAATTAGTGTGTGGCCTTGAAGCTCTATCGTTTAACAGATGATTTACCTTTTCAAGTGCGATCTAACATGATATGATACATTTTACTTTCATTCAAATTGAAACTTTTTTTTTAATTATGACAAGCAAAAGGTATTGCTTTTTTGAGTTTTAATTGAATGCTTTTGAGTTATTTATAAATGGTTTATCACTTTATGTACCCACAGGCGAAACAAGGTACTCGTACACATAAAGAGTGATTTTTTAAGAGCTATCGGAAATTAAGAAAAAAAAAAACACATACAATTTAGAAAACTACATCCAATCTTTATTTGGATCGATAGTACGGTCGATATAATTTAATTTTTTTGAAGATTATTTTATGCAAATGTTAGCCGCGGCTGCGCCTCAAATAGTCCAATTTTGGCATACTCTTTCTAAGAATTCGGCCGGTATCTCACGAATAAATTCTTCAATTTTGACTTCCAGTGCGTTAATCGAAGCGGGCTTGTCGCTTTAGACATAAGCCTTAACATAGCCCCTCAAAAAATAGTCTAGAGGCTTTAAATCGCATGATATAGACCGACCCCAAACGTGAAATAAACTAATCACCGAACTCGCCTCTCAATTTGTTCATTGTTACGCGTTCTGTGTGGCATGTTGGCCCCGTCTTGTTAAAACCACATGTCATGCAAGTCAAGTTCTTCCATTTTCTGCAAAAAAAAGTTTGTTATCATCGCACGGAAGCGCTCACCATTCACAGTAACGTTGCGATTCGCATCATCTTTGAAGAAATACGGCCCAATGATTCCGCCAGTAGTTTTGCTTGTTCACGTATCCACTCAACCAGAAATGAGCTTCGCCGCTGGATACAATTTTTCGATCTTCGGCCAACTTTTCAAGAGTCCATTCACCAAAAATTCGGCGTTGTGGTAGGTCTTTTGAAAAAGAAGAAACGCGCGATGAACTTTCTTAACAGAGCACGCATTTTGATAATAAATTTCAATAATTTGCAAGCGTTTTTCGTTTGTAAGACGATTCTTGGTTAAGTTATAGACCAAACTGAAGATGTTTGACAGTGACACAAAACACGAAATGTGCGTGAGCTGTCAAAACCAGTGTTGCCAAAAAGAAAATAGCAAAAAAATCACCTATTATTTATTTTGCACAAAGTGTATACCTACATACATGTAATACCTGATATGGAGAACGAACCAAATCCTTCCATTTACTGCCGTGAATGCTGTGACTTAAAAAACCCCACACGAACATATCTAATGGCATCAAATTGCATGTTCTTTGTGGTACATAGTATTGTGTTCTTGGAAGCACATCGATATCATCCAGTTTGGGCCATGAGAAATTGGTTATCTTGGTTGGTAGTGATGGCAGTGTCATCGTTTTCAAACAAATGCGGGACCATGATGCCGGATGCCGGGCAACAATCCACACCAAAAATTGACTCTTTGTGGATGCATTGATACACTTATGCGCAACACAGATGTGTAGCATGTCTGCGCGTATCGATGCATAAAGCGCCTTACCGGAACACATGTGCATACACTCTGACATTTATGGTGCATAGTTCTGTCAAAAAGAAAACGACAATTAATATTTCATTATTTTTCTGATAAAGTACACTGTCAATTTTGATAATGCCAATGCCAAATACTAATTGTTTTTAGATTCTTGGGTTTTGGTATCTGGAAAATCTAGCACCAACCAACTCTGCAAATTGCGCCAGATCTAGGAGAATTCCCATATACCTGTTCATCGATTTTAAGGCTGCTTATAATAGTGTGAACGGAGAAGAATTCGTTCGTTCCATGTCCAGCTTTAAAGTCCCTGTCAATCTGATAAGATTAATCAGGATAACGCTGAAGAAAGCTCGTTGCTCCGTCAAAATTGCAAGGAATTTAACTAAACTTTTCGAGACTACCAGAGTGTTAATTGAAGAAGAAATACTGTCATGGAGTTGCTTCAACATGGTACTTGAAAAGGTCGTACGCAACGCTCAAGTCAAAGATCAATAAAACTTTTTGGCCTTGTCGTTGGCGTTATTGGAAGAACAAAGCGAGCAGGTTCTTTCTCTAGCATGGAGTCAGCTGCAAATGAAGTAAAGGCTGGGCCCAATAATAATTTCTTTTTAAAAATGCAATAAAATGAACTAAATTAAATTTTTTCATGAATTATGGGAAACCATCCCATTAATTCTGTGGCAACAAGGAATAACAGCATAAGTCGACTTGATACCATCCGATGCGCAATAAGCCATTCCATCTGCCATATTTTTTTCGTATTTTTATCTCAAACGGTTAAGGAATTACAGAAAATAGAAAAAAGAGTCTTGTGCCTGTATTTTATTGCAAACTAACCATTCAAATCGCGCTCCTTAAAAGTAGCAAAAACTGTCTTATGTCGTTTTTCCTTGTTGCCACAGAATTATGGAACGCAACGTCGTTCAAGTGGCTGCCTTGGTTGGTTTCGCAGTAGCGCTTTCTGTCCATCCAATTTTCCAAGACCTTGTTGATGGTTTCGGGCTGTAGTTGACGGATTGTTTTGATGATATTATAGCCTTAAGTGCTTCAATCGTTTCGGATTGTTGTCATAACATCGGTCCTTCACGGTTCCGGACATTGGCTGTGTAGCATGGCGAACACCACGGTAAACTCGGCAAACTCTCATCACTCATGCTGAAAGCCCCGTTTAACTTACCTTAACTGAGCTTAGCGATGCGATCCATCTTTTTATATAGATTATTGATCATCTGTTTTTGAGAGTTTTTTAATTGAACAATTGGTATTAATTTTTGATAAATAATGAAGCCAATTGAATTGCTGAAAACAAGCCATCATGGAAGCATTAGTGCAACGCTTCTTTTACCCGACGTGACTGCAGTTGAGTTCGAGAATGGGGAAGAAATTTTTTACGAACTCACAAAAGCAAACTCGATACTCATTTATTCCTTTTAGCCTCTATAAGACTATAAGTCCTATACCACCATATTCAATAATCATGATGCACATTCAGTGTGCACCTGAATCCATGTAATCATTAAGGGGCCGACCCATAGAATCCGTTGCGTCCGTTGCCGTGCCGTATTCAACTGACAGCTTGATTAAATATACGCCTTTTCATAAGAGACGACCAAAAGGCGTCGCATGCGACGGACGCAACGGAACAAGTAGCCGAACTTTTAACTTTTCTCTCCGGCAAATGCGGTGACAGCCGTTGTCATCAGCAATTTGAAGTTTAATGTTTTTGCTAGTGATGGGGTGAGACAAACTGCTACCTTAGAGATGTTACTCTAGTTGTGATTTATACTGCCAGTGAAATAGCATTAACGATAAAGTTTTAAAATTGATTCGTGGTTAATGAAAGGGTACACAAAATTGATTATATATATATATATATATTATTATATATTTGTGTATATACCATAGAGATCTTTTGTACAGAGAAAAACTGAAGCTTAACGACCATTTTGTTGGAGGCAAAAAATGTAAACAATGGAAATAAATGCATTTAACAAATGAATTGAACAAATAAAAATACTTAATTTTAGAAAAAATAACCTCCGCAAAAAAGAAACAGCACACAAAATACAATAGAATTGTTGTTGTATTTGCCTCCACCAAAATGGTGGCCGAGCGATGTTGTTTATCTAGGTATATAAAATCTATTGTTTATATGTATTAGTTACCAATATTTTCAGCCATAATTCTGACACGATTATGATTATTGACACTACTTCATTTTGTGTCAAAATATCTCAGCCAAAACATACTGACAACCTGCCACAACAAATGAAAATTCTCATTCATTTTGGCAGCGTGTCAATATTCAATCAGATTGATGTGCGTAATGGTTTGAATGTAATTTTTGACACTTTTCAATTCAAAAGAAAGAGACAGCATGCTGTTTTTTTAGCGCGCCAAATTGGAAAAAGTTGTGTTTTTGTAAACAAACTCAGATTTGATGTTAAAATGATTGAACATGTGATAAATTAGGTAACTTATTTCTAATCATACCATAAAGTAACAACAATATGAGGCCAAACCTCACACACATTTACTACATTTGCACGACCGCATCTCCACTAAGACGTTGGATTAACACAGCTTTCGATTCGATTCAGCTTGTTTAACCGGACCGAATCGAATCGGAAAATCCTATTTCGATTCGATCTAGGTATACACGGCACTAATTCTGAACCAATCACGATTCAATTCGCTTTGTAAACGCAGTAATTGACATCCGTCCAGAAGCTGATTTGAAAAACACTACTTTATTTTCAGAACGCAAAACCAGTTTTGAAATCCGCTAATCACAATATATTTCATACATTAGAAAATGTATCTTATTTTGAAAGCAAGACTTCTGTATCAAAACTATTTTTTGAATGAGGTTGCCCCCCCCTAACCGAAATCCCCTACTAACTAAAATCCTGCGTACATTCTTTTAAACATAACTGAAATCACTTATAAAGCAGAACCAAAACCTGCTACTGAATAACACTAATTGAACCACTCTCAGTGATACATAAGCACATCTCTAGTACCGCTTCACTTTTTCTGACCAATTGACTCATCTCTAGTTCGTTTGAATGTTGACTTTCAAGAACCTGGGGTGGAATCGCGTAAGGTGATAGTTGACTATCAATTCGTTTATTGTCGTTTTTGACTATAGCTGTCTCTATCATATCAATTAAGAATTATAGAGAGAGCGATGGTCAAAACGACAATCAACAAATTGATAATCAACTATCACCTTACGCGATTCCACCCCAGTATACGAATTCAGCTGTCAAAATATCGCAACGGATTCATTTGGTCACCCTCATTCCGTTAAATGCGGCAACGGCACCGCATCCGTTGCTGAAACGGACGCAACGGATTCTATGGGTCGGCCCCTTTACTTTATTGTATTTTCACACAATGCTGTCACTTATCTTCTCAATTCACACTGACTTATAGCCGCATATTTGGTAAGTGAAAGTTAAGAAAATGACAAAATTGTCTTTTATTCTCGTTCAAGTGTGGATACCAATCTAGTGTATAGAGAATTTAAGATCGGGCCGTAAATAAAAACTTTTTTAAAGGAACTTCGGTGATAGAGAGGTATTTTTCTGTTTTTGAAGCCGATTTAAATTTTTGTTATAAATTGTGAGGACATTAGCTAGCGTAGGGCCTTATTATAAGGATTATTATTTATTACTTAGTTATTAACTAATTCGACCGTTTTGTTACTCTTAGCTCTTCTTCAAGTAGCAAATTGAACAGGTTCTCCTCTGAGAGTTGCAACCGTTTTGTTCTCTAGATTGCGTGTAAGTTGCTTTGGGTTTAGTTAAGTTGCTTTGGGTTCCTCTTCAAGCAACTTGTTTGACAGGTTCTCCTCTGAGAGTCCCAACCGTTTTATTACCTAGATTGCGTGCTAGGGACATAAAGCTTCTAATAAGGATCCCGAACGTTTAATTCCTTCGTATACCTCTTCAATGATAGCGCTGGACAAGGTTCTCTTCAAAGACCGTTTTGTTTCCCAAGTTGCGTGTTGGGGACACATTATATGAAGTACCGTGTTAGTTATTTTAAGCTATTGAATATTGTATTATACGAAATACTATCTTATTTATATTTGTATTAGCTAGTTTATACGGGCTATAGGTCAATAAGCTGAATATCTTTTTCTTCATCTTATACATGTAGATGATTACGGAACTTCAAGGCGCTTAAGGTCAATGTAAATTCAGTGACTAACGAAATTACAAGGGACATCGGGGTATGTGCAGAAAAGCTTCCATGTGTTAACTGCTATGCTCACGAGATCTTGCTCTCCTAGACAAATTATTTGACCGACTCGTCTTATCGTCAATTACGTTTTACCAATGTCACCTCTCATGATATATATATTTTTTTTAATTCTCGTTGACAAAATTTGTCTCCTTGTTGAAAATGTAACTCCATTAAAAAACTCATAAATTATTAAATATAGAAATATGTTAATACAAGTCATTAATTCGAAATTTATATGTATTATCGATATGGAACAGGAAATAATTTAAATTCACATTGGCATTATAAGCTGATGCCTAAAACTGACCCCAGTGGAATTTAAAGTAGGGGAGAGTGGGGCACAATTGAACTATTTTACTCACATTGAACAGTGGTATTGAGGTTCAATTTAGAAAAATATTTGGTCCATATAACGAAAATTTGGAAAGGGCGCTTTTGAACAGTGATATAATTTTTTTTTAATGAAGAAAAGAGCTTTTAAATTTAATTTTTATATTATTTTTTTAATAAGAACTTATCAATAAAACTCAAAATTAATACTTTTGTTATATCATATTCATGTATTTGTATAAAAAAAAAACAAAAATCCACAAAGATTAATAAGAAAAAAAAAGCTAAATCTAAAACTTAGATTTTTAAGTAAAAGCTGGATTTTTAGTGAATAAGAATAAGCTTAAGCTAGCCAGTTAAAGATGCTTTCTAGTAGTAGCTATTTTAAAATAGCCAACGCTAAGTTCCTTTAGTTTTAGCTTGTTTTCCAAGCCTAAGCTTCAATTTGTGTGAATAAAAATAGCTTTAACTAGAATATTTTAGTTAAAGCTACAAAAATTTCAAGATTTGTTCGACCTGTCTAGAAAGCTTAAACTAGGTCTTATTTTCAGTATTCAATAGCTCACAAATAAGACAGAGAACGTATAGACGCAGAGACTGACGGACGATATGACAAAAACATTTTTTACCTGAAACCAATACTTGCCCAATAGAACCGATAACAAATTGCTTGATTAATTGCTTGAAGCTGATCAAATTTTCTCTTAAATGTCTTAAATAAGTTAAGAAAAAACTAATCGGTGCAGTTTTGAACATGTTTAAAAATTAGCCGCTTGTTCAAATCTGCCCCAACTGTTCCAGTGACATAAAATTTATTATAACTATTTAACTGAAATATATCCAGTAAAATTTATTTTTCCTCCAAAAAAAATTGTTCCTGTTTTAAAATCGCACAGTAATTTTTTTTTAAACTCTTACAACTAAAAAACGAAAATAAAACACTTCCACTAGCAAAAGGACCTTTCACCTCTATCCTCTAAGTCCGAGAGACAACTGAGAGAATCAAGGAAAGTCAATGACGTTTATGGACATGGTATTGACAGGTTAAAATTTTAAATTACTTTTAAAAAAGAGTAATAAAGTAAAATTTTATAAGCATTGTTCAAATGTGCCCCACTTTCCCCTATACCACAAAAACAAAAGTATTAATAAAACAATGAATGCAGTAAAACCCGCTTAAGAGAAACGGCAAAATGTCACAGTATTTCTTTCACTTAAGCGGGTTTTTCACTAAAGCGAACCCCGCTTAAGTGAAAAATAATTTCACTTAAGCGGAGTTCGGATAAGTGAAAAAAAAATTTCACTTAAGCGGATTTAAAAATTCCATTAAGCGGAGATTTAATGCTAGAAACAATATTGGCGCAAAATTTTAATTGAATTAGTACGATGCTAAAGCTGTTTTAGTATGATACTAGGTTGAAACAACGAATTTGAAAATTTTAATCGGATATAGCATCATACTTTCTCTACCCTTTTATTAAAGTTTAAATCATCGAACACCAACATTATTTTTTTAGTATCGTGTTAGCTTCATATGACTCTTTGACATTTGCAAACATCAAAAAAGGTTCGTGTACTTACTTTTTAACACGAAATGTCATTGTTTTAGGAGTGTTCAGAAGCAATTTATTAAGGAAATTCTTTTAGTACGATACTAGTGAGAAAATGTTTAAAATTAAGAATGAGTTAGTAAACTACTACAAAGTTAGTAAATTGTTAAGTAGTATCATACTAGTACCTTAATAATAGGGTGTTTAAAATTTTGCGCCATTGTTTTTATCTTTTGTACTTGCCTTGAAAGAAGTTAAATAAAACAATGATTAAATAACACAAAAATAATTTATTGAACAACGAAAACTAGCAAATTCTGTTCTGTTCGATTCAATTTTTTTTTTTCACTTAAGAGAGTTTTTTTCAATGAAAAATATTAAAAATTAACTGAAAATATGTTTCAGTTATCCGGGTTTTTCACTTAAGCGAGTTTCTCTTAAGCGGAGTGTTTTAAGGGAAATTGGTCGGAAAATACTTGGGGATGAAGAAAGTGTTTCAGGTAAGCGGGTTTTTCTCTTAAGCGGGTTTCTCTAAGCGGGTTTTACTGTATAAGACTTTTGCATTTTAACATTTGTAATCTATATTAAGATACTTGAGGCTTTAAATTTTGCATTCACTTTTTAATTAAAACTAATTTATTCACTTAGTAAGCGGATTATTTCCTTAAGGCTTTGAATTTTTGTAATTTAATAAAGCAATTGAGACTTAAATTGCATGCAAGGACAATTTCAGAAACAGGTCCTACTCGTATGTACCTACATATGTATGTGTTTTTGTTTGTTTTTTTAATTCGGACTTAATGCATTAATATTGAATTACATTCTTTAAGAAAGTGAAATATTCCAAAGATTAAATAATCAGGTCGATTACAGAATTCGAAGAATTTTACTCCTGGTGAGTCAACTCGATTAATTAGTCTTTCGCATCCGCTGTAAAACTTAATTATGAAATTCGCCGGATGAACTACATTCTCGATTCCTAAAATTACCTAATCATTTATGAACTTTCCTATTGACACTGTTAGTTACAGTCAGTTAGTTAACGACCTAGACTTTGATGAAAGCATAGCTTGCCATCGATCAGTGAAATCAAGCATCATTGTGCGTGTGCGTGGTTAGTACTTGGATGGAGGACCGTTCAATATCAACCCTTTGCTGTTGACACGTGTTTCTTGAACTGTTGTTCTTTCTTTCTGTGTGTCTCTCTCTGTCGTTATGTCTAAGCCGATGGTTTCAGTTGCCACTGCTTTCACTGTCTCTATTTCGTAGAGAAACAAATTGACACAGCAACTTTAACAGCAACGAAAACTTACAACATATAAATCATACATTTTTTTAGTTAACTTTTCTCCATTCGGAAATCTCCTTTAATGGTGAACCAATGCCATTAAGTGCATTTTGAAGTCGCCCCCAAAACTCTTGTTGCTGCTCAGGAGACTTTTTTGTATATTTCTGGCTATGTCCGGTTGCGTGTTCATCATTTCCACCATTTCTCTAAATTGTTTTCGATTAGTTGTCCGTTTTCTATTTGCTTTCTTTAAAAAAAATACAACAACAAAGTTTTCTCGAAAAGACGGCAGCAGAAGAATTCTCCAGATCGAATCAATAGTTCAAGTTCCATCAGCTAGCTCGAATTACTTGGCAATCAACTTACTGAGATTGTCTCGAAAAATTAGAGGTGAGGTTAGGAAAAAAAAGTTAGTACTACGTTTTAGATTGCTGTTGAAGAGATGGTGGAAAATAGAATCGTTATGTGCCGATGACAGATCACATAACTACTCAGTGGAATCGGATTATCCGACCTGCTATGCTACTTCGGTTCTAGAGGTTGCATTGTCCGACTAACTTCCCTAAAAAAATTTTGTGATAAGATATAAACTCAACCACCTCAGAGAATATGGTATATACCTAGAAAGTGAGAGCAATTTACACCTCAGATGCTACATTAAAGCTGAGCCTGTCCTCATTGCAATATAGGGTAGATATTGCCCCAATCCAGAAGATACAATGGATTTCTTTCGATAAAAAGAAAAGGATAAAGCATTGCACATGCTAGGATGCCGATTAATCGTGGGAAATCATCTAAAAAGAAAAACTATTACCTTTAACCTGGAAGACAGCTTCAGCAGATAGATAGGTAAGAGTAGACTACACAAAACGTCAACAGATAACAGCTTCTGAATATAGTTATATTTTGCCAGAGTTAAAAAGAGGCACTTCAACGAGAACCTTTTCTTCTACTCGTACAAACATCTATAGTATAGCCAATGCAACTGTAGGGTACCAACCACCCCACAGAAAGACCCCTTGGTATGAAGATGAATGGTTTTAACTGAAATAAAATGCCCGACTGTTTCCTGCGAAATTGCTGCTCTTATGTTGTAAACTAAGAATTTTAAAAATTAATGATAATAGAGAAAACTTTTCATAAGCATAAAATTCGTTGTTTTTAAATTCTTTTAGTAGTAAGAGATAAAACAAAAATGCAATGTGATTTCTTAAGCAAATATGAATCTATGAAGTAATAAAAATTATAAGTCAGTGTAGGTGCTTTTTCTTGCGACTAATAGGCAGGGTTCGGACTTTACTTCGATCGAAGTAGCTCTATTTCGATTTTGAGAAAAAAAATTAATCTTCTTCCCTACTTCTCTTTTTTATGATCTACTTCTCTTTGAAATTCTTAACCAACATATTTGAAGACAGCGCTAATCACTCTGTATTACATAAAAAACAATTTTAGGAATCGTTTAAGCGTAAGCACCGTGGAAAATTAAATGTTTTCAAGATCACTTACAGAAAAATGTAAAGATTTTATAAGTCACCTTTTGAATTAATAATATTCATACAAAAATACTAATTCGTTGATGGAAAGTTTACTCTAAAATAGTTATATTTAATTAAAATTTTTGTACAAGTCTAAAATCAAAGTTATATAAATTAATTTCCTAAAACTACTTCGAAAATTTTGGATCTACTTCAGTTTTTTTCCGTATTTACTTCGAAAATTTAAAACCTAAGTCCGAACCCTGCTAATAGGTGCTGTAAGTGTAATAAATGTACAAATAATTTATGTTATAAATGTACAAATAATTTATGTTATAAATGTACGAATAATTTAATGCTGGTAACCCCATCAATATGCTATCAGATAAAATGACATTTGTAAGTTTTTGTACATGCAGTTATTGTCTGACAATAAGAACGTCAATCTTCTTCTTCCTTTGTTTCGGCGCTGTTATGATCTCGATGTCGAGGGGATCATAACTCTCCCACGTATCTGCTTCACACTAGTGATCCGCCTGTGGGGTTCGCCGGGTTGACCTCAGAAATCGGCGGCAAGCCTCCCGGTTTTGTATTGTTCCATTTCTGAGGCCAACTGAATGCTGGTGTTTTTGCATTTGTTTGTACCAGGAGTGTTTAGGCCTACCTTTCTTTTTATTCCGAATTGGAACGTTGTATGATATTGCCTTTTTGACGGGGTTCTCAGGATCTCTCCTTTGAACATGGCAATACCAACTGAGTCGGTCGTGTTCAATTTTTTGGGAAATGGTATTCTTAACATGAAGGCTTCCTCGGATCTTCGTACTTCTAATTCGATCAAGCTTTGTAACTCCTGCTGTCATACGAAGCATCTTCATCTCAGCTGCCGTTAGCTTACTCTCATACTTTTTGTACATTGTTCAACATTGTGAACCGTATGTGAGTGCTGGACGCACAACTGAAGTGTAGAGCTTTCCTTTCAGCTTAGGGGGCATTTTTCGGTCACAGAAGATAGCAGAATTTTCCCGCCACTTCATCCACCCTACGCTTACGCGATGATTGATATCGTCATCACAAGTAGCTTCGTTATTTATCATAGACCCCAGATATTTAAACTTTTCACACTTGGGAAGCACTACTCCATTCAAATAAATGTCTGGAATAGGCCTGTGTGGATCAGAAAATGGGCAGCATAGGTATTCTGTCTTTTTCGCGCTTATGCGGTACCCACTTCCTTCTAGAACATCCACCCATACGTCAAGTGCTCGTTGTAGGGATATCGGGTCTTCACTTATGATGGCTCCATCGTCAGCAAAGAATAACTGATGCACTTTTGGATCCGTCACTTTGCCTTCAAGCAGGTAATCAAGAACTGTAATAAAGAGCAGGGGACTCAAGACACTTCCCTGGTGTACACCTACTGTGATTTCGAATTCTTCGGTGACTCCAGCTGCGTATCTTACTTTAGTAACTGCTCCATCATACATGTCCATAATTATCCGCACATAGGTTTCTGGAACTCCTCGTTGCCTGAGGGCCACCCATATTAGATCTCGTGGTTGCCGATCGAATGCTTTTTCAAAATCAACCAATACGACATGCAAATCCTCCAAAGAATCCCGATGTTTTTCCATAATTATTCTTATACTCTGGATTGCATCCGTGGTTGACTTACCCCCGACAAACCCGCACTGGTCATCAGATAGCCTAATTATTTTTCGCAGTCGGCTACCCAAGACTCGCTCAACGATCTTCATGGTGTGTGACATCAGCTTAATCGAACGGTAATTATCACAGCTTCGAGTATCACCCTTTCCTTTATAAATTGGAAGAAGGTAACTTTCCCTCCATTGATTAGGCATGCGATCACCTCGTATAAGTTTGGAGACAAGAATCATGAGCCATCTAAACCCGATGTCTCCCATCTTTTTCCAAAACTCTGAGGGTATTTCGTCTGGGCCAACAGCTTTTCCCTTTTTGGAGTATTTTACCGCCTCACTAATTTCTTCGACTGTGACGTCGGATACTTCGCTTAAGTTAGGTGAAGCTATTGGAAAGTACAGCCTTGGAAATTGTTCGTTTAGAAGTCCGCCACAATACTGTCGCTACCTGTGAAGAATTTCGTTGTCTTCCACAAGAAGTTGGCCTTGAGCATTGTTAATGAACTTTGGCGAACAAATCTCCTGGGCATTTCTTCTTCTTTGAGCGGCTATTTTGAAGATAGTTGCGCCCTTATTCGTGTTTTGCCGTAGCTCTTGAATAGCACCAGCTGTCGGGGTAGAAATTTCATCCAGCTCCCGATACAGGTTTTCTGTATTCTTTGCTTGAATTTGGGCGCACTTCTTCTTCGCTTCTTTCTTGCAGTTTCTATATTCCACTTCGAGGCGTGACTTTTGCTCTGTATCATTAAAGGGGCACTTCGACCAAGCCTTAAAAGCCATTTTCTTTTTACTTATAACTGATTTAGCTTCATCATTCCACCACCATGTTTCTTTGCCTTGTTGGTTGTGTCCTTTTGAAACCCCTAACAGTGTTTTGGCTTTTTCTTTGCAAGTTCTCTGTAGGAGATCCCACATACTTTGTGCTGTACTCTCTTCATTTCGAACTACATCGGTGTTGTTATACAGAAAGTTTTGCATATTCGAAATGAAAGCTTCGCCTTTTTCCTTATCCAGATTATACCATTTGATCTTCCCAAAAGTTTTTGTATGTTTGTTGTCGTTCACTGTCTCCATAAAAAATTCTGTCAGTAGGAGACGGTGTTGGTGGGCGATCGCTTCTCCTAGTATCACTTTGCAATCTTTTACCCGGGGTTTCATGAAACTAGATACCAAATGGTAATCAATCTGGGTTTCATTTCCACCACTGCTGTAAGTGACCAGGTGTCGGCTTTGTTTGACGAACATGGTATTTAGTACGATAAGACCGTATGTTTTGCACATGCTCAGGATGTCTTCACCAGGAGGGTTCCTGGTGCCGTATCCGAGGCCTCCATGGCAATCTTCATAGTCTTCGTTTGTCTTGCCGACATGTCCGTTCAAATCTCCGCCCACGAACAAAAACTCTTCCTTTGGGATGTCCTTAAGTAGATTGTGAAAGTCTAGCCAAAATGCATCTTTTTCCACCTGCTCACATCCAATTTGGGGAGCATATGCAGTGACAATATTCCACAACTTTCCTTTAATCACCAATTTAAGGGACATCAAACGGTCGCTGGATTTCGAAATGGTCAATACGCTGCCTAATAGATGTTTTGCAAGGATGATTCCGATTCCGTTTTTACCCTTTTCCGTTCCATAGTAGAACATCTTATAGTTTTTTGTCCTCGTATCCAAGAAACGGGCCCTGTTTCCCGTGTTTCGCCATTTTGTTTCTTGAACACATAAGATGTCCACTCGCCTTCTTTTCATCATCTCTTCCAGCTCGAAGCTTCGACCTGTCATACTGCCAACGTTCCAACTCGCAACTCTCAGATTTTGTATAATCTGCGGCATTACTTTGCTAGCCCCCGGAATCCGTCTAGCTCTGACCCGAGCATTGCTGCTCGGTCCAGGATCAGTACCATGTGTAACAATGGTAGTGCCTGGCGGGGTAGTGTCATTTCGGACGAGTACTTCCATAATGCTTGAATTCACAAAATCCGTTGTAAGTATCGACGTGTGCATGCTCCAGTTTTGTATTTGATCTCTCTTTTACGGCACCGGTGATCTCCAGTCGTGCCAACCCAGGGACTGGCATGCACACTTTTGGGAAAGTTTATAGGTGTTACGTGTCGCTAGGTTCACCTTGCTGTTTGTGGCCTAGATGTATTTACTCCTTTAGTCGCCTTTTACGACAAGCGGGGAGGCGCTGCAGGAATATTCTAACCCGTCCCTGCACAGGGAATAAGAATAAGAACGTCAATAAAAATTAAATAACCTGAAAAGTAAAAATCTTTAATTTATAAAAGTACAACTTTTGCAGTAAGACAAGTTGTGCATTCGTAAAAAAAAAACGAATTTTGATGAAGGTTGACGTTACGAAGATGACGAAGACGAAAAAATTGGGTCTCAAAATTCTGTCTGTTTGTCTGTCTGTTCAACTACAGCCTGAACTTCTCAGCCGATTATCGTTAAAATTTGAAGATATCGTTTTTAAGCTTTCCGCCACACTTTTTTTTCTTTTTTTGTAGGACTAAAAATAAATGTACCTGTTATACGATTTTTTTTGAAATTTTATAAACATTCTTTTTTTTAAACTGTTCCACTGATTTGAAAAAAAAAAAAAAAATCAAAAATTTTAATTTAGTTAAAGTTAAGCTAAACTAAGCTAATGGTTGAAAGAAAATTTCCAAAAGATGGTTATTAGTGGTATCCTTCTTGGAACCATTCCCTTGTTTTTGATTTTCTCAAAAACGGTACAACCGATTTTTATCAATTTTTTTGTGCTAAAGCTCCTCAAAAGTTGAATATTACTGATGTGTATTCAAATTAATTTTTTTTTTTTGATTTTTGAAAAATTTTCAATTTTTTTTAAAACCCAATATTTCGAAAACCCCATGCTTGATTTCTTTTAATCTTGACAATAATTTTTTTTTTAATATAGTCTAGAAGATGTGAGAAAAAAAATTATTTTACCTAAAAACCGGTACCAACCATACAAATGTTAAAAAAATTTGTTTTGAAAATCGTATTTTTTCTCGAAAACGGCGTATAGAATTTTGGAAGACTTTTTTTCATTCGATTAATTTTTTTCGATCTATAATTCAGTAAGCAAAATTTCGAAATTAATATATATTACTGACTATATGTATAGCGAAGAACCATTTTTCAAATTTTGAATTTATCATTATGGGCATAACGGATTTTAATGAAATTTTTAATAGAAAAGCTTCTAAGAAGTTAAAAAAATATTGCATTTCAAAACTTAAAAAAAAAATATTTTTTGAATTTTTGAAAAAAAAAAAAATTATTTAATTATTTTAGATATTATTTTTGGAAATTCAGTTTTTATTCGGACAATAATAAAAACTTTAATTTGGCGTACCAAAATTTTTTCTTAAAAATGTTTTAAAAATTTTGTATATAAAATCTTATTTATAATTAAGCTTATAATTTTTGTTCTTACATAAGCTGACATTTTTTTAACTAATTTGAGTCCTATTTTTAGCTGCAACTACTAAAGGAGTTGTTTTAGTCATTTAAAAGATGAATTTTATAATTATGAATAGTTTTTCTCTTACTACATTAATTTTTGAAACTTTTGGTCTTTTTCATAAGAGCAAGTTCGTGCGACCCAGTTTGGTACGTCCACTTAAAGTTTTTACTATTGTACTTAAATTAAATTTTGAAAAAAAAAAAATATTAATCCACTATTGGGATATTGAATTTTCCAAAAAAAAAAAACATATTTTTTTTTCAATTTTTTTTTTTTTTTAAATAATTTTTTTTAAAGTTTTGAAATTTAATGCTTATGATAGACCTTAAAAGCATCTCTATAAACAATTTTACTAAAATCCGCTGTGACGTTATGAAAAATTCAAAATCGGAAAAAATGGCCTACACTGAAAATAAATTGCTAGGTCATATTGACAAAAACGTTTTGTTGACCTTCAACAAAACAATTTTATTGTTTTGATAAAATTTTAATCAATACGAAAGAATGATTTTCTTGATTTCACAAAAATTTTGTAATTCTTCATGATTTTTTGTCAGTTTAACAAAACATACGCTACAAATAATATTATCAGCTTAACAAACCAAATTTTGTTAATATAACAAAATAAAACAGAGATTTTTGTTACATCGACAAACTTTTTTATGATGTTAAAAAAATGTTTGTTGTATCTACAAAAAATCTGTTTTGTTAATGTTTGTCAATATCACAAAGTTTTGGTCAATTTTTTTTGTCAATTTAACAAAAAATGAAAACATTTTTGTTGAAATGACAAATATTTTAATTTTGAGGTCGAGTTATTTTGTAATATTGATAAAATAAATTTATCAGACAACAAAATATTCTGCGAACAGTTTTTTGATCATGACATTTCTCTTGTGTGTGATATAGTTCACATTTGGTTTTTGTCAAAAAATCGATGTAAGATTACTTGAACTTAACAAAAATTGCGTTTTGCCAATACGCCCTCACAGATGATTCCATGTGAGATCGTAGGGATGAAATGCCAATTTTTGTGGACTTTTAAATCAAAAAAAAAAAAAAAAAAACTATTTTGAAATAAAAATTGAAAATAAACATTTTAAGGTGAGAAATAAGTTTTGTGGATTCAACAAAATAATTTTGTTATATTGACAAAATAATTTTGTTATATTGATAAAATTTTTTGTTCTTTTAACAAAATAATTTTGTTAATCCGATAATGAAAAAAAAAAAAACAATTTGTAACATTAACAAAAAATTTTGTTGATACAACAAAAGAATTGTTAATATGACAAAATAATTTTATAATTTCTCCAAATTTTGTCATATTGAGAAAATATTTTTGTTATTTCAACAAATCAATCTGTTAGATTAACAAAATAATTTTGTGGATACAAAAAAATATTTTTTGTTATCTCAACAAAATTCTGTAATTTTTATCAATTTGATAAAACTTTTTGCTGGACGTATATTGACAAAATTTTTATCAGATCAACCTACATTTTTGTCAAATATACCTAGATTTTATTTTCAGTGTATGGTAGTTACAGTCAGTAATATCTTAATTTCAAAATTTTGCTTATTAAATTAAAGATCGTTAAAATTAATCGATTTTTAAAAAACAATTTTTTAACATTGGTGTGGTGAGTACTGTTATTAAAAAAATCATTTTTACTCACATTTTTCAGATTGTTTTTAAAAACTTTCAAGTTATAAAACTCGAGGATGGGATTTTCGAAATATTGAGTTTTGAAAAAAAAAAAATTAATTTTTTTTAAAAGTAAAAAAAAATTATATGAAATACTATTCAAACTTTTGATCTGGCGGCGTGGGCTTCCATTATTAACAATTTTTCGGAAAATTTTACTTAGTCATATTCTAGCTTAAAAAAATTGTTTTTTTTTTTAAATCTGTGCAACAATTTTTGAAAACAAAAATTTTATAAGATTTCGAAAAAACCTTATAGCAGGTACTGTTATTTTTGGTTCACCATGTTTAAAGAAAATCGGCTTAGCCGTTTAAGCTGTATCGATAATTTGCCATATACATATGTATAATGTATTAACATACCTACACACATATGTACATAATGTAGGTACATGCGAGTATGAATCGCAAGTTTAAATACAAAATATTTTTAGTAACTCGATTTTCAAAAATATGTTCCCAAAATTAAATTTCCACCATCGAAATCCTTGAGAAAAAGTATTGAACGGCTAAGTAATAATGTGAGTAATAGGACGGCTCGGCCTAACGCTAAATGGTTAACCCTCATGCCAAAATCTGGGTTTGTTTCTCAGCCGGCGCTACCTAAAAAAAGAAGGTTTTTCGACGGGTACTGTCTCTTCCAATGAATCGCGAATTCACTAACAGTAACTAAAAGTGCTTTTGCTTTCTATCTTACCCGTTTGGCCTTGGCGACAACACGCACACAGAAAAGTTGATATTTCTAAATCACTAGGTTCAAGTTCTCAGCGAGCTGCAGTGCTTCTTTTTTATTTATTTAAACCTAAACGAACTCGACTTTATATTCAATTTGAATAAAATCTTAAATGTACCTTGATTTTTCTCATATCCTAAAAATTAAATTTAAATCTCTCCACTCCTTCGATAATAGTATACAAATTTAAAATTCAATAAATAAAAAAAAACTAAATTGGTATGGATACAATATTTAACTTAAAATACAATAAAAGCTCAGTAAATGCTAGAAATAAAACAACAACCATACGACTGTCTATGTCCAAGTTAAAAGCTTTTTAAACTCAAGTTAAGAGGAAAAAGAAGTTAAGGATACATAGACTCTGGGTACTCATACTTATACAAACAATGAACAACCACTTGTTTTCGTTTTCACGAAGTTCTACACAAAAAAAAAAAAAAACAACCGTTACTCGTAAGCTAGGAACTTATGTTTCGACTCATCAATAAATGTTCAACACACCAAAATTTTGAAGAAGAGTTATTTTCCAATGACTATTTGAATACCCAACCTTGCTGTCTGTCTGCAAGATACGAGTATGTATACTAAAAAAAAGTACTAAAAGTGCTCTCTACAAAGCTTTTCTCTTTATTTGTTTTGATTTATGTACAGAAAAACCTCCCAAGTCTGCAAGCCAACATTGCAGAAGGTTGTAGAACACTTGTAGATTCTCGTGCTTTTGTCGGTCGAGTCGAAGCAACGCCAACTCACAATCAATCAGTTAGCCTAACAAAGTTCAAATTCAATTAGAACTTACTTTACATTTACCGTGCATTAAATGTATCTTTTACGTCGTCGCTCCCTCGCGAAACCGTGACCTACACTCTGAGAAAAAAATTACCTATCATTCTCGATTAATTCTCTTTGAAAGAGACGAACTTTCCGTAAAACAAACAAGAAATTAGCTTTTAGTCACAGTCACAGCACAGCCTCACATCCAATGGTGTATTGTGGTGATAACCTGCAAGCTAAATCAAAAAAAAAAAAATTCATAAATACATTGAAATTGAAATTGAGACACTAATGTCGGAGAGTATCTAGCAAAGAGCGCGCAAAGTGCTCTACAGACCGCACAAGAGCAGAGAGATATATAGAAATAGTAATGAACCCACAAGTGATTTAAGGCCGGGCGGAAGATGGGTGGAGAAGTCAGAAACAAATACCAGTACCTACCTACATTTTACAGATACTTTTCGACACCAACAACAACAACAACAAAAAAAAATCAAATTATTTCTCGACGACACTCCGTCAGTCATTTGAAGCCGCTTTTTAATTCAGTATACAAATTGAAATTCTACGGGCAACTGTCGCATGATAACAAGGTCGGTTTTTTGTCTGTCTGTCTTTCGGAGAGTTTTATAGATAGTTCAGATTCAGATATCTTTTAGGATCAAAATAAAAATATTTTCTATTCTTTTTATCTAGTATTAAGTATTTTTAAGATACCAATTTTTTTTTTAATGAATTTTCACGACGGTGAATTTATGTCGGTCGGTCGGTTTTTTTTTAAGAAAAATATCGTTGTTTTTAAGTTTTTAGTTTTTAGAATTTTTGTTTGTTATTTTTATTTGTTCGGCCAATTTTTTGCGCGAAAGTGGCGCTTTTGTATAGATAAAGAGAGCGGTACGGAGTGCGGTACTAATGCCTGCCACGATACTGTGCGATAAAGTGTCACTCTGTATTGTGTTTTTTTTTTTTTTTTGTTTTTTTGATTTTTTATATTTTTTCGTTGGCTTTTTGAGTATTTTTTTTTTTTGAAGAGACTGAGAGAGTTTTGTTTTTCGACTTCTTATACAGTCTTCGGTTTTTAGTCGCAAACCTCGTCGTTGTCGTCGTCGTAGTTGTCGGTATCAAATTTTTTTGTTAACGTTGTGCATTTTGTTTTAAAATATCCAAATAAAATACATATTTAAATATATTATATGTATGTGTGTGTGTGTTTGTGTATTTCTATGCGAAAAAAAACATGTGCGTTATGATTACGTTTGCTAATCAAGGTCTTTTTCTCTGTTTTTTCTTATTGTCTTTTTGTTTAAGTAATAAAATCTATTATTGTATCTTTTCGATTTAAAATAATTAAAACTACCCATAGATTCCTCCAAAGTGCAACTCAGAAAAAAAAATAAATTAAAAAAAAACAAACAAACGAAATATCCATCATTAGAGTAGATCCTTCAACTATGCAACAAAACAGATCCTCATAAAAATAAATTAAAACAATTTAAAGTGCAACGGCAGTGAAATACATTTTTTCATATTGATTATAATTTAAAAACTACTATTCCACTAAATAATCATCTTCTAATTCAGCTCTTACCGTCCCTGTTTGACGAATTTGTTATACAAACAAATAAAAAAAAAACGACCAAAAATTCCGCGTAAAACAGTTTTAATAATAACCATGCGTACAAGCATAGATTTTAACACAAACAAATTACTCTTTTTTAAATGTACATAAAGATAAAATTACATTTTCAATAAATATAAAGCAAAACCAATAACAATGTGATTTATATATGTATTTCTATAAACAAAACGAAACAGCAAAATTCTTAAATATTATATTAATATGAGTGTTTGAATAAATAAATGTGTATATACAATAAATAATTTATTGTATCTTAATTGGTGTCATTTTTAAATTGTGAACTCAATTAAAACAACAAAAGCGGTTTGATAAAAAATAAACTAATAATAAATATCAACTAAACTAAATTAAAAAAAAATTAAATATAAATAAAATATTAAATTTAAAATGTGATGATGGTTTTTTCTAAGAAACAAGAAAATCAACAACAAAAGAGTTTCAAATTCAATTGATTTTTTTTTATAAATTAAAGTAAATTTAAAACTAAGCACAATAAGCATTTATTAAACTTAAACAAAATATTAAAAAAAAATTCCAAACAACTGGTTTCAAAAATGTACAAAATTTATTTAAATAAATTTTATACAAACAAAATATAGATATATGAAAATTTAATAATATTCATAAATGTTTAATAAATAAAATTTATTAATAAAAAAAAAAACAACCAAAAAAATTAAAATTACTGTCAAAATAAACAAAATTTAATTATTCACAAAATAAAGTGAATTTTTCGTGAAAACAACCCAGAAATTTGTTAACCAAACAAAAACAGAATAAGAACGTCGAAAATGATGAAACGTTTCAATACAAAATGTTTTGAGGAATAAATAAAACACAGAAAGGTGAGGAACCAGTTTATCTTCTTCTCTTATCTCATCGTCTCTACTCCAAAATAAGAGATTTTTATTAACTTATTACGAATAGAGACGATTTAAAAATTATTAAATTATATTTAAACGCAATGCATACATATACATCGGTATCTTTAATTTGGTCGGAGTGTGTGTTTTTGTGTACTTACCTTTTTAGACAACAAAAATACACCTGTTGTTGACAACTTCTATAGCTCTGATCTTAACGTTTATTTTAATTAAGTACAAACAACAAAGAAAAATAAGTAAACAGAACAAAAACTCCAGGTTAGATATGGTTTAATTAACGTATTTAAGACTGCTGAAAAATTATAAATTAATCATTTTGCTAAATCGTTTTTTGTTTTTTTTTTTGTTGTAAATTTCTTTCTATTTTAGATGATTTTAAATGGCTACTTTGTATATGATTTGTGTGATGGCCGGTTTGTTTAAGTTTTAATAGACTACAATTTTTAGATCTTTTGATTGTGTTGGGTAGTTTTTCTATTTTTACAAAAAAAAAAATGAAACATTCCTCGAACTATGGATTATGCTTTGTTTGTAAAAAAAATATAAAACCTGAAATGTTAATGAAACAATATGATTTATGTTTTTTTTTTTTTAAATAAAAATTTAGACACATATTAGTGAGCTTTTGGATAAGTTAATATCATCACGTAGCTTTTGACATCGAACTGAGTGAGAAATGCTTGATACCTTTGAATACCTTAAAACGTATAAATTGATTTCAAAGGTCGAATGTTTTCTTTTTTTTTGATTTTGATTTTAAATAGTATAATTAACAAGATCACAAGGTAGTGCTGATTAACAGTATTGTAAAACATTTTGGGGTTTTACTGTATGAGGTCGTTATTGTCCTAAAGGTAGCGTTGATGGTGAAATATGGGGGGTTAGAAAGGAGGTGTCGATTAACATTGGTCTTGAATGTTTGTAACTGAAATGGCAAGGGCAAACCGAGTGGGGTAAGTTATTCCATAATAGTGTTGTGCGACTTAAAAACGAATCTCTTTATTTGAGCGTACGTCGATTAGACTCGATGATGAACTGAAGGGCATTTTTAGCGAAACGGATATCGAGGTGAACTAGTTGATGGGAGAAATCGAAATGCAACTGGCTTGTGAAAGAAGTTATAAGATAAAAAAAGGCATGAAGTATCTTATGTTACGGGGTGTAAACAGGACTGATGTTGATCTCAGGTCTATGTCCATTTCAGAAGAAGAAATTCTTACAGAATTATCATCTCTTGAAGACTCTATAAGCTGCACCAAATAATTTACTTCCGATGTTTTTGAAAAAATTAAAGTCATGTTTTTTATTTCTTCTTCACATGATTTTTAACCTTTCACTAAAAGAAGGTGTTTTTTTTTGGATTCTTGGAAACACTCCCTTATATTTCCAATTCATAAATCTGGATCTAAACAGGCAGTAGCAAAACTTCAGGTTATACCTAAGATTTTTGAAGCGATTGGAAAAAGAAAATATATGCTTTATTAAAGAACTATATATCGGAATTTCAATATAGTTTCGTTAGTGGAAGATTAACCTCAACAAATTTGGCAATATTCACTAATTATTGCCTTAAAGCTATGGAAAATAGAACTCAAGTTGATGTCATTTTCACTGATTTTACGAAGCCGTTTGACCGCGTTCAACATAAAGTTCTTATAATTTAGTTAAAATAAGGGGTTCCCTTCAAAACTCTTGAATTGGATTATAAGCTATCTAACCAATCGCACTCAATTCGTCAAAGTTGGAAATATTTCATCTAAAACTATTAATAGATAATTATTCAGGTGTGCCTCAAGGAAACCACCTTGAGCCAGTTCTCTTTTTAATTTTTATAAATGATTTGCCTTCTGTTATTTTGATGGTGAAAAAGCTTTTATTTGCAGAGGACTTCAAGATCTGTAAGGGCGTATGGTCATTGTTAGATTGCTTTCAACTACAACGCGACATAAAAAATTAAACTGATTGGTGCAAGAATCATCATCATTTAAACAAATATCGTCGATGCAAGTGTCATTCAAAGCCAATGTCAAAGGGGGTACATTAAGCTTCAACGAGAGTAAACAGCATTGACTATTCGAAGCATTGAACTCCAAACAATTTCTTATACCCCATTCAACAATGCTGTGAAGATCGGAGTTTAATGCGCTTGTTATATGATAGCGTTGCAATTCCACTTCTTAGGGAGATTGATGTGAATTTGAGAAAGAGTATGAGGAGCTGAGAGTAGACTGGTCTGCAAAACAATGAAGTGGATTAGAAGTTTCAGGCAAGAGATCATTTATAAATATTAGGAAGAGAGTCGTAGACAAAACGGAGCCCTGGGGAACACCAGCATGTATTTGTTAAATATCAAACTTGAAACCATGATGGACGATCTAGAAGGCAACTTCTAATCCAAAAAATAAGGGTTTTGTTGCTACCAAACGCATGCATTTTCGATAAGAAAGCCTGGTGTCAAACTCTATCAAATAGATACTTTAGAAATAATAATCTTACTTTCTCCAAACCAATATAAGGATATGTTCCACTCTTCGGTGAGATATGTCATCAGATCACAAGTGGAACGATTGTTGATTCTTTCTCTGAACATTTACTCCGAGTGGCGTTTAACGATATGACGGGCTTCGAAGATTTGACCATATATCTCCCTATAATACAAGTATCCTTGAATAGACAAACTACCGTAATTGTATCTTTTTGCCAGAGACTCGTTCATTTTGAAAGATCGAATGAATCAATTATGGATTCGTTCAAAGATTCGATCTTTTCAATCAATCGTTCATTCAATCAAAATCATTTTTTATCCAACCGTTTCGTTCCGAACGAGACCAAGACCGATACGAAATGTTTCCAATTGTTCATTCAACTAAACATTATTTCGTACTAAACGAGACCGAAACAATGTAAAAATGAACGAAAACTTTGCTTTATCTACTTCTTTTCGATTTCGTTCACCCCATCTTCCATTGTATAAAATGAAGAATATACCCCAAATAACAATTTTACTTTCTATATCAGCAAATTTGCTTTTTTTATATGGCCTTAGGCAAGCCCAATTGGCGCACTCGAGAAGCTCGAGAAGCTGCCTGCTAGATTGATAGGAGACTCTTACAAGACTTCTTAAAGACCTTATAAAAATGACTACATTATAAAATTGGAAATGTGGATGGTTTAAAGTTTCCTAAAAGAGCACTTTACAAGTTGTTGATACAAGCTCTTACTTTTATGAGGAAGCCTGAGACAGCAGATAGTAGACTAAGCTTCTGCATTCACAGAGAAGCCATTCTTTCAAAATATTGCTTTTAATTGAGACATGTCAAAAATTCAAAAATCTTACAAGACTTAGAGACGAAAGCCTAGTCGAAGCCTCTGTGACATAACCAAAATAAAATACATATAACAAAATTTAATAAATACTCTCATATTTAGTTTTATTGCTCCCATTTCACTTTTATTTCCCCACTCAAATATTAGTTTTTTTCTGGAATTAAATGTTATTGCTTTTTATTAAGAACAAAATTACTACTTATTTGATGCATTTTATGAGATTTGAACTTTGGATGTCTCAGTTGATAGTCCGATACCTTTTTTTTTTTAATTCATTTTTATTTTCGTTAAACTTAAAAGTTAGACAAAAATTCATAAAAAAGCTAGCCTAATTATCCAATAACTTAAAACTAACTTACTGGCCCTATTGCGGGCGCTCTAAGCTAAAATATATCTTAATTCTAATACCTTGCGGCCTAAAAACTATTTTTACATATATATTAAACTATATGAGTTGTTTTGTATTCTCTAGAAAATGTTAAAAAAAAACTCGGAAGTCCGATACCTTATGCATTGAGCTATACTGCAATACATTTTAAGTAGCTTAAAATCGTAATCAGTTGAAACCGAAATAAGCCTTCCTAGTATCTACTTCGTTAAGACTTCCTGATAAATGTTCGTTTTTAATTCAAAAACATGGTGACCATCTGTCCATGGTTTCAAAGTATGTGATATGATGTTCAACAGAAATTATTTAACTGTGGCCGATGGTAAGACAGGGATGTATGCAATAAAGAGAAATTCGATATGTCAAATTCAACATTTATATCATAATAGAACAACAAAATCCGATTAAAATGCCATAAACACGAATTAATTCATGTTGTTTAAAAATAATTTGCCATATTCGTAATGAATGACTTAAAAAAAATGTTTCATTTGCTTATAAACGTCAAAGTCGCACCATATGAGTAATGACATTCACGGTTTGGTTATTTACTTTAAGATGCAAACAAGATTCTGGCATTGTGTGAGATCATTTCTATTAAAAAGATACCATATAAAAATGTTATATAAAGGGTAGCAGTACAGTTTATGAATGAGTTTTTTTTAATTAAAAATATAATAATATATGTATATATGTATATCTATATATCTATCGCTACCTGTAGGAACTCTAAAAAATTATTGACAGATCCGTAAAGTTACCAAATAGCTGATTATAACTCAACTTATTCAATTTTTGTGACCAGCTTCAGTGTCAAATAATCAAAAAGGAATTTGTGACTCAATTACTTTGACATGACAAAATTGTAAAAAGGAAAATCTTTAAGAAGTTTTATTTAGATTTTCATAAAAATATTCACTTTGAATTATTTACGCTAACCATTATTCAACTAAAATGGTCACCATATTTATAGCGTATAATCCAATAAATTTCAATGCGAAGCATAAACTTTTCATGCTAAGTTAGGTATTGCATTGGAAGTCTACAGCTTTGCACAGCAAACAAAAATGTTTCCCATGACAAGCAAATACATTTCATGTAAACCAAATACTAACTATAGGTCACCATAGCTCACCATAAGAAGCAACAATTCAGCCGTTTCACATCAACTTTTAAATTCATTTTACATCTTGTGAGCAAATATGACTATAGCTACGCCGAAACCAATTTAAACAAATTTTTTTCGAAATGAAATTTTTTTTAACTACATATTCACATTTTTAATGCAAACAAATACAAATAAGTATTAAATATCTACTCTTCGCAACGTACATAGAGGAATAAATGTATAATTTGTTTCAGGCCTGTGACTAAAGGACTTTTACAAACAAAATAATTTGACATTATTTCGCTAAAAAAAAGTAATCGAAAATATATTTCTTTCGTGTGCACAATTTAACTCTCTATTTATTGGACTTATAAAGGGTGGTTAAATTTTAAGGGCCGATGTTGATTTTGAATAAAACACAAATTATTTAGGAAATTATTGTCATCTCTTTTTATTATGGTAATATTGGTATGGTTCAATTATGTATGGAACAAAATATCGGCCAAATGGCCGCCGCGACCTCGGCGGCACACCTCCATCCGATGGTCCAAATTTTCGATGACGCTGAGGCATAATTGAGGTTCTATGCCGTTAATGTGCCGAATTATCTCATCCTTTAGCTCTTGAATTGTTGCTGGCTTATCGACGTACACCTTTTCTTTCAGATAACCCCAAAGAAAGAAGTCCAACGGTGTCAAATCACATGATCTTGGCGGCCAATTGACATCGCCACCACGTCAGATAACACGGCCATTGAATTTGTCGCGCAAAAGAGCCATTGTTTCGTTAGCTGTGTGGCAAGTGGCACCGTCCTGTTGAAACCACATATCGTTATAATTCGGGCCATAAAAAGTTCGTTATCATCTCACGATAGCGAACACCATTCACAGTAACTGCCTGACAGGCCTCATTTTGGAAAAAATACGGCCCGATGATGACGCCAGCCCAATAAACCGCACCAAACACAGTCACTCTTTGTGGGTGCATTTGTTTTTCGACAATCACTCTTGGATTATCATTCGCCCAAATGCGGCAATTCTGCTTATTGACGAATCCACGCAGCTGAAAATGTGCCTCATCACTGAAGATGATTTTCTTCGAAAATTGATCATCCACTGTTGCTATTTCTTGCCACCATTCTGACCATTGACGATGCTTGAAATGTTCAAGAGGCTTTAGTTCTTGAGTCAATTGCACCTTGTAAGCGTGTAAATGCAAGTCTTTATGCATAATGTTCATCAACGACGAGCGTGAGAGGTGCAATTGTTGGGCACGACAACGAGTTGAGGTGGATGGCTCTTCAGCCACACTATCGCGAACAGCAGCAATATTTTCTGCAGTACGAGCTGTACGAGCATGCACTGGTGTTTTAACATCTCCTACAGACCCGGTTTGCTCAAATTTTTGCACGATTTTTCCGATTGTACGCACATTTGGACGATTAAATTGACCGAAAAAATCACGAAGTGCACGATATGCATTTTGATTTGAACGCCCATTTTCATAAAAAGCTTGAATAACTTTAACGCGTTGCTCTATTGTGTATCTTTCCATGATTCCAATTAAGAAATGTCAAATGAAATGCAGAAAAAAACTTGACGTCTAGGTATGGTTCATATTCAACATCGGTCCTTAAAATTTAACCACCCTTTATTAATCATGTGTTTGCAGGACTTATAGAAAACAAGTTATGTGCATCATTTAGATAGGACAAATTAACCAAAAAAAAATTACTTTTGGTGTATGCCTCTTTATAAGTAGAATTCAACATTATGCTTGTATAAAACATTTATTCACAATATTTACCCAATTTAAATTTGTTGATATTTCTTCGCTGAGAAAAAAATATCAAGTAATGTTATTTCACGCCCATGTACCTGATGCTAGCAAACTAGATTAAGTTTGTATGAATCCTTTGTTTACATGACTAATAAACTTTATTTTATTCAGTCAAAATAATCATAAATAGTAATTCTCCCGCATATTTTTGTTGGAAAACAATATTAAGCTTGTATGGGAATTTTTATTACAAGTTTAAAGAAAACAACATGCTTTTTTATGCTTGTGTGCACGAGTCTTGTTGAGTTAAATTGAGTTAAACTTAGCGAAATAATTTGCCTTGGCAAGCTATTTCTTGATTTTTACTTCCCTTGCTTCTATAAGTGAATTTCTGGTAGCCTTATCGACATATTAGCGTAGTTATATTAATAGGCTTGCAATTAACTTTCAATTCTATCTCTTAAGGGTTTCTTAGAAGCTTTTAAAGAAAATATTGCTTCCGAATTTGTTAACTTGGATTAATAAGCTGAATACAAGCCCTAACAAAGTATCAAGAAATTTAAATTTTGGACCTTATAGAAGGAAAATTGTTAATTGGGACATTCCGTTTCATTTTCATTCCTATTTGGTATTGTGAAATGACTGAGAACAAATTTAATGAACGAAACATAACTTTTTTCCATTCGTTTCGTTCACTTTATGTTCATCGATCTCAGTAGCAATAGATTGACATTAGGATTGATTGCTTTGGTCTATTATGATTGCAATCAATCAATCTTTTTGGTGAACGGGTCATAAAGATTGAATCAATCGGTACTGACACAGCTCTACTTTTTGCATAATTCAAACTAAAACACCTTATTACCTTTATGAAAAAAATCGGTTTTGCTTGTCTTCCAGAATAGTAAACATAGAAATTCCTTACCTTAGGAATCTTAATTCATCACGACTATTTTTTGCAAATAGCATTCGCCTTTAGTACTCTTTGACATATATTTTTGTTCTAAGTATCCTATATGAAATAACAAGCTCCCAGAGCCTTGGAAAGGACCTGGAAGCCAATACTATATGGCCAATACATATTTTAAAATTATCTACATAATAGGTACATACCTTAAATTTGAAAACTTACCTATCCTCCTTCAAAAACAAACACCCTAATAGAGTACCTGGTAGTGTAATGTGTAACACTTTCAATTCTCCTTTATGGTTTGTGAGATGCGGTTCACGCGACATTATGAGTACGTGCTTATGCTTAAGTTATACCGAGTAGGTATATTTATCGCTTTTTTGGTTTATAAACATTGCAATTGTTTTTCATGTTTGATAATAAAACTAAAAAAATATTTACGATGTACTAATTACATTGAGTAGATAGTACTCATTTTTTGTTTTTTAATTTTGACGCACATAGCCCACTTGGATAGATTTATCTTAAAATTAAAGACAATTCTTTAAAGACTTGAAAAATTTATTTAAGAAAGAGCACGTGAAAACTCTCTTATCTAATATTGCGTCTGCAAGCAAAATACTTTATCTTACTTCGCAAACAAAATTCATGTTACACTGACTTTATGAATACTATAATTCACCAAACGTGTCTCATATGAACGTGCTGAAATGTATTCGGGTTGATATAGTTTTAGGCTTTGATCATGTAGGTATACGAGTAGGTAAGGTTGGTCTTTTTACTTGTTGTTTGAATGTAAAGATTTATTACTTTTTTTTTGTTTCTTTCATAATGAAACTTCTTTTCGCAACGCGGTAGTAAGGTCATTTCAATAAAACTGCAACAGGAAGTTCTTGATCGAAATCTAATGTCATTGGACTTTGTCAGAGGACTAGCATAAATCCAGTTTGGGCTTGGAATTTTTTTAAAATAATTTGGCATTATAATTTTTGTATGGCAGGCAATGAGATATTTCATGGTTGCTCCCAAGGCACTTTAATTTTTGAAGAATATATTTCGGCATCAGGAATGTAATTCAAACTTGTTTAATCTAGCCTAAAAAGCTGCTAATTCTTATAAAAACTTGATTCACTTCATCTACAAGTCGATTGAAAATTATTCCTAATGAAGGTTGAGTCCCATTAGAGCAAAATTTTACTGAATTGAATATAATGGAAAAGCAATGTTTGTATATTTCACATTCATTACTTCAACGCACTGTTCAATAGACTTATGTGGATGATGTGAATAATCTCTTTCGAATATTTCAGTATTTCAAAATAACAGATTTTTTGTATGTGGTTGTTTTAGGGCTCTCTATTATTTATTGCTTTGTATAAGCTGCATGCACAACCACACAAATAAAATCAATCCTAGAAATAAAGTGCGCTTGCAAAAGGCTTTTGATATTTCTGTTCCATTGTTTTCGAGTGTATTATTCTTAATCCAAAAAACGACCTTTGTTGGTTAACACTTGACCAATGTTAAAATGATTTCTGCATCTAATCTCATTAAACAAATATATAAAAACAAGTGTCAAGAAACTATGCCATTTATAAATAAATTCTGTACACCATTGTTGTTTTTACTAATATAAGTTGAACAGGTTTGGTAAATATAAATTACTTCTTGATAAAAAAGTTATAATTTCTTAAAAATTTTAACAAGGTCAACAAGCCATATCTGATTTCTGATAATGCAGAAAATGTAGATACTCAATTTCAAACTGATAATTCAAAGTGTAGACGATTGTAGATAACAAAAATAACAACCAATCCATGCAGTTCTTCAAGTCCATTGCGCACTCCCTCAAGAGTGGTAATACTTTAATTAAAACTTGGGCCATTATTGAAATTGTAAGTTAGGCTAAGAATTTAAAAAATCGTGTTTGCAATTATTTGAATATTTAAAAAAAATATAGAAAATTTTCATTACTTCAAAATGAAGCACGCTTGCACAGAAAAACCATCCTGTTGAACATACAACTCCATCTTAGCGATTATTAAAACTAGATTAGGATTAGGTTGAAGTGGCTGTCAGCGTCGTAGCTGACACACTTAGAGGAGAGTTGGTCCATTGTGATACCACATGAATTTAAAGAACTCGTTAAACAATTTCCAGCTCCTTATGAAGCGAAAGAGACTGCAAATGTCTATAGTCAAATCAGAGCGAATCAAACCGTAGGTGGAGAAGTTTAACTTACTTTATTATATCTAGAAAGATTTGGCCCACCTAAAATAAATCCCGAACACTTGATCTGATGTTGTGATGTGCTTTTTGCTTTCCAGCCGAGGTTCTGCTAGCCGGTCTCACCAGGGTCGTCCTGAAGAAAACACGAAACTTGAGAGTAAAAGGTCTTCGAACCCTATTACAAAATCTTTATTGAAGATAACTCTTAAATCTATAATACACAATATTCTGTTACTAATATTTCACTTAATTCTGGTAATTGAATTATTCACGGCATCAACTCGTCCAGGTTCTGGTCTTGCTGCTGTCAGTTGTACTGGTTGCTTATGATTCGGATTTGACACTTGGTAACGGGCCTTCTGGTTTCTAGCCCCACTATTCGGCTGTCGGGCTTATGACTGGATCTAAAGGTACAAAGCCCCTGGTGGCACTAATCAGCAGGCATTATGCACCCCTGGTGGCACTAGAACAGCAGGCTTAAACGCTTCGGTTGATCAGCAGGTACCAAAGCCCCTGTTGGCAATTAATGACCAATTCGTCTGCACTCGTCTACATCTGGATTTCAAATGATTGATCAAAATTACTAGGCGGCCTGACTGTGTGTATGACCGAAAGGGTACTTTCCGTTCACCCAAGAAGGTCCTCATGATGACTTTTCAGTAAAAACTGCATGTGAATTATGTAGGTGGTGAAAGAAAGATATTAATGTTGTTGATTTTCCTGAGACTTCATGTGTTCATGGTTCTTGTGAATTGAATTTGGCGAAGTACAATTCTCGGTATTAATACGAAAGTAATATAGAGTGGGGTAGCATGGAACGCTTCGGTACAATGTGCAGACCAAGGCAAGACATAGCCAGGATCGTAGCAGGTATTCCTCACAACACTCACTGTCATGGCTGTGGGGACCAGCGGGAAAAGGAAACAGTTATCCACTTCCTCTACAAATGCCCTGCTCTTTCCAAATTTGGAGCATAATCATTACGAAGGAGTGTTTTTTGACGACATTGACGAACTTTCGGAAATTAAGATCAAAGGCTTAATCTCTTGGACGAACTTCGGTTACTTCTGTGCCGTGTCCTTCGTTTGGCTCTCAGATCCCGAGCTAGCGGACAAAAGGCTTTGGCAGAGGCCTAATAATCACTCAATCGGATTGGCTACTTTTTTTGACAGTACCAGTCAAAAAGCTGCCTAGCTTGGCACAGTGTAGGTGCGGAAAATCAAACACAATAACAGACATCAAAACCTACTAGATCCATATGTTTTAACTTAATCCAAACTGGAGGATTCCGTGAGAATGTCCACAATTTCCATATCAATTTCATCCACAAATTTATACGAATTATGGTATCCAAATGGCGCACTTCAGTGCTAATTGGGCCACAGGGCTAGACTGCACTTTATAAGATTATGTCCAATTTTTCAGAAAATTAGACAAGACAATTTTAGAAAGAACCAATTTGATGCAGAAAAGGTATTTCAAACTCTAAATGCGAAAGTTTGGCGGAAGTTTACAAGTTCATTTATAGTTTTTATAATACAGGGCGGCCTAAATATTCAGGTCAATTTTCTTTTTAAAAATGTAATAAAATGATCAAAATTAATTTTTTCCATTTATTATGGCATGGTTAGTAAGAGCAAACATCCCCATTAATTATTAAGTACAACGTCGTTGAAGTGGCCCTAAGTGCATGACTTTCAAACAAAAAAAAAATCCAAAGGGGTCAAATCGCAGCTTCGAGGCGGCCAATTGACATTGCCAACACGATTTGTGAATTTGGTGCCCAAAAGATCAATTGTGGCATAGGCTGTGCGCGCCATCCTGCATGAACCAGAAGTCGTCCAAATCCATGTCTTCAATTTCAGTAAAAAAACGTCAATTAACATGGGTCTGACCGGACACCGTTGACCCAAACGTTGTTCCCAGCCTCATTCTCGAAAAAAAAATTGTCCAATGACGCCACCACCAAAACTGCCGTACCAAAACTGCCGTACCAAACTGTCACTCTCTGTGGATGCATTGGCTTCTAGACAATAACATTTGGGTTTCCCGAGCCCCAGATGCGGCAATTTTGTTTGTTGAAGTAGTGCCTCTTCCCAAAAGATGATTTTTCGCCCAAAATTGTTGCTGCTCTAGGGACCAAACTGCGAAACGATAACGAAGCGGATAGTCGTGCGCCTTCAATTATTGAGTCAATTGTACAAGGCCCATAATTGTATAAGGTGAATAATCCTAGATATTTGTGCAGCATTCTCCTCAGGCTAGGGTGTGAAATGTTGAGATCGTTTGCGAGTAGATGTTCGTGAATTGAGTCTCACACTGTCGGCTACAGTAGTGACTTTCTTGTCTGTGTGCACCGCACGACGCACGACGACGGGAACCATGAGTGTTGTCCACTAGCATACCAGTATTACGAACTTTTTGCACAATCTTGGATGGGTGCTTCATTTCGGCCAAAACTTCTTTAAAAAAAACGCACTATTTGGGCTACATAGCACTCACTTTGGAAATAAGTTTCCAATATTTCCCAACGTTGGTGAAGCGTTCCCCAGAGGTATGATACTGACTTTCTGTCAAGATTTCGAGCGGGATACAGCTTTCAATGTCAAAATAACATCCCGGGTAGAAAATTATCTAGGAAACACTATCGAATAGCGTGGCCCTAGCTAGATTGGCCATTATATAGTAAATCCTATGCGGGGCCTAGACAGATGCAAGCCTGGCGGATCTTGACTAATTTATGCTTGTCCTGGCTTTATATTGAACCTGGCTAGAACTGCCTATTTATTGGCTTTTCCAGGAGTATCTTAGACTGGGCCTAGATATTTTTAACTTGATGTAGCCTAGATATGAAACTTTTTCTTGGCGATATCTTGGCTATAGATAGTATCGCCTCTTTATTGGCATTGTAACAAATAAACTACAAGGGACCTGGATAGTTTTTACTTGGTGTAGCCTGGATAAGGAATTGTATCTGGGCGTTATATTGGCCTTAGCTAGTGTCGCCACTTTATAGGCATTCTCAGATGTTACTTATACTGGGGCTATATAGTTTTTACTTGATGTATCCTAGATGTGCCTATACATATGTCTCTATAAAAGGCTATCCATTATCCTTCTAAAAACATAACTTTTTTGTTTTAGTCCTAAATCGGTATTTTTCAGATTCTTTAATACGTATTTAAGTCTTTTAAACAGTATAATTAAAAGAGAGTTATTTGAGTAGCACTATGAGACACGATATTTTATATATCACAGTGGCGCAATAGGTAGCGCACAAGCACGGCAAGCGAGAGGACTCGGGTTCGAATCTCAGTGGAGGTAAATTAAAAAAAAAAAAAAAAATTCTTTCATTCCAGCAAAAAATCACTTAAAGAGTCGAATATAGGCAGGCAAAGAAAAAATGAAAATAATCAACAATAATAAAAAAAAAAAAATTTTTTTAAGAATTGCCGTAGCTCTTGTGCTACTTGTGAAGACCCATCTAGGGCCCATATAGGAACATCTAGCAAGGCCCATTATATACAGAGCATTAACAAATTAGCGAGGGACAAGCTAGATACTGCTCGGTAGGGCCATGATTGAAACTAAGAAAAACTAGCTGGGGCCTTGGCTAAATCGAGTCGAAAATTCTACCCGGGATATGATTTAAAAAGAAGCCACTAAATGACCCACCCCTTATTTATGTTGACTATCAAATGCCAACTGACAAATTTTATGCACACGAAAATGGCAACCAAACATAAAACCTGGAACACAAAATATACCCTGTAGAATCAAGGTAGCATACTCGTACCTGAAGAAATCAATCGGAGTTCTGTCTATTATACTCGTAGCTTCCTTATTGTTTTTGACTCCATCTAGAGCTGCCTTCAATTTTTTTTGAAAAAACGTCGTAAGTTAAATCACATAGTGAAACCTAGAAGCCCTCAGTACAGAACCAGAAATCTTGAAACCACAAGCTTTGATCTTCTTATAAATTTCATTGCCTTCCAAAATTCCGAAGAAAATCTAGACAGTGTTTCTATGGAAGTCTCTCTTTTTCTATTTTTTATTGTATTTTACTCTGCGTGTATTACTATATTTTTATATTAATTTACAACATTGTTTGAATAATTTATAAAATCATTAAAACCGGTTTCATATCCGTAGCAATAAATCTTCGTATTATAATTATTTTTTGAATTCTAATAAAATATCAAACCCCTCTCCATCGTTCATATTCCAATTTAGAAGGTACTTAAATTATATTTTAATTTTAAAATTAAATTTCATTTCGTATTCCCTAAAAAGTATAATTGTCTTTTTTTCTGTGTCGAACAAGACTTGTTGGTCAAATGTTCTTTGGTTAAACACCTCTAACATGGTAAGACATATTTCGCCATAGAATTATACCAATTTGCCACCGTCAGCCATAAAATATTAACTATCCTTTGGCGTTTACGAAGAAAAACAAAACATCTAATAAAACATTCATGTGAGCATACCACAGAGGTACCTACTAATTGAATTCACTACTAGTTTAGTTTTATAGCATTTCGGACTTCAAACAAGTAATTCCATAAACAAAAAGAAACAACTACAAATTAAAATGCAAATTTTAAAACACTCGGAACCAAATTTTATTAGCATTCCAACTGGAATGGCGAACATTTCTATTGACAATGTAATATTCACAGTCTTTGTTAAAAAAAAAAAAACTAACACTAAATATTAAGGACTTTTTTAAAGGTGGAATGACGAAGCGTTTGACGATGTTTTAAAAATGAAGGTTTAAATTAACCTTTCCAACTGTTATATAAATATTATGGGAACTATAACACTGCTATCTGACCAATTGTGAATGTTTTGTTTTTATTTGCAATTTATGGTCGAACAGTGCTTCTGGTGGAGCGAACTACAGGCTAGGCTCTCTTAGTCTGATTGTTGGGTGATTTTTTTCTAAATTTAAGACAAGTAGTTTTTTTTTTGTATTTTCTTTGGATTAAATACATTGCCTTGTTTCAAAGAACATAAATGTATGTAGATCGCATGCAGTTCATACAACATACAAAAATTTCGGATTATGCATCAGATGGTTAAGTAAGGTTAGGTTTACGTGGCTGGCTTCGTCGCAGCTGACACACTTAAATCAGAGTTGATCCATTGTGATACCACAAGAACCTAGAGATTTTCTCCCCACTATTGTAACCGTTCGGATTTCCTTATAAATCTAGGGAGTCTGGAAATGTCTATATTCATTAGATCAATAGGTTCCTCGAAGAAAAATTCTTCAAGATGGAGGCTACGTCAATGAGATAGAGCAGGGCACGTACATAGAAGATGAGGAATTGATTCTACCCTCTTCTCGTTCATACACAGCTTCCGCAAATATCCTTTGAATAAACCAAACCACGTTGCGTGCTTGCCTAAAATACAGTGTCCGGTTATGACAAAAACTACGAAGATGGTGTGCAATATACTTAAGGATATCAAACACTTAGAGCGTTCAAGCTTTGGCAAGATCTATTTTGTCATCAGACAGCATTCCGTTTCAGCATAAGCGACATTTGTACATAATGTTAGCCTTTTCAGGTGATACGGGTAGTGTTGTTCCACTTTTGGCCAGTTCGTCAACCCTACAGTTCCATGGAATGTGCCTATGCACTGGCACCGGTCAGATATGAATATTGAACTGCTACGCCATCTCCATAAGAGATGAACGGCAGCTAAGTGCTATCACAGAGATTTAATAGCTACTTCTCTATCCGACAAAATGCGGATATAAGTTGTTGATATCACTTTTTCCGTGACCCAAGACAGGATTTCTTCATTCCGCAACGAAAACGGAAGATGGAAAGAGAGCCATCACCCCCACCAAACCGATCAACAGTTTTCGATTCGTCTTGTCGGTATACAAATTGATAGAATTATCTTCCAAGAAACTCGTATCCTCCCAGAAAGATTTCCCGAACTGTAGTTTAGCGATAGTATAATTAATGTGGCGTGGAAGTGATCCGAATGATGGAATGGCTAATTTCTTTATTGATCTATTGTGAGGAAGCTTTTAGAAATAAAAGATGATCGTTGGGATGCATCACATACAATTTTGTATTTTACGGATTCGTGTATGTGATGTTTCACTAGATATTTCATTAGGTTTGTTCCCTGAATGAGCCAATACAAGAGTACTGCTTTTCGATTTGTTACACGGTGTAACGTCCCTGGTAAAGCAAACACCAGTCACTTGTGAAAACTGTGCACTTTTAATTCGTTATAAAGAGAAGATTATTTCTAAATTTATCAAAAAATTCTAATTCTGTCTACGTCAATATAGTGACAGTAATTACTTTGTTGAAACTGAAAGATAGAAAAGAGCGAAAATATAAAAAAACGGTTTATATCTTAAATATTATAATTAAAAAAAAAAAACAATAATATTTCACACAATCCCAGTATTTGTTGTCAAAAGTATACTTACAAATGTCAACAAATATTAGTCTCAACAAAGTAATTTTTTTGACTTTTGCTAATAATCCGAAGAATGATAAATTTATAAAAAAACATTTTAACTCGTTAATTCACAAATGTCAAATTCTTGACTTTTTTACAATTATAATTATTTCTGAATGTAAATATAGTCATTGTTTTAGATACTTGTATGTTCATGTGAATACAAATGAGCTGTCACTTTTGACATTGACGGATTAGCTCCCGGAAATTAAGCCAGAAGAAATTACGCCAGAATTTTTTGTGGAAAAAACGCCAGTAAATGTTTCATACAAATTCTGGCCTTTTTTCCTAATAAAACAGCCCAGACTTTATTAGCAATCTTTCCAGAGTTTCAGGCATTTTTTCCAAACAAAAAGTTGAAAAATCAAAAATTAAGATTTGAAAAAAAAACAGCAGGAGTTGCGTTAGAGGGTGTGAGCCCCGAAAAGGGAGTTAAAATGCTGAAAACTCGCGAAGCGGGCCACCCAAATTCTGTTGCTCAAGGAAACCCGGAAGGTCGCCCAACCGCGCGTTGTGTGCAGTAGAGCGCCTATGATTACTTTGATTTACACCTACATTATATAGAAATTTTTACTGGCGATATTTCGTAAAAAAATTGAAAGCGAGATTTTGATCAAACTTGACATTACAATGATATGAAAGACCAAAAAAGGGGGCTTCGAAATTCTGTTTGTCATTCTATCTGTCTGTCTGTTCCCGTACATCGTAAACTACTAGGATTCGAATTTTTACAAAATATTTTTTTGATCAAAGCCTGTTTCACTGATTTTTAAAAATAGAATTAAAAAAAAATTAATTTATTAAAAGCTAGCTAATGGTAAAGTGGTTCAAGAGCAATATTAAGTTCTAATCAATTTTTCTTGCACCAGACAGAAAAACTTTCGAGATCAAGTAGAAGAACAGTAGAATCCTGTTTTGAAAAAATGGCCTTAAGAAACTTGGGTTCGTCGGGGTAGAATGAGATATAAGAATATTTGATGAATATTTCAATATCGTCAATAGTGAAAATGAAAAAGAGAGGTTCTAAGTGGCTGCCTTGAAGGACCCCGGAGCAACTTAGATCTGAATTGAACTTTGTAGTAACAGTTTTTCAGGTTAGAAGAAATCCATCTTTAGAAGAAAGGTTTAGGAATGGAGTATGATTACTGAAAGATTACCGAAATCGGTTGAGACAACCTCGACTTTATTTTCATCAAAAGATGCCAATTCAACGAGATTAGTCATTGTTGCTCTACCTTAAAGAAGCCATGTTGTCTAGGAGAAATGAGAAAACAGCGAAAACTTAAAAAAATGCTTTCAAATATTTTGGGAATAGCAATTGGTGTATAGTTTATAACTTCACACTGTGGGGCCTTTTTATGTATTTGGGCTATGAAAAAGGTCTTCCTTTGAAGGAATTCTCCTTGAGATAGAGATAAATTGAAGATCCTTAAGAGATTAAGAGAAAATGTGCAAGAGTATATCTTGATAAATATGACGGGAAACCATCTTGGCTGGAATAAACTTATCATTAGTTTGATTTAGCTTATTTTCGATGGTTATGAGACCCAAGGAGAAAATCGGTAAATAATTAAAGTAATTATAATCAGGTACAAAGTAGATTTCGGTAAAAGATTGTTAAAAAAAAAAGTTGCAAGAAAGTTGGCGATTGCTTGCGATTCGTTTGAAGTTTCGTTATTAAAAAAGAAAGATGGAGGGCTATCATCAGATTTTGCTTTAAAGTTGACAAACTGCAAGAAGAATTTAGGGTTTTTAATGCTTTTGGCTTGGATCAAATATCATTGATAGAAGCAGTTGTAAAATTCGGTATGGTACGATGATAATTAGAGTAGTCAGTTGCAGATCGAGAACGAAGGTAAATTGCCCAAAAATTATTCCTCTTGTCAATGATTGTAGCCTGTGATTATACTAAAGTGGGGAAGAAGACGAAGTTTAAACGTCGAGAAAAAAAGTGCATGAAAATTCGATGTCTCAAAAAACGGGTCATTGATTTGTTTTTGAAATTTAATTCTCATTTGCTCAATAATAAATATGTTTTCAAAATTGAACATATGGAAAATTATTAAAAAAAAACCGTACAACGATTTAAATATTTTTTTTTCATATTTGTATAAGAAATCGCAAAAAAAGAAGTTGTTTTAGCATTTTTAAAAATGAATTTTATACTTCATAACATTTTTCTCTAACCACATCAATTTTAAAGATTCTAAGTCTCTTTATTCTAATAATATGTTCGTGCGACTCAGTCGTTGATTTAAATTCAAATATGAAACCAATTTCCATTTACCTTATTCCAGCAATTAAAAATTGATAGAAAGAAAGAAAACTAATTTCATATAGAATTTCCGATTTAGCGAGCTTTTACTGTACATAAACAAGCTCTCGTAACATTCTCTATCGTTCAACTTTAATCAATTAACTTAATATTTATTTGCAATCGTATATTTGTATGTACATCCATTATTGACATTTGCAACAATGTAAAAAACAGCCGGACTGATAAGCTTCGCCACCTTTTAAATGTAAACGGTCAAATATTTGCTTAACGGTTAAGCGATTAGAATATAAATCATTTAATTTACAAGTACTTTCCTTATATTGTATGAATTGAGCTGTAATTATTCTGGAATATCTACATATATTATACAAGACAAGGGCTGTTTGACCATTCGGAAAATCGAGTCGAGTTGAGTTGAGTCAAGTCGTCATAATGGACAAGTGCAGATCGGAAAGAACATTGTTGTACACTAATTTCATAACTAATTAAATTGACAAAAGGAAGGTGATAAGAAGTTAGATATGACGAACTTATCACATCAATAGGTTTTTGCAGCCCAATTTGAAGTGTTAGGGTTTTGTAGTTGTGGGTTGGGGTATAGTTTTGTGAATATTTATTTAAATGAAACTTGGATATCTGGTCAGGGCTTGATGGATAGATTGACACTTGAGGAATGCAAATTTGTCAAAACTCCCTTATCGTTGGAAAAAGTGTGGATTTTGTTGGATTTTTAAAACATTGAATTTTTGAAAATAATCAATGAAGAAATGGATTTTGTGTGTAACATAGGTAAAGTGTAGGTTCAAAACTTCCGCAGCTTCATTTTAAGGAAACTGAAAACAACTTCTTAAGGTTATGAGATGGTTAGTCATTAGACTCTTTGAGTAGTTCCTAATTAAGTATGTATTCTTATATTGCAACCGAAAGATCTCATTCTCATTACACTCACTATAATTTCGATTCCTTTGATTTATTGATCCATTTTTGCCAAAATAGTTTCACAAAAGCTTCTATAGTCAATAATAAGCTCAATGACAAGTTGTTGATAATTAAGAATGTTTGTAGCCTCAATCTGAGAATTATGAACCAGGTTTTGTTTTCATATTGTTTACAAAACAATACACACCTGATTTCAGGAAAAACACAACACAACACAAAACGCAAAGTTCATTTGCCTTACACCTTTATCAAAAAAAGTTAAACAGCTTGTTATTGCGACTTTTTTAATGATATCGATATCGATGACGATGTTAAATGTCAATGTCTTAACAAAACATTCAAATCAGAATAACAGCAATTAATAATCCCCTTTTCTGTACGATCTCAATATCATCAATTAGCAAGTTCAGTTTTTTGAGATATAGGGGATTTCAGCGCTATCCTCAGCAAAATTCTCAACTTTCACGCAAGTATTGGTTTCGTACAAACATAAATTTTACTACGGTAGTTGAGAAACACAATACAGTGGTTTTCGTCAAACCATCTGTCAGAGCACTTGTTTTTTATTGTTGCTACTCTCGAAAGTTTACGAAAGTTTAGAGAAGATTTAAAATGAGATATTAATGCGCATTGATTTTGAATGTCTGCAGGTTGCAATGCGGGGTAAATACTGAGCCGAAGTAGAAATCAAAGGTATTTCCTAAAGAACAAGTATTACGTTCGAATTAAACTGTTTTTTTTTTCACAAGAAAACTCTTTATAAAAAATAACGATCGAATCGCAGAAAAAACTCGGTCGATTTGCTGAGAATTTGGTGCAAAAAGTTTGTAGTTGAAATTCCAATTTTTGTTGCAGATCACCTAGAATGGATAGCTGCCATACCACAATTTATATTTTTATTTGCGACTTATAGGTACTATAAGGTAAGTTAGGCATTCGGCAAAAAAATCGAACTCGAGATTCTGATCAAAGTTGACATTGCGATGACAGCGAAGATTAAAAAATTGGTTCTCGTAATTCTGTCTGTCTGTCCGTCTGTTTGCCTACAGCTAAACGGCTCGGCCGATTTTCTTCAATCTTAGTAGATATGGGTTTTAATTTTTTCCCCCCGGATGTTTTTTTGTCTTTTTTAAGACCAAAAATAACGGTACCTGCCATACGGTTTTTTTTCGAAATCTTATAAATATTTTTTTTCTCAAAAAGTGACCCACAGATTTAAAAAAAAAAATAAATAAAAAAATTCATTTAGTTAAAGCTAGGTAATGGTCCCCCCCCCCACCATGGAACTATATTTTTTTTTATTTCCTTAAAAACGGTACCACCGATTTTGGTTATTTTTTTTATGTTAAGGCTTCCCAGCAGTTTGAATATTATTGTGTATTCGAATTTTCCAAACAAATTTTTCTGGATTTTTTAAAAAGATTTCAATTTTTTTTTTTGGAAACTCAATATTTCGAAAACCCCATGCTCCATGTTTTTGAAAAACTTGATAAATAAAATTTTTTTTTAATATAAATTATAAGATGTAAGAAAAAATTTTATTTTTCCTAAAAATAACGGTACTTTCCATACAAATGTTAAAAAATAGTTTTCGAAAACCGTATTTTTATCGAAAAATTTTTAAATTTTTTTTCTTTTGATTGTTTTTTACGATCTATAAATCAAATAAAAAATTTGGAATCCAGATACTGCTAACTGTATCTACCATAGAACCATTTTTTTTTTCATATTTAGAATTTCTCATCATCGCCAAAACGGATTTTAATGAAATTTTTTATAGACAAGCTTCTAAAAATTTTGAAAAACATTGTATTTCAAAACTTAAAAAAAAAATATTTTTTTAATTTTTGCTAAAAAATCTATTCTTTTTTTGAAAATTCGATATCTCAGAAACGGCTCAATATTTTTGTTTGTAAATTTAATTTTTATTTGAAAAATAATTGAAACTTTAAATTGACGTAGAAAATTTTTTTCTTATAAACGTTTTAAAAATTTTGTAGATAAAAGCTTATTTTTTTAAGAAACCAATACAGACTTATAAATTTTGTTCTTTCATAAATTTATATTTGCTTGAATCGCATGGCATCCTGTTTTTAGCTCCAACTACTCGTACTAAAGGAGTTGTTTTAGTCTATTAAAAAATAAATTTTATGCTTATGAACAGTTTTTCTCTAATAACATTCATTTTGAAATTCTTAGTCTTTTACATAAGAGCAAGTTTGTGCGTCCCAGTCATGCATTTTATTTCTTCAAATTTTCTCAAAAACAACTTTAATGGTTTTAATTAAGCTTTTTAAGCTATTGGGTTTACAAAAAAAAATTATTTTGTTAAAAAAAATATTTTCTAAGTATTTTTGAAAGAGAAAACGAAGTAAGAGAAATTCTAAAATAAAAAAAAAAACTAATGTAAAGTTTCAGTTAAAAGTAAAAAAAAACTAATTTTATCAAAAGGTTACTAAGTGTTGTCGACTTTGGCTTTTGAATGACCTTTTTTTCAAAATATTGTTTAAATATGAAGGAGTTGTCTAATCTTTCAAACTTCTCTGAATAAGCTTTAAATTTATTTAACTAGATTAATTAAAATAAAATTAGAAAATTAAAATAATTAAGAAAATAATTTGTCTTAAAAATTAAAAAAAAAAAACATGAGGAAGATTCGAACATGTTGGAAAAGTACAATTTAAAAATGTAATTTTCTTTTTGGCAACACTGGTTTTGACAGTTCATGTACGTTTCCTGTTTTGTGTCACTGTCAAACATCTTCAGTTTGGTCTATAATTTAACGGTGAGTCGTCTTACAAACGAACAACGCTTGCAAATTATTGAAATTTACTATCAAAATGTGTGCTCTGTTAAGAAAGTTCATCGCCTGCTTCTTCCAGTTTATGGTCAGTTTAATCGACCTACTGAGGCTGCTATTCGGGCTATCGTGACTAAATTTAGCACCAAATTCACATTGTTGGACATTAAACCACCAACACGCTTACGTAGAGTGCGAACTGAGGAAAATATCGCAGCTGTATCATCGGCCAGTGTTAGTGATGGTTGTGAATTATCGATTCGGCGCCGTTCGCAGCAATTTTGGGCCTCTGTTACTCCACTACGTGGAAAATTTTGCACAAGGATTTAGTTGTGAAGCCTTTCAAAATACAGCTGGTGCAAGAATTGAAGCCGAACGACCTACCACAACGTCGAATTTTTGGTGAATGGGCTCTTGAAAAGTTGGCCGAAGATCCACTTTTTTATCTAAAAATTGTATTCAGCGGCGAAGATCATTTCTGGTTGAGTGGATACGTGAACAAGCAAAACTGCTGGCGGAATCATTGGGCTGTATTTCTTCAAAGATGATGCGTATCGCAACGTTACTATGAATCGTGAGCACTACCGTGCGATGATAATAAACTTTTTTGTACACAAAATGGAAAAGCTTGACTTACATTTCATGTGGTTTTAACAAGACGGTGCCACATGCCATACAGCACGCGTAAAAATGGACCAATTGAAAGGCGAGTTCGGTGAACAGTTTATTTCACGTTTGGGGCCGGTCAATTGGCCGCCTAGATCGTGCGATTTAACGCCTCTAGACTATTTTTTGTGGGGCTATGTCATAGCCCCACAGCGATAAGCCCGCTTCGATTGACGCACTGGAAGTTTACATTGAATCATTTATTCGTAAGATACCGGCCGAAATGTTAGAAAGAATATGCCAAAATTGGACTAAGCGGATGGACCATTTGAGGTGCAGCCGCGGTCAACATTTGCATGAAATAATCTTCAAACATTAGATTATATCTACCGTACTATCGATTTAAATGAAGATTTCATGCATTTATCTGAATTTTAGGTATGTGTATTTTTTTTTTAAATTTCCGATAGCTCTTGAAAAATCACTCGCTATAATAATTTTATAAACAATTTGTTTTATTTATTTTTTTTAAATTGGCAAATGACATACTATTTGGGTAAGGTCACCTTCTTAATTTCTTAAGTTTGATTCTTGTTTAAATCTTGTTGAAATGTTGGTAACGAAATGTGACATGTAAACTTTTTACAAAATGTTTCCAAATAAAGATTGGCAAACGCCAATGTGTTGTGTGTCCAAACAAACATAGATCCAGTGAAAGAATCCGTCTAAGTTTTGAAAGTGTCCAGCTGGTGTAGCCACTTTTTTGAGAAGCGTTAAATATCTTGGGCAAGTTATGAAACATTGCAAAACTTCTATGTCACTCATGCTTTGTGGCACAGATATTGGAATATTGCTATCTCTATACGTTTTATAAGGCTAAAAACATGCATAATTGGACGAAAGGGGCTACACCTTAAACCACTTATAATGCTACATCGCATGCGTAGTTTGACAGCAAAGTGTTTTCTGTTTAGTTTCAAACAATCTATCTTCCACATGTCCGGAAGCTTATAGGTTCAAAAGCTACGAGTACATTTGGTGAGAATATTTCTCCGAACATGTTATCTAAATAGCCGTAGAAAATGATATTTAGTTTAATTTTTCCTCCTCAAATTGGACTCACAGCACACATAGCACAACCACTTGATTTATGATAAATGTAAACACGATAAAATTTTTTTTTGATTTCTTTACTTTACTTTACTTGAAGTAAAGAAATCAAGTCCTGAAGATGGATACATAATATCCGAAACGCGTCGCTTTATATTGAATTAAAATTAATGTTGTGTTTAACCTTTTTTAAAACTAAATAAATAAATTATATACAAATAGAAAAAAATTTTTATCGTGTTTACATTTATCATTAATAAACACACAACATGGAGACTACTAAATCAAATAACACTAGATTTAATCTTATTTCGCCTTCTTAACGGTGGCGTACTGGATAACACGAAAAATAAAACAGTCCCATATAAAATGCTTCTGAGGCTTCATGTCTGGGACAGTTTCGTGAAAAAAAACGAGACTTTTTAAAACCCGGATTTCCCCTGGTAACTGAAATCTATCCGTGTGGCACACAACAACTTTTTGAAAAATCTTGGGACAAATTCTTCAAGAAGACTTGAAGATAATCCAACTTCCAGCAAAATTATAACCCTTAGCAATTCAATCTTAGTCCATTTAAAGAGCCTCTGACCTGCAAATTATTCCAGTAGAAAGTCAAGAAAAGAGAAGGTCCGTATTGAACGTTGAGCGAGTATGAATGATTCAGATAGTAGTGATTTTACTAAAGGGTGGTTAAATTTTAGGGGCCGATGTTGATTTTGAATAAAACACAAATTATTTAGGAAATTACTGTCATTTCTTTTTATTATGATAATATTGGTATGGTTTAATTATGTATGGAACAAAATATCGGTACACCTTTACTTTCAAATAACCCCAAAGAAAGAAGTCTTACGGTGTCAAATCACAATGAACTTTGCAGTTAATTGACATCGCCACCACGTGAGATAACACGGCCATTGAATTTTTCGCACAAAAGAGCCATTGCTGCGTGGCAAGTGGCACCGTCCTGTTGAAACCACATATCGTCCATCTCCATATCTTCCAATTCGGACCATAAAAAGTTCGTTATCATCTCACGATAGCGAACACCCTTCACAGTAACTGCCTGACCGACCTCATTTTGGAAAAAATACGGCCCGATGATGATACAAGCCCATAAACCGCACCAAACAGTCACTCTTTGTGGGTGCATTTGTTTTTCGACAATCACTCTTGGATGATATCGATGATAATAATGCCATGGTGACTACATTTTGGTCAAATTTCCAATAAAGAAAAACAACCCATTATACGTAGGAGGCCTATAAATAAGTCGACCTCATTCTTGAACGGCGAGAACAACTGAATTTTCCAATATCCTTCCAAAGATATTAAAATCTTTATTAAGTAATATTTTTAAAGCAAAATTTTAAATAAAAAAAATCACAGTATTCATTTGGTAGGGGAGAGATGGACCTGAAAATGCGTTAAGTCCAAACAGCCAAAGTCACTCGGAATTGAAAGGTGACTGTGGCTACCGGGTTCACGGTAGGATTTCCTATAATAGTTACGAGTATCAATTCCTTAGTAGTTAGAGATAAGAAACCATCAATCTGTCCCGTTCATTTGCTATTAAGCCATAACATTATATTACATTTAATATTACACTACTCCGTAGATAAATCTACGAAATAGAGACACTGAAAGTACTGGGAACTAAGACCATCGACTTAGACATCACAACAGAGAGAGGCACACAGACAGAAATAACAACAGAAGAAATACACTCATGTCAACAGAACACGGTTGGTATCAAAACGGTCCCCCATCCAAGTACTAACCGCGCACAATGATGCTTGATTTCGCTGATCGATGGAAATGGGAAGCGATGCTTTCATCAAAGCCATAACACTAATAGTAAATTGTATTGCGAAGTTGTTTTGGGGCCCAAACTCCATACCTATCAACTAAGTTTATTGACTGATTTGTTCTTTCAATTTTTTTTGGAATGTTGACTGTATTTTGAGTTAACTGTTGCAACATTCGGGGGCTTAAGCTAAGTGTACACGATTGGTAGATCTTACAATATTGTAAGATCTTACAATGTCTGACAATTATCTACCAATGAGCTGACAAATAAGTTGTGTGTGTACACGGTTGGTACAAAATCTACCAAGCTCTTACAATTAATTGTCAGAAGTTGGCTGACAATTCATTTTCAGATAGCCGGCTTAATACATACCAATTAATTGTAAGAGATTGGTAGATTTTCTACCAAACGTATACACACACAATTATTGTCAGTTTTTGTTGGTTGTGGAAACTGTGACAATTGAACCTTGGCTGCAAATTGTCTGACAATGAAAACATTGTATGATGCTAAAAAACGAACATCTTACAATTTCTTCATTGTCAGAAACGTCAGACAACGATAAAAATTGGCATGTCTGACAATAAATTGTGTGTGTACACGATTATCAAATACCTATTACAATTTACCGTCTTACAATTAATTGTCAGATACATTTTCTGACAATTAATTGGAAGATTACACGATTGTCAGCTAGCGTACACATGATTGTCAGGTTTCTTACAATTAATTGTCAGACAATGATCTAACAATTAATTGTCAGACAAATTTTCTGACAATTAATTGTAAGACTACACGGTTGTAAGACATTGTAAGCATGTTTTTCACTGACAGATCTGACAATATTGTAAGATCTACCAATCGTGTACACTTAGCTTAAGGAAAAATTTGTCTGCTGTATATGTCCACAGTGCGAAGAACAGACAAGCAGTTTTGGCACTTAACGAAACACAGGTAGCTGAAAATTCTGATATTTTTATTCTTAAAAAGCTTTAAAACAACTCTCATATTTGGGCTGGTATCTCACTTTTGTCTTAGAATGGAATTTTACACTCATAGCAACTTTTTTATGAACATAAAACGTGCCAAAAATAGCAATCCAGAAAAAAATGTGTCTTATATGTATATACGTTTAAGCAAACAAAAACAAAGTTATAGTTTAATCTTCCTTGAGAAATATCTTTAAACAACTTTTCTTATAAACTCTTCTCAACAAATTAAAAATCAATTCAATTTCCTTTAGCATCCAATATCTACAAACTTTTTTCCCAAAAAAACAACATTCTCATACTGTTGATTTTGTGTCAATGAGTTGCCAGAAAACTAAATAAAAGACAAAAAATTCGAAAACAAACATTTTCCAATCTCAATTCACTTTTCAAACAGCAGGGTATAAAACGATTAAAACTAATAAATTAAAAATAAATACACACAAAAGCAGCTTCAATCAACCTTGACATCCACTCTACACCCGGCCGGCAAATAAAATAGATTGAGTAAAATTCTTTGCCAATTTATAGTGATTCGTTGAGGATGCGGAGCGCGGCGCGGTGATGCATAATAATGACGTTCGCAAAGAAACTTTGACAATTTGTAAAAAAAAAAAACAAACATTTTATTAATTTAATTTTATATTTCATATTTTAAACCAAATACATGCATAGAACTGTGGTGGCAGAAAAATAGATTTCAGAATGAATTCAGTTCAAAATCATTTGCCTCTAAGTCTAAGAGATAATGACAAACACACCATGCTGCATGAAGAGAAGGCATGGCAAGAGAAATAAAAGATACATTGCTCCCGGAGATAATAATTAAAAAAAAAAATTGGAAAATTAATTCAAAATGAATAATTAAAAAAAAAAAACAATTTATTAAAACTGGTGGTTTTTAAAATATTCTTGTATGATTGACTTGACTTGATAGACTTATGATGTGGTTTAACTTGAAAGATTTGTGATGTTGCTTTGCTTTCGCCTCAAGGTTCTGCTGTTTTGTCGATTGTCTTAAAAAATAGACGAAATAGGTCTGCAAAATCAATTTTGGAACAATAAAAATACTTATTAAAAATGATATTCAATGCAATAAGTATTAGATGGACTCAGGTCTGATAACCACAAAATAAATACAGGTGTGCCACAGGGCTCTGTGTTATCTGCAACTCTTTTTATTATTTGCATTAATGATTATTTAGCTTAAATTTCTTTTACATGACACTGTTTTTCTGATGGAAGCAATCTGAGTTTCTCATATTTATTTTCAGAATGACTTCCACTTTTCTTAGATGTGGAACTTCAACTTAAACCTATGTTAAGCTCACTAACTTCTAATCTTCACAGCATTATTCAGCGAAGAATTACTAACCATGTATAATTAATTGCCTCCAAAACCCAATGCTGCCTTATGCCCAAGTTCCTTCCTTTGAGAATCTCATGATAGCTCCCATTGCCGGACTTCTGATCACCTTGTGTAGATGGGATAGCTGCAGGAGAAATTCCATTGCTGCGGTAGGGCAGGTTTTCATTGCTCCCATAAAGCAGATGCACGCGAGTCTTTAGACTTTTTCTGGAGTTTTCCTAGTTGTTGACAATTCGTTGCCCTTGTGCCATGCAACCGTACCATAAGCAATGATGGGTCTTTCCATCATAGTGTACATCCAACTGAGAATGTTCGGTTTTCATCCCCATGATTTGCTGCAAGTCCCTTGCAAATCATTAGGGCTTTTGTGGCTTTCCCGACAATAGCATTTAAGTGTTTGTTTCAGGGGAGTTGACTATCTAGTATAATTCCTAAAGATCTTACATCCCTCTGCCTTTCAATTACTTCACCAGCCAACTGGAAAGGTTTCATGATAAATGGTATGATAAATGGCTAGTGCAGGAAACTTGTAAGGGTTCAAAAAGGAGTTTAGAAAAAAATGGGGCTGCAACTTTGTAAAAATTTTGAACCGTGATCTGATTCAAATGGTAACTGAAAGAGGAAAAATGTTTTTCATCCCAGTATACATTAACTACAGCAAATGGATGGAGGACTTTACGAATCTTCATAACTTCTTATTGGATTTTGACAAAGAAAATGTGATGCTTATAGGCGATTTCAACGGAAGAGTTGGAGACACACACATCCTAAATGTAGAGTCAGAAATCATACCTGAATCAATATAATAGATCTGAGAAAGGCAACGAACAGCAAAATTGATGGGAACGGTAAAAAAATAATAGAAATGGATGAAACCATGGGACTTACGTTACTTAATGGTCACTCCAAAAGTAATAAGGAAGGCCATCTAACCTTTTTGAGGGGCACTGCATGCTCAACTATAGACTACTGCTTCACGAAAGGAATATGTCTTCAATATGTTACTCACTTCGAAGTAAAGGAGTTGACGCATTCAGATCACCTACCAATATCCGTAAGCATTAAATTGGACAACCCAGCTGAGGCAAAAAGGTGCAGCTCTACGCTTTCTTCATGGATTTTAAGGCTGATAGATAGAAAAGCTTTATTATACAAACTCAGTAATCTAGGAGTGTCAACGAAAATACTAAAAGTTCTTAAAACTTTCTATGGTGGAAAAATGACCGCTGTCTGGGATGGAAATATTCTATATGAATGGTTCCCTACGGAAACTGGAGTAAAGCAGGGTTGCCTACTTAGTCCGCTGTTGTTCTCTTTATTTCTGGATGACCTTGTAGAATATCTTACGGATGGAATAACTTTTGCTGGGCTGAAAATAAAACTTCTTTTATACGCTGATGATATTGTCATCTTAGCAGAAAGTCCAAATTAAATGCAGCTGATGATAAACCAACTGCAAAGATACTGTAGTATGTGGAATTTACAGCTGAACACTGCTAAGTTAAAGATTATGATTTTTCGGAATGGAACGGGGAGATATGCCAAAAATGATAAATAGGGCTGGCAAAATGAAGAACTCGAAAAACTCAAACGATACAAATATCTTGGTGTGCTTTTAACCCCAGAAGTATCGATCAGGAAACGTCTGCACGAACAATTGAAGGAATCCAAACGAGCGATAAACTGCAGCTAGAGAGGAGTCCTTAACAAAAAAAAAAAATCACGCCAAGCGCTAAATATAGGGTCTTCGAAGCAGTGATGAGATCAATCATGTGCTATGCAGCGCAAGTCTGGAGCATCTACCAATTTGAAGAAGTGGAAAAGCTGCTCAGATACTTCCTCAAGAGAATTTTCAGACTTCCGTACAACACCCCAAACTACATATGCTCCATCTAGAGACTGGCCTGCATCCACTTTACATCTACACTCTTGGGCTATACTTCGCTTACATCCGGAAAGTTAGGAGGATGCAATCTAACCATCGCCTCACATATAAAGTAGCCAAACACCTTCAAAGCAGAAACTTATAGCTTTTTAGCGAATGGTCGAGACTCGGAACGGAGCCGGAGTGCTTCCAGTGAAATGAAGATATCTCGCACTTTATATAGGAATATGCCCTGTTCTCTAGGAGATACGAATATCTGTCTGGGGAAAAAGTACTCTATCAGTGGAAGAAACTAGTGGTGGGCGCATTCGAATGAAATAATCGATTATAATCGATTCAGGTAACATCTCGAGATATCTCGATTCTTCACACAAATCATTCGAATACTCAAATCATTCGAATGATTTTTTCTTATCTACTTTCTTTAAGCGAAATGAGAACTCGCGTCTCGAGTGCCTATTCGAGACCGAGAAGCGAATACTCGTATTTAACGAAGAGACAGAAAAGAAATCACACAAAATCGAGAACTCGAGAAGTTGGTTATTTGTATATCTCGTGTATATTCAATGACTGAGTTTATATTTATATTCACTTATGCACTTGATGCATCGTTGAGGGTTGAATATGGAATTGCAAAGGAAAGACGTGAAGCGAGAACCATTGTATTATGATTTTCTTGTTTTGTTTTTGCTTTTTTCCCCTTGAAATCAAATGTTTGTTTCCTACCTTTTTTATTACGATATTCCTTCGAAAATCAATGATCATTCGATTCTTTAAATCATTCGATTATGCCCAACACTAGAAGAAACTGTACAGATATCAAATGGTGATAACTGGAACTTCCTCTGCAGATATATAAATACTGCACTTAATTATCGGCAACAAATAATAATATATATTACTGGTATGATTGTCGTCTTGGAGGAATCCACTACAAGACTCCACAACAAGGGTGATAATACACCACCCTAAGGACAGCCCCTTGTGATTTTTTTTTTTACATTTTTTCCTATTTGTGTCTCTGCATTTCTAGTGCCTAAATGCCTAACATTACTTCTATCCATCTGGTTATGGTGATGGGTACGCATTTCCTAACATGAACTTTGCCTATACCAGCCTCGTGGGATGTGTTGTTAAAGGGAACCTTCTATGTCTAAGAACGCAGCTAATACTGTTTCCTTTATGTTCATTGTGATACCTCAATCGCATTCACTTGTAGTGGTGTTGTTGTTTTTTTTTTACTTTTTTAAAAAAACATCGCTACTGTTAGTGTTTTTATTAGTTTTCAATATTTTCAATAGAATTCGTGGAATCTTTTATAAACCTTAGATTTTTATCTTACTTTGAACTTATTCATACACTCTCTCAATTTGTATATAGCTTTCAAACATCGATATGAAAAAATGTCTATATCATAAACATTGCCTTAAACTTGAAAGTAATAGACAGCCTTGTTCATAAACAAGCTTGCCGGTTGGTATGTAGATGGCATTGTCATTTCACCTCGAACTTGTCGAAGTTCATCTTTAATACCTACGTGAACAAAAAAAAACAAAACTAACACTCACTAAACCTCTCAACAAGTTCTGGCTTTCCACATTTGTACATAATATATTACTGGTGTATACATACATAGCTAATTAAAATGATATATAAATTTAGCAATTTAACCAGTATCCACACACTACTACAATAACTTAGTTTAGGGGCCGGTTATAGCAATTAGTAAAACGCATCAGAAAAAGTTGAAACTGAACTTTTGTTTCTGTTATTGCCATTTAACAGGGAAAACAGGTGAGGAGTTGTCATTTGTTGCTTTTGACATTTTTGAATTATATTTCTTCAATGAAAAATTAGACTTGTGAAATTATAAAAAAAAAAATAGATAAATAAACAATGAGTCAAATGCTAATAATAAAAAAACTTTTACTGGAAGGGGGCTTAGCTCACTGCAAAGTTTTTCGCACAGTTATTAAATCTAAATATCCTAACATGACGTTTCATTTTAAATTTGGAGCCATTACTTGATTGTCAACATTAAACTATCATTGCGATCACTTTTGATCAATAAAAGTAAGGCGGTTAATAATTATGAATCGTGTAAATTCGTGAAAATTTGCTACAAAAAAGTTGTTAATATCGCAGAACCATTTCTTCTGTATTCTGAGTAATGAAGTTCATCTCAATTTATCAGCTGTCACAGCTGGGTCTCCGAAAATCCAAATGTAATAGGTAACAACACCTTCTTCCACAACTAGTGCAAGTTTGGTGTGGTTTTGAACTGGCAGTGTTATTGGGCCATATTTCTTTGAAAGTAATGCAAGTAGGAGCTTTTGAGTGAATAGATTCCATTACCGAGCGATGTGGAAGTTTTTGTCAGAAATAAATACTATACAGAACTTAGTGACGCTTACTATTTCAGCAGGACGGCCAAGCGGGTGGTGGAGCCACATGCCACACAGATCGTGAAACAATTGCTCTATTACGTGAGAAATCTTCTGTTGTTACGAAAAAAAATCTTGGCTCGTTTTTGAAAAAAAAATTTCAAAAATTTTTTCAAAAAATTTTAATATTTTGGTACATACATTTTTTTCAATTTTTCTTAAAAACAGGGATAAAGAAATTTAAAGAAAATTTGTTGCGTCTTCCTTAGATATCTTCATAATTTCAAGTTTCATCAACATCTCCAGTTTTCTCACTATTTTCTTACGAATGCATAACGCTGAAGAGAAATAATTTCACACGAATCTGCTTCACATGGGAATTTATTCCACTGTAAGTGAGAATCCGTTCCACTTTTCAAAGAGTGAAGTCAATTCATATCTAGAGTTTGAATTTATTATACCTTTTATTGAGAAATAACTTCGCTTAGACATAGGCCCCTAGCTTGACGACTAAACCCTTAGCGGACCAACGGAGTTACGTGAGCTATACAGAGGTCCCAAAGAGAGAATTAAAATCCTAGGACCACACAAAGTAAAGTGGAACAGATTCCCTTGAAGAACAGCCTCCAGTACCAGTTAAATGATTTCGCACAATGCATAACTTGACAGAGGGTACCAACATAAATATACGATCGCAAGATAAAATAACAGGGCTGGCCGTGAAGCGAGATCAAATTTCTTGGCCTCACTTGAAATGAAAAATTTCAAATCATCTCGGTATTTGTCAAACTATAATTCGGCGGATATTTTGACTATACTTAACATTGTGATGATAGAGAAGACGAAAAAAGTGGGTCCCGTAATTTTATCTGTCTGGCTGTTCGACTTCAGTCTAAACGGCTCTTCCGATTTTCTTTAAACTTGGTAGATAGCATTTTAAAATTTTTCCTTTCACACTTTTCAGAAATTGTTCGACAGATTAAAAAAAATTCATTTAGGTAAAGCTAGGTAATGGTTGAAAAAATGTTCAGAAAAATGGGTCTTAATCGAAGCCCCCCTGGATCTAGTTTTTTTTTTTTTGTTTTTGATTTTCTCAAAAACGGTACAATCGATTTTGATAATTTTTTTGTATGATTAGGCTCTCCGAAGTTTTGGATAGGATTGTGATTCAAATTTCCAAAATCATTTTTTTGGATTTGTTAAAAATTTTTCAATTTTTTTTTTTTCAAAACTCAATATTTCTAAAACCATATGATCAATTTTTTAAAAATTTGGGAAAAATATATCATTTAATCTAAAGTGTACCTAACGATACAAATGTTAAAAAACTGTTTTCGAAAACCGTATTTTTCTCGAAAACGGCGGCGCCTAGAATTTTGATAAATAATTTTTATTTCGATTAATTTTTACGTTCTATAAATTAACAAAACAAATTTTGAAATAACGATATAACTGACTGTACCTAGTTTAGAAGCATTTTTTCGAATTTTGAATATTTCATTATCAGCATAACGAATCTTAATGAAATCTTTCAAAAACATTGCATTTCAAAACCTTAAAAAAAATATTTTTTGGAATTTTGAAAAAAAAACAAAAAAATAAATAAATACATATTTTTTTGGAAAATACGATATCTTTTTTTTGAAATTTCATTCTTATTCGTACGGTAATAAAAACTTCAATTTAGTGTTTCAAAAATTTTGCATATAAAAGCATATCGATACCGCAACAACGGCTTTTAGAGTTTGAATCTATCTAGAAGCTGTAAAATATTTATTGTGAAGACCACCGAAGCTCTCTGTCAATTTTTATCCGTTTTATCGCATGCTTTTGAGTTGCTATCGTTTTGACGGTTTCCTGAGGGAATACTGATCTCGCGGATAGCCCTTAAATAATTAAATATCAAGCAGTGCTATTTACAAAATCCCATTTTTAATGTGTCTTTAAACTTGATAAATGATAAATTACGATTTTTTTTTAATAAAAAAACGAAGTTTGATGGCTTACTTGTGCTGCATTATGCACAAAAAAATATATTTTGAGGATTGCTTTTTACTTGCGATATAGGTACTATAGGGCAAGTTCTGCATTTGGAAAAAAAATCGAACTCGAGATTTTGATCAAAGTTGACATTACGATGATAGCGAAGACGAAAAAAGTGGGTCCGACAATTCCGTCTGTCTGTCTGTATGTCTGTATGTCTGTATGTCTGTATGTCTGTACCTCGAACTACAGCCTAAACTACCGGAGGTATTTTCTTCAAACTCGGTAGTTAAGGGTCTTCGGTGACTCCCTAGAGGAGAAATTGAAATTTTTTTTTTAGCTCCAAAACTAAGGGTACCCCCCGTACACCCGTAATGCAAAATCTTATTTATCTCGAAAACGGCTCTAACGATTTTGATAAAAAAAATTAAGTGTGATATTATGGACATGGACTATATTTTGGTGAACAAAAAATTTGGGGGGAAATGTTGTTAGGGGTACCTGTCATAGAACGGTTTTTTTGATTTTCGAATTTCTCACCAACGGCTCTAACGATTTTAACCAAAATTTTTATGGAGGAGCTGCTTTGAATTTGAAAAAATAGAAACTAAAAAGTTTTTTGAAAAAATAGTTTTTGGATTTTTAAAAAAATAATACATATTTTTTTTTGAAAATTCAATATCTTGAAAACCGATACACGATTAAATTTTTAAATTACGTTTTAAAATGTATTTTATTAAATAACAACAATTTGCATATCAATTTTTTTTATAAAAATTTTAAGGAAAATTTAGTACACAAAAAACATGTTTCAGTGTGTCTGTATGTCTGTACCTCTCACTACAGCCTAAACCACCGGACCTATGTCTTTCAACCTCGGTACTTAAGAGTCTTCGGTGATTCCCTAGAGGAGAAATTGAAATTTTTTTTTTAGCTCCAAAACTAAGGGTACCCCCCATACACCCGTAATGCAAAATCTTATTTATCTCGAAAACGGCTCTAACGATTTTGATAAAAAAAATTAAGTGTGATATTATGGACATGGACTATATTTTGGTGAAAAAAAATTTGGGGGGAAATGTTGTTAGGGGTACCTGTCATAGAACGGTTTTTTTTATTTTCGAATTTCTCACCAACGGCTCTAACGATTTTAACCAAAATTTTTATGCAGGAGCTGCTTTGCATTTGAAAAAATATAAACTACAAATTTTTTCGAAAAAATAGTTTTTGGATTTTTAAAAAATAATACATATTTTTTTTTGAAAATTCAATATCTTGAAAACCGATACACGATTAAAATTTTAAATTACGTTTTAAAATGTATTTTATTAAATACTAACAATTTGCATATCAATTTTTTTTATAAAAATTTTAAGGAAAATTTAGTACACAAAAAACATGTTTTAGTGTGTCTGTATGTCTGTACCTCGAACTACAGCCTAAACCACTGGACCTATTTCTTTCAATCTCGGTAGTTAAGAGTCTTCGGTGATTCCCTAGAGGAGAAATTGAAATTTTTTTTTAGCTCCAAAACTTAGGGTACCCCCCATACACCCGTAATGCAAAATCTTATTTATCTCGAAAACGGCTCTAACGATTTTGATAACAAAAATTAAGTGTGATATTATGGACATGGACTATATTTTGGTGAACAAAAAATTTGGGGGGAAATGTTGTTAGGGGTACCTGTCATAGAACGGTTTTTTTGATTTTCGAATTTCTCACCAACGGCTCTAACGATTTTAACCAAAATTTTTATGGAGGAGCTGCTTTGAATTTGAAAAAATAGAAACTAAAAAGTTTTTTGAAAAAATAGTTTTTGGATTTTTAAAAAAATAATACATATTTTTTTTTGAAAATTCAATATCTTGAAAACCGATACACGATTAAATTTTTAAATTACGTTTTAAAATGTATTTTATTAAATAACAACAATTTGCATATCAATTTTTTTTATAAAAATTTTAAGGAAAATTTAGTACACAAAAAACATGTTTCAGTGTGTCTGTATGTCTGTACCTCTCACTACAGCCTAAACCACCGGACCTATGTCTTTCAACCTCGGTACTTAAGAGTCTTCGGTGATTCCCTAGAGGAAAAATTGAAATTTTTTTTTTAGCTCCAAAACTAAGGGTACCCCCCATACACCCGTAATGCAAAATCTTATTTATCTCGAAAACGGCTCTAACGATTTTGATAAAAAAAAAATTAAGTGTGATATTATGGACATGGACTACATTTGGGTCAAAAAAAATTTTGGGGAAAAATGTTATTAGGAGTACCTGCCATAGACCCGTTTTTTTGATTTTCGACTTTCTCATTAACGGCTCTAAGGATTTTAACCCAAAATTTTTAGCAGGAGTCCCCTTAAGTTTAAACTAATATTGTATATAAAAATATTCGAAAAAATATTTATTGGGTTTAAAAAAAAAAAAAAATTTAATTCAATATCTTCAAAACCTATGAACGATTATTTTTTGAAATTATTTCCTAAAATCAATATTATTTAATACTTAAAATTCGCATCCCACATTTTTTTCTTGAAAAATTTTAGAGAAATTTCTTATATAAAAAATTTATTTAATAATAAAACGTTTTCAAAGTTTATTTGCATAAATTCATACTTTTCCGGAAACCAGACGGCAATTTTATGCATTTGAACATTATTATCTCATTAAATCCATGTTTTATATTTATAAAATAATGTATCTTAAATTCCAAAGTACTTTTACATAAGAGCAAGTTCGTGCGATCCAGTCGTGCATTTTATTTATTTTCAAGTTCATTTTATCCCATTTTTAGGGGTCAAGTTAGCATTACCAGGGGTTGATTTTTAAAAAACAAGGCGAACATGAATCTTCGCAGGATTTGCAAAACTTTTCTTTCGACTCTAAGGTGTAAGAAAGTACTGGTTCTGCTTACACCAAGTTGCGCACAACTTTTATTTTTATCCAAATCGAAAACAATAATTGCCTCACAAAATTTTGAAAACTTGAGATTTTCTTAATACTTACTGCACAAGTTAAGCCTATACTCGTAACAGCAGAACTTGATTGTTTAAGAATATCGAAAATTGGAGAAAATGGTTAACCTCTCAAAACCAAACCCTACAACAATTTTAAATTGCAATAAATTCTTGTATCCTAGACTTACCTTATTTAACGGCAACATACAAATTATGTTGTTTTATAGGAAATCTTTGTACTTTCGAAAATTTTTGGAAATACATATATTGCCTTTAAGTCGGATAAAAAGTATCGGACATAATTCATGTCTTCAAACTGAGGTATTTTGTTAACGAACTCCAATACAGGACCATTTTCCTTAAGAATTTAAAATTCAAATTTTAAAGCAATGAATTGTTTTCAAATTTACAGTTTAAATCAAACCTATTTAAAAAGTATACAATTCTGTTAAGGAATGCCAAAAAAGGTTTTTGAATTCAATGCTCTCAAATCTCCTGTGTCAACAAAATGATGAATTTGCTTCCGCTATCCATAGCCAAATACTAACCTGTTTTTTCCTGTGTATATATCACGTCTTCTCACTTTCAACTCCTCCAAACACAATTGACAACGACCAATAAAACATATATTTATTCATGTGCAATTTTATGTCATACTTGATGTGAATTTTCATGCAGGTACCACTTCAATGGTCTTACACCCACATATTTTTGAGATGTATAACACTCAATAGCCAACCTAAAATGTCGTCCCATGAATATGGTATTTTTGTAAAACTTGCTCAAAAGGTTAAGTATTGGTGTCGTGTAAAATTGGAAACTTACATCGAATTATAACCTCTGATTTCGTCATTACTCAAATATTCTGTATCGTTGCGGGTTGTATCTTGATTAATTTATGAAATTATTAAAAGCCTATTAAACCTTTTTTTTAGTAGAAACAATCCCAGGTTAGAGGTAAAACTCAAGCTAATTTCTGAAACAAAGTTTTCAGTAAATTTAAATGTCGACTTAGAAACCTAACTCATATGATAAAAAAGCAATAAAATAAATAATAATAGATTTATATGACACAGAGTTATGAGTAAACTTTTTGTTATACAAAAATTGTATCCCACTTTTAAGCCTTGAAAACAGTAAGAGCGAATACGAACGACACGGTAGTGCATTCTATTTATTTATTTTTATTTCATGTACAATATTTGAGTTTTTCATTTCTGTAATGTTAGCGAATTACCATGAGTTAACATCTTTCTCTTTGGTTCTTGACTTTTGGTCTACATCGTAATATTGCCTGTGAGAGCCAATTCATTTTTCAAATTAACTTTTTTATTTTGAAACTGCTTTTTGCATTAAATTTTTGAATTAATAAACGGGTTTATGAGGAGTAAAATGCACGACTGGGTCGGACGAACTTGCTCTCAAGTTTAAGGGACTTTAAGTTTTAAAAATGGATATTATTAGAGAAAAATATTGAAGAGCATAAAATTCATCGTTTTAATAGCTAAAATAATTCCTTTTATAAAGGGTGTTTTTTTACAGGTGGGCATTTTCAATATGACATAAATTAATTCGGATTAATTTTTAAACACTCAAAATGTTTCATCAATCAAGGATGACAAATTGACACATTTCGATAATCATCAACACTACGCTGTTCAAGAGCAATCTTTTCAATTTTTCTGTGGGCCCTGTATGACGTCTTACGAGAAGCGTTAAGATCTCTAAAAACATATTCTGAAAACGATCAATAGTGTCTCGAATTAATCGCTCCAAAGGACTAATACTAGCACCATAAAACAAACGTAACGCCCGATGTGATTCTCAAATTAAACCAAGTTTTTCAAAATAAATTTGCAAAAATCGCAAAAGTTGCTTCGGGGCAACGTGAGTCGTCTATTCATGATGAATTGTTAAACCAACCTAACTTCAAAATAACCATGAACTTTCAAACTCGCTGTCAAATTAAACAGTGCATCCAATTTGAAGTTATCTTCCTCTAAAAAACATTAATCAAGTTCTTTTCCCCGTGAAATCAGGATTTCAACGGAAAACAGAAAAACTCGCAAATAGAAGTCCGTAAATTAATTTTAACAAAGCCTGATTCTAAAATTTTAAGGGGCTCGCAATTTCGTCAGTCGTTCGATTTTCTTTTAACTTTATATCATTTTCACATGGGCACGTTTTTCCTTTTATTTTTGTTAGCCCTAAAATACCTGTACCTGTAGTACCCCTTGGCATAATGGTTAGTGCGTTGGACTGTGATGCGGAAGGTATCGAGTTCGATTCTCAGCCGCTGCTATAGATAGTTTTTTGCGAGGTATTGACAAATTCTCCAAGAGTATCTCTTGTCATGGAAAGTGCTGCTCATAAGCCGTTCGGAATCGGCAGAAAATTGTAGGTCCCCTCTGTTCCTGGTAACACGCACCCAGGAATGGTTGAGAGTTGTAAGTCACTAGGTCCTAGTTCACTTCGAGCTGTTGCACCACCAAATTTAATTTAATTTAATTTAAAAAATACATGTACATTCCAACCAATTTTGTATGGAATTTTTTAAAGTCAAATTCAAAAAAATTCATTTAGTTAAATAGTAAATTATTTTTGTTATTAATGCTTTCTCCCATAGAATCAATTTTTTTATTTGGCTTTTCTCAAAATTTATACAGAACTGACTGATCAATTTCGTATTGAAAATTTAAAAAAAAATTTGATTTTGAATCTTTATTTTTTTGGAACTAAATATTTCTTAAACCATATGATCGAATTTTTTTTAAATTTGACAACTAACAGTTCTTAACACTATCTACAAGATATAAAATAATTGTTTTTTCATCTAAAAACAAGAGTGCTTCCACCTTCAACTACAACTGTTGAACAAAAGTTTCGGGTCAGCATATTTTCCCCCAAAACGGCACTTAGAATTCTGATTAATTTTTTTTCATTTTTTGCTTACTTTTATCAGTCAATGAATGAAATTCTGAAGTTGAGACTTTACTCATAGTACCTACTACTCGTATAGAAGCATTTTTGGCTTTCTCATTACCGTCATAACGGATTTAAATGAATTTTCTTACAGTAATGCTCCTAAAAAGCTTGAAAAACATATCCTAATTTTTAATTTTTGAACATTCGTCATCTCAAAACTAAAAATTGTATGTAGATAAGCTCAAGTTATAACATAAATTTGTAAATAGTGAAAAAAAAACATTTTTTAAGCTTTCAAACAGAAATATCTCAAAATCATGACGTTAAGAAATATATCCGACTTCGAATTCGAGTTTAGAAGTAGCAAAATCCTTCGGAAAAGTTTAGTTCGGTTTTTGGAACAAGACAAAAAATAATTCAATTGTTGGCAAGTGTGCTATTTTTTCCTGAGTATGAACTTATTAAAAACAATAGCTGTGTTTTATTTTCCCCCAGATCTGATTCAGATTGGATCTTCATTCAAAATTATATGTATAACAAAAACAACACAAGGCCCAGTTTTGTTTGTTATTGTTGTTTTACAAGTTATTTTGAAAATAAAATCCAATCCGGATCAGATCTGGGGGAAAATAAAACACAGCTAATATTTCTTCTTTGATCTCTAAAAACTTCAAGCTGAACTTAAGTAGATTTTTATAACTGCTAAATCTTTAAAAAAATAAATCAAAATTCGACAAAATCGTTGTACTTAACTGTGTTATGAATTTCAAAAATTTCATGTCTATTACAGAATTCGCAGAATTTTATTCCCGGTGAGTTGACTCGACTCGCATTCGCTGTAAAACTCAATTATGAAATTCGTCGGATGAACTATACTGTCGATACCTAAAATTACCTTATCATTTATGAACTTTCGTATCGACACTGTCAGCTACAAACATTTATTCAACTGGCCTAGGCTGTGATAATAGTATCGCCTTCGATCAACGAAATCAAGCATCGTTGAGAGTGGTTAGTACGAAGATGGAGGACGGTTCAAAACCAACCGTGTGCTCTGTTTTTTTTTTTAGATTTCTTGCTCTTTGGTTGCGTTGCTATTTGTGCGTTTTCTATTAAAATTTGTTAAACAAACACTTTAGCATTGTACTCTCCATTGTTTATTTTCGTTTAATCAAAAATTCACTTCAGATTCGTCTCGAAATTGGTGCGAATGTAAAATGATAGAAATTGTATGGAGTGCGAATGGATTGCGAATTCTGTAATACCATATAAGTTGAAGAAAATGTCAGTGGTGCAGGGATTGTTACCGACATTCGTTCAACTTTCATTCGTCGGATTGAGTAATAGCAAAAGTTTGGAAATTAATTGAAACTGTCACTTTAGCTCATTCGCCGAATTCTGTAATAGGGGTGATTAATAAACCTCATACAAATAAAATTTTCGAAAATGCTTTGTTTTCAATATAATTTAAGGGGAGCAATACAATTAAGTGGGCAATAAATCAAGCGTTTTTTTAATATTTTTTTAACTCAAAAATTTTTATTTAGGATTGACTAATCTCGACCTGACTTTTACAACATATTAAAGCTACAAATTCATATTTTTATTTTATTTTTTCATGGAAGCATGTAAGATTTATTTCCTTCTTAAAACCTTGGAAAGATTGATTGAAATTCACATCAGACATAACTTTAAACCATGTCTCATTTCCACAGCTCAACATGCGTACTCTAAGGGAAAATCAGTAAAAACAGCACTTCATTCGCTGGTTCCTGGTATTAAATACTCCCTTAAATACAAAGAATACAACCTAGTAGCTTTCCTAGATATCGAAGGAGCTTTCAACAACGTCAGCTACCAGGCGATCACAACAGCAATGGACAAGGTGAAATTAGAGAAATCACTCATAGACCTCATAAGTCTCATGCTCAAAAGCAGGACAATAACTTCCAGTTTGAGAAGTTTTACTGCCACCAGATCGGTGAATCGAGGTACCCCCCAAGGTGGGGTCCTTTCGCCTCTCTTATGGAACATGGTAGTAAACGAACTAATAACATCAATGGAAGCAGAGGGTTTCAAGGTGATTGCCTATGCTGACGACGTTGCAATACATGTATCTGGGAAACATCCCCAAGCTCTCTCAGAACTCCTACAAAATGCCTTTAATACGTCAATCCACATAAAACAGAATTATACTCTGTCCAACAAAAATTGTCAGTACAGGGAAGATAGGACGTTTGTCTCTCATTCTGGTTGCATTGCCATGCATAAGTGTGTCGCCTTGTAAAGCTCTCACAGGGATTCTGTAGCTTACATTATAAATCGCCGCAAATGATAGTAAAAAACGCGTAGGGCTACCGTCTGCCGATTCAAAACGACTGAAAACAATATTCAATTTACCTTTTCCCACAACACCAAGCGGTAAGATAATATGCGCGTTTTTTTTTAAGTTGAAAAGCAATGTGACAACACTCAACATACTCATCTTCTTAAAATGTGCTCTCAAAAGCTTCAAATCCCAAAAGCTCCTTAATAAAAACCACTGAAAAAGCTCCTTGCTTGCATTTGAGAATGATACTGGTAACTCTGTTTTGATGTAGATAAAGAGCGCACGATCGTATTGAGTGACACTTAACAATCTTGACTAGAGCTGTAAAAGTAACGACAAAATGAATACCCGTATGCATACGTTACTTTAGGTATGAGTACCCGTTACAAAAATGTCGTTACTCGTTACTATCTTTACTTTAGGTATTCCAATACAATTCGTGTCTATCACGTTATAGTATTAGCCAAATATGAGTATCGTTACTGTAACGAAATACGTATATCATTCGCAATGTTGGTTGGTTTTATTTGAGTCAAATAAGAAGATTCTTTTAATTAAAACATTACTCCTTGCCCAAAAATGTTAATTTGATTTTAATCAAAGTTGATTGCTTCGGAAAAGTTGATACTGGGATGTACTGGAATGCATCTTTTTTCTCAGAGATTTTTATTATGTCAGACATTTGGAAATAAAGCTTCATGTCTATTTTGTAAAAGACGTACAAAAAATCTCAAATGTCAATTGATTGAAAAACTTCTGAAAAATTTTAATTTTTTGGATTTTTTTTTTGTCCCGGAAAATTGCGATTTTAGGGATTTTGGAAAGCATCTAGAAAGAAATAATCTATGTAGGTCAGAATATAGTATATTACCAATCAACCAAGGCACAAACTGTCAAATTCCATTGGAGGATGGCTGAGATCTTGATGGATTAAAAAACATCTAAAAAATCTAATTTTTTTCAACGAAAAATCGAAATTTTTTGAATTTTTTTTGTTCAGGAAGATTGCGATTTTAGGGCTTTTGGAAAGCATCTAGGAAGAAATACTCTAAGTAGGTCAAAATATAGTATATTACCAATCAACCAAGGCATAAACTGTCAAATTCCATTGGAGGATGGCTGAGATCTCGATGGATTAAAAAACATCTACAAAATCTGAATTTTTTTAACGAAAAATCGATTTTTTTGCTCATTAAAATTGTGCAGAAAATATGAACGTCCAACGCGAGCTCATCTTGTGTGTATGCTTTACGCATATTCCGTATGTCGTACCTGTGGATACTGAATTTGTGCCAAAACAAAAGTAACGACGTCGTGCGAGTAACGACATCGTGCGAGTAACGACTCTGATTTGTGAGTAACGTTTCGTTACTTGGTATTTTATTGAATACCCGTAACCCGTTACTCAGTAACGAATATATACGATTCACTACATCTCTAATCTTGACAGTATCTCATCAGCAGTGGGATACGACGGTCGTGTTGGGGTGTACAACTTTTTGCAAAGAATTACAACAACAATTCCTTAAGAAAACTCAGTGGCTTGCTCTTTTTTTAGTGTCATTTTTCCTAAAGCATTGTAGTGAGGGTGCATCAGGCGCCACTGCTTTAGAAAAAGCTCTCCCATAAGGCCTGTACTGACAATTTTTGTTGGACAGAGTATAGACAAAGAGCCTTCTGCCTGCAAGACGCGATAAGAATAGGGTACATCTTGCACGAAGAAGCCCGTTTGCAAAACGTCTTCGACCGTGATATTTGCAATCAGGGCACTAAGCTCTGCATTTTGAAATTATGGAAAAGTTTTTATCACAATTATTTAAGCCTTGGAAAAAACTACATACTTGATGTACTATTATGTACTATTGCTCCCACTAGAGCATGCAAGATGTTCACATTTGTAAATAATTTCTGAATCCCTATCTAACTTTGTTTATTATTTTTTTTATCAATCACCCCCAAAAATTCCTGTGGGCTCTCGGTCCATATTTATTGTATTTACTTACATGGATGTGTTCGAAAGATTTGTATTCATGAAAATGAAGATCGAGTTGATTTTAATTTTTTCTTACTATTGAATTTGCATTAACACTTTGTAATTTTATACACTTGACTATATTATGTTTACAAAAGTACGAGAATATATTTTTTTTTCTACAATATACTCAAAATGTTCTCGTATCACTAATTACGAGTACTATTGTATTTCTTGAACTTTTACATTTGTAAAAAAAAAAAACATTTTTATTTGCTTAATACTGAATTCTGTGTTGTAGAAAGAAAAACCACAATATTCAATATAAAGACATTTTGCCATGTGTGTCATATAAATTCAGCATAATGCCGCAGTTACACGATGTTTCTGAACAAATGCCAGTCTACTGATAAAAAACATACTACTCGGAACTATTCGCCTTCGTGTAAATTGGTTTAATATTTTGAAACAAAATTAATGACACTGTCAGTAGTGCAAAAATTGAAGTATGCTATGTATTAAAATTGTTCCTTTGAAAAAATATTTGTTCTTTAAATTGCGGAGCGATCACAGTTAGGACTAATTAAAACAAAGTATAAGAAAATAAATACCAATGAACACACCCTCAAGCATGCCAACATATATTTGTTCGGACACCCTTTAAACACCTCCTACGTTTCAAGATCCGAAACTCTATCTTCGCTAAAATATTCTTTTCCATTAATAACTTATTTTTAAATTATTATTATTAAATTTTGCAATGCAGAGTATTCATTTACCAATAAAACACACCTAAATATTTAAAACAAAAAGTGAGCATAATCGGATTATTCACTTTTGATTGCTGCGCTGGTTATAAGTTTCACAAAAAACACGCCTTCTATAATCGCACTGAGATAGCTAACCCTTTATCAAGAATTTTAGAGTTGTCCAAAAAAGATTTTTAATAAAACATTTCATTGAGCCAGAAAACTTTTCGTTGAATTAATGAAAACTCTGCGAAGAGAATTCTATTTAAGTAAATTTTTACCTACGTTTAAGAGCACACAATTCAAAAAACTAAATCTATGCCGATACTGAATTCAGCGTCCTAAAATTTTTAATTGAACCAATATTCATTAAGTTTTGTCAAAAATTAATGTGAAAATTAATTGAAGGAAAATTGGACTACTGTTTGTCTGTGCTTTGAGTTGGATTTCACACGTTAAATCTTTAATTTTGAAAAGTCTTAATTTATGCTGTGAGACTGAATAAGAGTTATCCCTTAGCAAATCCAAGACAAGCGGAGTGAAATTAGGTTACTGAAATCCGATTGAAACACAATCATTCATGTATACAAAAATGTATATTAACAAAAGCACATAGCCGAGTGTATGTATGTATTGCGTTCAGTCAAAGAATATCATTACTTATTTTTTTAAATTAATTTCCAGGATAAAAAATTAACCAAAAAACAAAATAAAACGTGAACAATTTATACAAAACCCCAATCCCAATAAATTTATGTAATTAAAAGAATTAAACAAAAAAAAAACACTTCAATGGAACTACATGAGACTTTCTACAATGAATACATCGAATTTTCGTCCTGCAACTCCAAGTGGTGACTTAATTGAGTTACAACCCAATAATTCAAATGGAATTGCCAACAACTCTCACGTATCAGAAATAAACCAAAACTATTCAAGCAGTGAATTGTATGGCGACGACCACCAATTGACAGTTGCCAAAGTAGAACCTCAACAATCGGCTAGTGAATGTGATTTTTCTGATTCGGAATATTTGCCAAATGATCGGTATTATCCGTGTGGCAACGATAGTGATATTGGTGCATCTGGTGGTGCTATAAGCGACATCGACGACGACGAGTTCCTTGATAATCCTTTTGACGAGACACAAAACTATCATAAAATGGCAACTACAATGCATCCACGTCTATTGGATTTGTCCGCGTATCCGCATCATCATCAGCATCATCCATCCATTCATCCGGGGCAACCGGTGCATCCTTATGGCTATTCATTGCGCCCGCCATCATCATCCGAGTTGAACTACTCGTACAATTATTTATCACACAATAGAAGGAATATAATGGGACCACCTCCGGGCTATAATAGTCAACATCCACCTCATGCAGCTGCATCCGGCTTCCCACCGAATTTTTGGTATCCGAATAGTTCTCACGGATATTATCCGCCGCAAGCTACACCAGCTGCTCCTCATCTGCATGGACATCATCTAGGACATTATCCACCGCCACAAGCACACTACGGAACACACCCAAATCATATGCATTTGCATCGTCATCATTTGCAGTCTGAGTCGATGTTTTCGGGACATCATGAACACATGGTCGACATGCTGCAGTTATCCAACAGGTATGTCTTTATTTTGGCTATTGAATAGTGTCTTGGGGAGGTTTTTTATAAGAGCTAGAGGTAGTTCTAAGCTTGAGGAAATATTATAATCAAAACTTTCTTTATGGTTAAATGAATTGAAGAATTGTTAGAAAAGAAACTATATTGATTCAATGAAGACGTTGAATCGGACCATTAAAACCATTAAATATTGATGAAAACTCTTGCATAGTCAGAGCTCGATAGTTCATAACTTTTCTAGGCGAAACAATTCTCTAGATTTATTGCTCACAAAAAATTTGAAGACTCTCTTCCACTTAGAATATATTTTCGAAAAACTTTAGAAATTTGAAGTGAAAAAGTCGTGTTGAACATATATCTCCAATGTTACGCTTCTGCCATGCTTCCTTTACGACAAGATGAAGAACACTGAACAGCCAACGGAGAATTGATTTCGTACCGTAATGATAGAAGAAGTTTTATTTTAGTATTGGTTTTATTAATAATTTTCAAAATTTCAGTACAAGGCCCGCTGTCGATATGCATAGGGTGCGAACCTTACTATTAGCCTCTGTCTAGATCAGTATCTCGTTTAAATCCTCTCTTACTTTCCCAAAACGCTCGCAATGTGCTAAACCATTTTCAGGGTAGTCATAATCCTTTAAGTGCGTGAAAATTATAAAAAAGAAGTCGATAAAATACTCATGGACAAACAGGACCTAATGACTTACAACTCTAAACCATTCGTGGGTTGTCACCAGAAATGAAGGGGTTCTACAGTTTCTGCAGTGTCGAAACAGCTACAAGTATCTCGTTAATTTTAGAGATATATTCATAGAAATACTACTGTATTCATTTAAGCTGCCAAAATGTTTAAAATATTTTATTTATTTATGACTACCCTTAAAATGTTTGAACACTTTCCTTCAGGAAAGCTGGAGAGAATTCACAAGGAACATTTGAACATGTCAATAGGAGGAAAGTAGTGAGCTGATTGCTAAAGCATTCAACATTCGTGTAGTGTGACCAAAGAAAGATTTTGTTTTATGTTATACGCGCACTCAAGGGGTTATGAATACCCTTATAATTAATAAAGGAAATTTGGATAGGATTTGAAAGGAGATACCGATGCACATTGGTTTTGAATGTCAGCAATTAGTGGGAAATATTGAGCCGGGTAAACTATTCCACATTCGTGTAGTGCGGCTAAAAAAGGGACCTCGGTACTTGACAGTACGCCCGAAATTGTGCTCAAAGGTTAACTGGTGAGCATTCCTAGAAGTACAGATATTACGGTTGAATTATTTGAGGGGAGGAATGGGAGAGTACTGTTTATGAAAATGGCGGTAAAATAGTGATAGACATGAAACATTGCAGCGGTGCTCGAGAGGTACAAATGTTTTAGTTAGACAACGGCCGCCTATCATTTTTATAGCTCTCTTTTGAATTCTGTCAAGTGGGTTTTTAGAGCACCTGCTCAGATACGAGAATTGTACTTGAGTTTCGGAAGAATAAAGGCTTTATATATTACGGCCAGATCAGAAGGGCTAAAAAACTTATTGCATCAGCGGCGGCGGATAAAACCTAAACACTTAGAGCTGCACCAACAATCATATTAAGAGACGACTTCAATATTTGAGTGAAATGAACCATTATGTAAAGATCTCTATAAAGTTAGCCATACATGTTATAAACTTAATATTTATGTGGACTCTAAATTATGAACCATTTATTGTACGGAATCTAAAAAATAAAATGTAGCATATATGGTCAGCTATATAGAGTCCATTAAATAATGTTTCATTTCGCTCAAATATTAAAGTCGTCCATCCTTAATTTGATTCTTGGTAAGGCCCTTAGCAGCGTTTTTGGTGACGACAAATATGTGATCACTCCATAAAAGATTAGCATTAAATTCTACATGGTTTTTGATTTCCCTTTGTACAATTTTGTCAATTTAATGAGTTTATCATAAGCTGCCGTTGGAAGTCCATATACCAAGGACAAGGGTGTGAATCTAAAAACGAATATGAAAACCTGGGGTACTGTCGTCAGTGAAACAATTTAGTGGTTTAGAAATTTCAGACAAAAGATCATTTATGAACATATGGAAGAGTGTCGGAGACAAAACGGAGCCCTTCGGCGTACCATCGTTTATTTTGTGGATATCATATTTGAAACCGTCCAGAACAACTTGTACTGATAGGTCCAAAATGTCATTTCTAATCCAACGAAAAAGATATTCATCGATAGCAAAGGTACGCACGAGATAAGAGAGATAATAGATAAGAGAGATTGATGCCAAGCTCTATCAAATGCCTTTGAAATATCAAGTGCAATAATCTTACTTTCCCCAAAATGATGTAAATATTTGTTCCACTGTTCAGTGAGATAAACCATGAGATCACCAGTGTACCGTTTGCTACGAAAGTCATACTGCCGGTCATTAAGAAGCTTTTGTTCCTCAAGATATTTCTTAAGCTATAAATTGATCAGCGTTTCTATGGCCTTGAACAGATGGGAAGGAACTTAAGTGCAATTGGAAGAAGAAATTCGCCTTTTTTAGGGACAGGCTGGACAAACGCTGTTTTCCATCCACTGCGAAAGAGACCTGTAGAGTAGGACAGATGGAAAAGCTTACGCAGTGCTTTTTTCAGCGTTGAAGAATACCTCTTCAGAACAATAGGAGGGGTACTATCCGGGCCAGCGGATTTGTGAATGTTAAGATCCTTTAGTACTCGAGCAATTGCAGGAGTGTGAAAGAAGGTTCGTCTCATAAAATGGCTTACGCTTCCAAGTACAGGAGGAGTCATGACATTATCTGGTAGCTTTGAATTAACAGAAAACTGTGCTGCAAGAAAATTTACTTTATCTGTCAAGCTTACAACAAGAGTGTCATTGAAGACGAGCATTGGAACTTAAGAGTTCGTAGTGTTTCGTACGTTTTTTACAAATGACTAAATATGTTCGCTACCTTTGAAACATAATAGATTTTTTGCACATTGCAGGTCTTTGTGGCTTGTTTGTACTTATTCCGGTTTTCCTCAATAGGGTTGGCTTTAAAGCTACGAAAACTTACTTCTGTAACCCTGATAGCCTCTTTACGCTCGAATCGAACTATACTCTGTCCAATAAAAATATGCAGTATGGGCAAGACAGGAGGTTTGCCTCACATTCTGGCTACATTGGATTGCATAAATCTGTCCTTCATTAAAGCTCTCACAGGGTTGTCGTAGTGTTGATTTTAAGTGGACCCTTTTTTTAAAGCTCTAAAATCAAAAGCACCTCAACAGAAACCCAAGGAAAAAAAAGACTGAACAAGTTACCAAATGAACACAGGCCACAGAAATTCAGTGCACACTCAGATGTGCGGTCAATAGGACGTCTGGTCTGCGTCAGATGCAATCGAAAATTTACAGGCGCGCAAACACTTTTTTATGAAGGAGTTCTTTCAATTTAGTATGGTGCAAAAATAAAGCACGCTAATGATTTTGAAAAAGCTCTCCCATAAGACGTGTACTGCATATTTTTGTTGGACGAAGTATAGGAGTTTTCTTTCGGTTTGATAGATTTTGTCCTATTCGGAATAAAATTGCTCATACCAAAAAAATTCACATTTGTGACCATATCTGCATTGGAGTCTTCGTCACAATCGAGAAAGCATAGTGACCAGTTAAATTTGCCGAAGAAATTATTAAGACCTTCTCAGTGGGTTTTCTCGTACAACCAAGCGGTTTTTTTTTTTTTTTTCTTTAACTGGGTTTTGTTGACACGAGATATTTACAGACATGACACAATGGTCAAATGAGCCTATTGGTGATAATACACTTCTGTTGAATTTATCAGGGACAGAGGTAACGAACAAGTCTCAAGTGTTTGCGGATTGACCTACAACGTCATGAATCCGAGTTGGCTCGTCAACAAGCTGTGTCAGGTTGTCTAACTCAGCAAAAAACTCGAATAACTTTCCAGAAATTTTTTCGAAGCCTCCGAATGTTACTATACTCAACACAAAACTTACCAGCCATCACATTATAGAAAACCCAAAATGAAACCAAAATTAGACATTTATCTTTGCATCATACAAAGTTGGGATCAAGCGAAATTTAATGGGCATTCCCTGAAGGGCGACAGATGAGTTCTCTTAAATAGAACAATTTCACTTTAGAATGTCGAAAAACTACTCTTCCATGTTCATTGATTCAAAGAGCTAAGTTTAATGAGAAGCAAATTTTAATTAATATAAGAGAAGTGGCCGGTCACCAATAGTCAGGGTCCGATGGGGCCTGCTAGAAAATAAACTTCAGTTGCTAGCAAGTCGGATGCTGTAAGACAACCGTTTCTTCCGGTCAAAGGCATCCCTAGGTGAAAGCAGCGCTTATACAACATATGTCTGTCTCTGTCGAAGTACAAACACTGATCAAAGCAAATGCCAAGGCACTTTACTACTCTTTTATTCGCCATTGGCTGTCCATGTGGCCCTACGATCACTCGCTGGCGCCAGTTTATTGTCATTCTCATACCTCCGAAATGCAACCGAGTCCTCAACAAAGTAGTTTCTGATTTCTAGTAGTTGATTCTCATCTTCCAGCTGAAGACTATTTTAATATCGAAATTGGGAATTGGTAGAAGTTACACTGTCACTTTTGTCAATTTGATTCAATGCGCCAGGTATTTCGTAGTGCTTGTAAAAGTGGGACGGATTTTTTTTATAAAATGTCTTATTTTAATTTTTGGAGCTAAACCTTCGATTTCCTCTTTGCCTTTCACATTTTTCGTATTGACATTTAAAATTTGAAATTAATATACATATGTATGTATGTAATACTTTCTTTTAAAAATGGAGAATGATTTCTTGAGTATGAAATTTGACATTCAAGTTCCTTCGAGCACAATCAAATGACAAATTTCATGATAAAAACATTTTTAGATTCAATGCTTTATTATTAACGTCATGTCTTTTATTTATTTCATAAGAATGTTAAAAGTTCGAAAAGAAATGAAAGTACCGTACTCACTTAAAATTCAAAACGCAAAAGTTTAAATCAATCTTTAAAAAACACTTCAAAGGTATCATAAGAAAAGGACATTTTTTTCTTGTGAGCTTGTTATACTTCAATTAATTTTGTCAAGTTCCTGTTGATCGTTGCTATTTTTGTCAAACCAATACAACAACGAACAAATAAGAAAAAAAAATTAAAAGGACTAAAAATGATGACAAATTAAAGCAAATAACAACGGAACATAAATTTATTTAGGTAAGTATGTACAATAAAAACAATAAGGACTTTCATCATCCCATATTTGTGTTGAGTGTCTGGCTATAGGAATCGGTTGCTATAGCATGAGGCTTTATTCTATATCTCAACCCTCATTAAAAAATACTTTTCCATGGCATGAGAGTTATTTCTTGTTTTACTTCTTTTTTTTTGTGTACTGATAGGAAGGTACCAAAAAAATGGCCAGTAGAATGATGTGCGAAAGTTTTTGAACAAATCATCTGTAAGAGTTTTTTTTTTGCAAATTTTGGGATGTTCATTACACTTTAAGCAACATTTTTAACTTCCCATAGGGAGTTATTGTAATCGGTCAGATTTGTCAAATTGGAATTTTTGACATTTCTCGACGTTTCAAGGTCCCTAGAGGCTATATCAATCATTTTTAGAGAGATGTATGTGTGTGTGTGTGTACGTACGTTCGTACGTCCGTACGTTCTGGTACCATTTTTCGTCGTCGATATCTCAAGAACGAGTAAAGATATCGACTTAAAATAAATTTTGTTTAATAGATAATAACTTCGAGAGAGGCTGAAAGGGCGTTTATTAAAATTCAGTGAGTAGTTTTTTCACTATAACGGTTTAAAAAAAAAGTAAAAATTTCGGTTAGTTTCAAATATCTCACGAAAAAATAATGCTATTGATTTCAAATAAAATTTAATGTACTCATTATAAGGTCATACAGATTTGGTATGAATTTGGCAAAAAATGAACATACCGTTATTTTTTTAAATAAAAAAAAAAACTGAAAAAAAAAAAAATTTCATAACCCAGATATTCTAAGAACGGAAAACAATTTGAAACTCAAAATAATTTTATTTTACGAAAAATAATGTGTTTGACAACTGGTGAAAATTTAACAAAAAAATCAGTTTATAGTTTTTTTACAAAAAATAAGAAACTATATAAAATTCTATTGAAAAAAAATTGTTTTTCGACTCAAATTTCTCGAGAACTAGTAGTGATATTGACTTCTAATTTAGTTTATTTTATACATAGTATAATTTTGTACAGTTCGTAAAATGTTGACAAATATTGAATTAATAGTTTTGTTTTTTAAATAAAAAAACTATTAAAAATTCTAGTGAAAACTAGTTAAAATTGTATTTCAAGTCGAATTTCTTGGGAATGAACACCGATAGTGCCTTCTAAAGTATGTTGTTTTATACATCGATACCTTCCCGTAAGAATTTATACTAAGCGACATTTCTAAAATTGTTCAGGAAACGAAAAAAAATGAAGAAAGTTCTAGTTGAATTATAGTGTGCTATAAGAGACAATTTTGGTTAAGATAAATGACATCTAACAAAATTTGTTGTTGCTCACGAAAATGAGATCTTTATTAATGTCGCTTAGCATAATTTTTTTGGCGGATAATACAAATTTCAGGGGGCAACATTATTTTAGTGAGAAAACATGGCAGCTGATAAATTTTTTTATTTGTACTCTAGTGTCCTTTTCATGCATAATAGGTTGGCGAAACCTAGGCAAAAACGTGGCCCTTAACATATAATATATTTCGTCATCAAAAAGTGTCGCTTAGTACATTCTTACGGGAAGGTATCGACATAATACAGTTATTAACATATACAGTAATCCCCGCTTAGTTGCACCTCGCTTAATTGAACATCCCGCTTAATTGACCGAAAAAGTTGCATTGCAAAATTTCCCGTATTAGTAGCATAGCTTTTTAGATGGTTAATTGAACCCCGCTTAATTGAATTACTCGGTTAATTGAACTTTAAAATATGCACCCGAAAAAAAAAATATATGGACATTTTTCGGATAATTAGACGTACAAAAAAATTATAATGAAACAAATATTAGAAATATTTTATTACTTAACCTACGTCTGAAGTGGTTTCTTAAAAGACAGGTATCATTCAAGATGAAGAGAAGCCGGAAAATGATATCGTGGTCATAGACAACATACAATGTACAATGCTTAACCGACGCCGAAATTTTAAAAACGGTTTAAGAAAAAGAAGAATTTGAAGCCATATTCCCATCGACTTTCGAAATTCTTCAGGACATTGCAATTCTACGTTTATACTTCTTACCACTAAATAAATTTACAGTTGAGCTGAAAAACAAGAAGACATTGTTCAAAACAAAACAATCAATCAAAATCAAATCACAAATTTTTTCAAACCAATGTATGCAAATAACCATTATGAGCCTTTCGAGGTACATACCTACATACTATTGTATTTATTATTTTTTTTTTATCCTTTTCGAAGCTAGAAGTGACTTTTTTTTAAGAATAATTTATTTCTGTTTCATAGTTTTAATTATATATGTATGTTGATTTTTTAAATAAAACGTGTTCAAATATTTTTGTGTGTATATTCTTTTTCAGTTTTTTCAAGGTTTTCGTAAGTTGACAATGAAATGTTCATAGTAAATTTCTGGGATGAATATTTTAATTTTTAGTTGACCGACTCGTGCAATTATACGGGTTTCGTTTAATTGAACAGGTCGGTCAATTAAGCGGGGTTTCGTTAATTGAACCACCCGGATAATTGACCGAAAAATCTGACAAAATGGTCAGTGCAATTAAGCGGGGAATACTGTAGTTAAATTTTGACAAGTATCGAATTGACAGTTTTAACAAAAATATAAAAAAAAATCTACTAAAAAGTGGTAATATTTGTTTTTCGACTAGAATATCTTGAGAACGAGCAATGATATTGACTTTGCCATTATTTAATTGTATACATAATACAATTTGTAACAAATGGTTTATATTTGACATTTATCTAGTTTTAGAGCGGATATATTTTGTAAGTACCCTTCCATCAATAACCAAACCATATCTTTTATATTTGAATATTTCGTTTTTAAATTTTTTTCAATTAAAATGTTTGGAACCGAAATAATAAAGTAATTTCTATAATATAATACATAATTTTATAATCAACTTAGTTTTTAGAAGAATGTATGTACTGTACATACGTATACGAATAAGGTTGTTTAGTTGTACCCAAGTCCCACATATTCAAATTCCATTAATAGCTATGGTAAAATTGAAGAAAACGTCACAATATGTTTTTATCTTTTTGTCAATGAAAAAGATGTAAAATTCTACTCAAGGTTTTCTTAGGTGTAGGAACACAGATATATTAAAAAAACATGGAAATCTATAATTCAGTATATAATATGTACTCGTACCTACCAACCTTCGTAATTATTACAAGAAATTTAACATTTTAAATAGAAAAGTTTAAAATTAGTTAAACACATTTTCTGTAAAAAAAAACACAAAATGAGCGACTAAGTATCCTCATCATCAACAAAACAAAGCAAATTTCCTAATATTATAGTATGCCACAAGCATCATCGATTTTTAAAACAGGAGTCATTGTATATCCAGTGCAGATCACAGCCTTTCAATCCGGAAAAACCGCAACAACAATTACACTATGAAACCATCTACTTCGATCTTCCATCTACTGCTTAAAATGCTATTCAATATTAAAATAATGTTTGTTTGAATTTTACAGCTAAAGTTTGTTTCGCTGAAAATTTTGTTATTTGAAAAAAACTAAATATAAAGTTTTCAAGACCACAAATGGGAAGTTATCAGTGTGGGTCGCACCCAGCCTCTTTTAAATATTAAATAATCGCTTATGAGACAATGTTTTTTTTTGTATGGACATGCATAAGTCTGTTCTTAGTGCAGCTATGGTTCAAGAGCTATTGTTTGTTACAACTCAAATTATTTATGAGTTTTTGAGGCCCATCTGTTGAAAGCTGGACATATTTTATACTTCTCAGTTCACAACATATAGGTACACATAATATGTACTTATATTGTTCAAGTTTGAGCACAATTGGATGTTTAGTTTTCGAGTTCTAAGCTTATTTGCAATTTTATTGTTCAGCGCCATCTATAAGAAATCTGAAAAACCTGGAAATTTATTCGTTTTTTTAATTTTTTCTTGCACATAACTGTAACTTATTTTGTTTTCTTTTTCAAAAGGAGGATGAATCTTATGTTTTGATATTTCCCATCTTTGATTTAAAGATAAAAAAAAATACTCAATTAAATAGAATGTAGGATTTATATTTATATATATGTATAGATATACATACATGTTTGGAAACTTAAGAAAATAAACATCATAACTTTTCTTAAAAAAAACATTATTGAAAGGATTTTCATGTCAAAGTACATCGAAATAAAATACTGGCAATGGCAATGATTGGAAATGGTTCCGTGATTTAATTGAATTGTTTTTCAAGTGATCCAATTAACAAAGATTTATTTATTAAATTGAAGAATTTAAGACACATTATTTTATAACATCAATAAAATGATAGCATTTTTTGATTTCATTTTGAGACTTGGACTTCAACTTTGTATTTATTTAACATTCAATTGAATGCAATCTTTTGAGAATTCTTGGCTTGCGTTCTCATTTTGTTGCCATGCACATTGGAATGTGTTCACATGGCTTGGAAATTGCAATACTAAGCGAATATCAAAGAGAGGGGGAGAATGCATGAATTCTTAAAAGATTCCATTCAATTGTTTGTTGGAAAATAAATGGAGAAAAAACTATTTAAATCTTATTAATGTTAAATGAATAAATAATTTAAAATCTAAGTTCCAAAGTGAATGGAATCTTTCAATTGCATTCAATGAATGATTCTTTAAGATTGCATTTGAATATCAGCAAATTCACGACGTTTTTGTGGTGCGTTCAGATTCATCAATTTTAATCGATCTTCATAAGGGGGTTAGATGAGATTATCAGACCAAGGAAGACCACAAAGAGCAAATCGGAAAAATCTGCGTTGCACGGGTTTAATTCTTTGAGAATAAGAGTTCTGATATGGTGACCAAACTTGACCAGCGTATTCAAAGAGAGGTCTAACAAATGTTATAGAAAGGGACTAAGTGACATAAGGGTTGCTTGTTAATTATATGATCAAAATGAGCACGAAAGTTTAACTGGCTATCACAAATAATTCCCAAGTCTAGAATAGAACGAACGGATGGAATAGCAACATCGTACAAAGTAGTGTGTTTGGGTGAGTGGGGGTAATCGCTTATGAGAAAAAGTTATGGACTGACATTTGGCAAAAGCAAGTTTTAAAAAAATCTTGTCACACCAGAAATTTCCTTAATGATTTTCCTATCATCAGCATATATAGAGATATTTGAATCATCACTTTAATAACGTCGTTTATACTTAAGATAAAAATCAAAGGTCCAAGGTGACTCCCTTGAGGAACACCTAAAGTATCATAAATGACATCGGAAATTGAAAATCTAAACAATACTTTATATTGGCGCTTCTATAAGTATGATGAAAAAAGGTTGAAAACCGAAGGCTTTAAACTTAAGGTAAATAACTTCATGACATATTTTCTCAAAGGCCTTACTAAGATCTGTGATGATAACGTCCACTTTATTTCCTTTGTCTAATGCATTTAGAGTCTTGAAAACGAACTCTTTTGGGGAAATTGATTGAGAGAGTGTAAGACAAAATACGCTGTGAGTGTTTGACAGAGGGTGTTGAACCATTTTTGTTTGAAAATATGTCAGGCAAACCATCCGGGACAGGAGAAAAGTCATTTTTAAGCAAATTTATTTTTTTGATGATACTCGTAATATCAAAACTCATGTCAACGTTAGGTGGTGAAGTCCTGTTGAAGTAACTAAAAAAAATAATGGTTAGGGTTTTGCGGGTGATCATTGTACGACTTGCTAAAGAATGAGGCAAAAATATTTGTGATTATTTTAGGTTCTGAAGATGTCTTGTCTAATAATTTAAGAATTGAAGGGAAGCCATCTGAATAACGTTAATAAATTTGATAAAAGCGTCGTGGAACGGAGATCAGACAATCTTGCATTCTGTTAATGTACCCAAGATAGACAAATTCACAGAGAGCGGAGAAGCGGCTTTAAGCTGGTAGATAGTTTGACAAGTCAAAAGAAAGTTTTCGACATTACGAAGGGTTCGCACTACTTTATTATACCAGTGAGGAAAAGATGAGATATTTTTGCGTGATACGTAGGGAACAGACTGACCGGGACAGTTAAAGATAGACATGTAGAAAAATTCCAAGGCGGTATCAATTGAATTTTTACTGTTCAGGAAGGAACATAAATCAAAGATTTATTAAAATAAACGAAGTCTGCGTTGTGGAAATTGGAAAAGAAAGAATTTTCAAATAATATTAGGACGTTGACAGAATCTAAGGAAAATGTAAGAGAGAGAGGAAGAAAGAAGAGGTCGAGAGTAAAGGCTAGAAAATAGAGGCGTGTGAAGAAAAAATTAAGTAAAACCGTCTACCTAAGTATTTCGTAATGTCAATAACTTGAAAGAGACTTAAGTGAAAAAAAAAAATGTTTAGTAATTGATATGCCCGAGATGACCTTGTGTTTGAATCTTCAAAGGTTAAAAACAAACCTAGCAATAGAATTAAAAGCTTCTTTTAACCATTGGAGATACTGAGAGTCAGGATCTGCGAACAACTCACACCAATATGATAAAATTTGTATAATCAGTGCTGTAAACTTAATTCATTTTCAGTAGGAAGAAAAAGTTTCGTGATTGATAGTCCACTTAGTGAATTATAGACCTTAGAAATCACCGAATTTAAGTGAGTACCTTACGTTGAGGTTTTTTTTAATATGATGCCAAGATCTTAAGCATGGACGACATATTCAATTTGTACTTAAGAAATTGGGAGGGCAGTTCCAGAAGTAATGTTTAGTTTTAGCGATCGGTGTAGCTTTTGTTTTGTCAGGATTAAATTTGAGTCCATTTCTTTTAAACCAATCGAAAATTGAGCGTAAGTCAATAGTCATTTTAGTTCAAAGGTTCTCAGCCATTCTCAAGGAAAACCTCATGTAGCTATCTATATTTGGAAATCGCCCGCATACATTTGAAATTGACAATGAGATATAACAGATGGAAGATAATAAAAAAATAGCAAAGAACCAAGGATTGATCCTTGAGGTACACCGATATCTTCAGGGAGTAACGAATAGCATACCATTACACGAAACATGCGATTAGTCAAGCATGAATAATAATAAGATTTTTAGAAGTGTCAACAAATTTCAAAAAATAATAATTTAAATAGTTTTAAAAAATGTTTAAAACAAATAAATTTTGTTTTTAATTAATGAACGATGAAAACAAACAAAATAATTGTTCTTGTGGTACTAAAAATTCTACTCCCCCTACTTCTACAAGAAAACTCAATCATCTAAACGAAATTATTGCTTAGATTAAAAAAGCTTCAAACATCTGTTGATTCGAAGAATTAAAATGATTTACTTCAAAGAGTCTATCGAAGATTAAATTTCTAATCCAATTTTGCTTAAGCGATTGCTTACAAGAGAATAAATCTACTAAAAAAATACCTCAAAAATATACAAAGTAACTTAAATACTTAAAAGAAAAATGAAATAGAAAACCCTCCAGGGACTTTGAAAGGATAAACTTTCGTTTTACTTTCTGATAGGATAACAAAGCTTTAAAGAATTTTCCGTGATTACACATAAAACTTTTTAATTTCATATGACTTTATAATGTGGAAAAAAGAACGAATCAGAAAAAGTTTGACATAAAGAATGTTAAGGGAAATAGGGAATAAGAATACCTTTTACTCCGAAAAATCAAAATAAACTTCATAGATTATTTTGTATCACGGTGGGGTCATAAAGATTATGAATAAATAAGGCCAAGATATTGCCTTTATGTAGAGTGGGGTGTTTCTAGTTTTTTTTTTTTTTTCTAAAGATTTTTTAATGAGCGTTCCTATCTTTTAGTTGGAATAAAACAAACTGTGAGTTAGTTATCACTGATATTTTCTATTTATTAAGGAGGCTCGTTTATGTACCTACATATGCCATTATGTAAGAATTATAACTTTATTTAAACGTTCGCTGTGACTTCGCTGTGTGGCGCGCATCCGAAAGGTCCAATTTTCAATACCTCTGGCGCATAAATCAGGCTGAATTTCAACAATGGCATTGATCATGTTGGCTTTCGGGTCATTGGTGCTTTGTTGTTTATTAGCATAGACCTGTGACTTAAAAAAAAAACCCACAAGAAGAAGTGTAGCGGGGTCAAAGCGCACGATCTCGGTGGCCAGTTCACATCGCCTTCCCGTGAGAAAACCATGTTTTGAAATCATTCGTGCAAAATGTCCATTTTGGCAACTGGCGCTATCTTCTTTAATACACATGTCATCCAGAAGGAAATCGGTTATCGTCAACCGATAGCGTTTGCCGTTGATTGTGATGGCTTGGCCAACATCGTTCTCAAAAAGGTATGAACCGAATATACGCCACCCAAAAATCCACACCAAACAGTAACTTTTTCTGAATCTTGTGTAGACAATTTTTAACAATTTATTCTCCAAATGGTCTTCGTCGCTGAATATGATTTTTTGACCGAAATGTTGCTAGAACAAAAAACCCGTTAAGTTGGTTTGGCAAGAGAAACTTATTAAATGACAGCAAATATGACAGATGTACTTTAAAAATATGGCCGCAATCACATGTCAAAGTTCAAGTTATGAATTAGTGAAATATTTAACTCGAGATTTTGAACAGAATTGACATTACCACAGAAGGCGAAAAAAGTGGGTCTCGCAATTCTGTCTCTCTGTTCTACTACAGCTTAAACGGCTCCACCGATTTTTCTAAAACTAGCTTTTTATTTCTTTTTTTTTAACTTATAAAAACGGTACCTGCCATACAATTTTTTTCGAAATATATTTTTTTCTCCAAAACTGTTTGAATAAATATATGCTATACCCCATAGAACAAATGTTTTTGTAGGTTAAATTTTCTCAAAAACCATACAACTGATTTTTACAAATTTTCTAATGGCAAAGCTCCTTAACATTTTTAACTTCCCATAGGGAGTTATTGTAATCGGTCCGATTTGTCAAATTGGAATTTTTGACATTTCTCGACGTTTCAAGGTCCCTAGAGGCTATATCAATCATTTTTAGAGAGATGTCTGTGTGTGTGTGTACGTACGTTCGTACGTTCGTACGTGCGTACGTTCGTACGTCCGTACGTTCTTGTACCATTTTTCGTCGTCGATATCTCAAGAACGAGTAAAGATATCGACTTCAAATAAATTTTGTTTAATAGATAATAACTTCGAAAGAGGCTGAAAGGGCGTTTATTAAAATTCAGTGAGTAAAAATATTGGTTAGTTTCAAATATCTCACGAAAAAATAATGCTATTGATTTCAAATTAAATTTAGTGTACTCATTATAAGGTCATACAGATTTGGTATGAATTTGGAAAAAAATGAACATACCGTTATTTTTTTAAATAAAAAAAAACTGAAAAAAAAAATTTCATAACCCAGATATTCTAAGAACGGAAAACAATTTGAAACTCAAAATAATTTTATTTTACGAAAAATAATGTGTTTGACAACTGGTGAAAATTTAAAAAAAAAATCAGTTTACAGTTTTTTTACAAAAAATAAAAAACTATATAAAATTCTATTGAAAATTGGTAAAAATTGTTTTTCGACTCAAATTTCTCGAGAACTAGTCGTGATATTGAGTTCTAGTTTATTTTATTTTATACATAGTATAATTTTGTACAATTGGTAAAATTTTGACAAATATTGAACTAACCGTTTTTTTTTTTTTAAACAAATGGGAAGTTATCAGTGTGGGTCGCACCCAGCCTCTTTTTAATAATGTATTCAAATTTTCAAAACCCAGTATTTCGTAAGCCACACACTCGATTTTTCAGCTAACAGTTGCCGTTAACAGTTTTTATATAAGTGGAACAAAAATCATATTTTATTTAAAAACTGCTGAACGCAATGAGAAAAAATAGTCTCGGAAAATGTTCTCAAAAGTGTGTATCTCCTAAAATTTTATATTTTTTTTCTGGATTGTTTTAGATGGTTTTTAGACTGTTAAACAGCTTATCAACTAAGGCTTAAGCATTCAGCTGCATGGGCGATGTACAAAAGTTGTTGTGAGAATTTTTGGGCAGACGGTCTTCCAGCAAATGCTCTCACATTTCGTCTATAGTGTAATTTTCTTGATTCGGTTCCAAGAACGTGATGATCTTGAGCATGCGTTTAGCTCATCTGCGGAATGATCGCGGATTATCAGCAAGGAGAATAAGAGCGCCTCCCATCAGTTGGTTGTTTCCTCAAGAATAACACAGGAGTCCGGGCTAGCTCTTCCCTGTTGTTACAAGTTGGTTTTTCTGATTGCGCGAATCGCCCGCCATCTAATACTGCGAGTGCAATCTAATTCTGTATTAGAACCGACGACGACACCAATATCAAATTAACGAGAGATGTTTCATAAAAGTGAGTCTCGCAATTCTGTCTGTTTGTCTGTCTGTCTATCGTTTCGACTACAGGCTAAACGGCTCAGTCCATTTTCCTTAAACTTGGTAGTTTGGTTAGTATTTTTATTTTTTTCCCACACGTTTTTTTCTTATTTCTTAAGACCAAAAATAACGGTACCTACCATACTAATTTTTTTTGAAATTTTATAAAGATTTTTGTTCTCAAAAACTGTTCAAAAGATTTAAAAAAGATACAAGCAAATTTCATTTAGTTAAAGCTAGATAACGGTTGAAAAATTTTTACGAAAAGTGGTTATTAAACACTGGAACCATTTTTGTTTGTTCTTTATTTTCTCAAAAACGTTGCAATAGATTTTTATCATTTTTTTATGCTAAGGCTCCCCAAAAATTTGAATAGAAATGTTTATTTAAATTTTCAAAATAAATTTTTTGGATTTTTAAGAAAAGTTTCAATTTTTTTTTTCCAAACTCAATACTTCGAAAACCCCTTCTTAAATTTTTTTTTAATCTTGAAAAATAAAAGTTTCTCAATATAATCTACAGAAAAAATGTATTTAAACTAAAAATAACGGTACCTACCATACAAATGTTAAAAAAATAATTTTCGAAAATCCTATTTTACTCGAAAACGGCGACTTGAATTTTGATAAAATTTTATTTCTTCCGATTAATTTTTATGATCTATGTATAATTTAATAAAACAAAATGGAAATTAAGATATTACTGATAGTACCTATCATAGAACCATTTTGTCAAATTTTGAATTTCTCATTATCGACATAACAAGATTTTAATGAATTTTTTTTATAGAGAAGCTTTTAAAAATTTTGAAAAATGTTGTATGTCCAAACTTAACAAAAAATGTTTTTGAATTTTTGAAACAAAAAAAAGAATAATTTTTCTTGTAAAATTCGATATCTTTAATTTAATTTTTATTCGTACAATAACAAATGTTTTAAAAAATTTGTTTATAAAAGTTTTTTTTTTTTAAGAAACCACCACAACGACTTACAATTTTTGTTCTTGCATAAATTCATATTTGCATAGCATTCTGTTTTTATCTCTTACTACTAAAAGAGTTTAAAAAATGAATTTTATGTTTATTAACAGTTTTTCTCTAATAACATTCATTTTTAAAATTCTTTAACATTGAAGCAAATTCATGCGATCCTTGACAGGATCAACCACTTAGTTGATGTGAACATTTTCTGAAAATTTCATCAAAATCGGTCAAGCTATTTCGGAGTTCATATGGAACATGCACGGATTCATATTTTCATACATAAAAATTACTTATTTAAAAAAAAAAAAACGCTACAAAGATTTAATATATTTGAACGGAATTACCGAAGTTATGGACCGGTTTTTAAACCCTTCCAGATGTGCCCTGTGAATTCAAGGCCCGCACAAAAATTTCCCTTAAATAATTACTTTTTTTTTCAAAAACTATCAATACCCAGAATACCAACTTTTTTACAAATTTCCTACCCTTGGGTAATGTTTTTTGTCTACCTCCGTTTAGAAAGTGTAAAATTCATCATCATGTGTCAATGTACACCTGATATGTAAAAAATAGATTTTCAGTCTTACTTTTACCCTAATTCACGTTATTCGAATTAAAATTTCTGAAAAATTCTATTTGACTAAGAACATTGGCATTTTCAATATTGAAGAAAAGTCAAACGCAATCAGGTGGCGATTTATACAGAGAGCGCCACCTGATTGGGAATATTCTTTAAATCAATTGCACTTCATAAAGAAACAAATTCAACTTCAAAACTCGCCGCAAGGTGGCTTCACTGGAATCAAAATGGTGAGCGCGATGACGATACGAGAAACGTGGGTTCTCGGCAACACTCTCTTACCACTTCAACCAGTTCATTGGAACGTCTTGGGTTTTAATGCTCAAAAAAAATCCATAGCACACGACCGACGAATAGTGTTGTCAGTGTCAGACCGTGGGTCACTATTTCGGTGCGTTGTTTTGATGTAAAATAATTCGTGGGTAAGATTGTGCCTTTGTTTATAAAACTTATAGTACCATCAAGAAGACGAAAGATTGTGGCGACATCTTAAGTATAGGGATAATAAAATATTCTCTTTTTTACTACACGTTTTGTATCTTATCCTACTCTCCACTGTAAAATCATGCGCTGATTTCAGGGGCACCGCCAGGATAGCGTTCGCAATACAAAATCACGTTCCACCAATCACGCCGTTTTCGGTTATATATACAAAGATTGTACTAAATTGACAATTCAAAAACATGTCTACCCAATTCAATCGCTTAATAAACGTCAAAGTTATTCAATTTTTACCGACATTAAAAATAGCGTACCTGTTAGAATTTTGTCTATATATCTTGTAACATTTAGGTAATTAGTTTAGGCTTAAACTAATAAGTAGACATATTTATCGCCAACATTAACTAAGCAGATACATATATTATAAATATTGCATGCAAAGAACGCACACGTAAGAAAAATACATAATGGATTATGAACTACCATAACAATGATAAATTAAACGATCCATTATCGTATCTATAATTATTCTATTTAATTTAATAATTCCAAATTAAAAGCGATAAATTATTCATAACTATCGAATTCATTAAATCATTTTCATTTCGTGTGAATAATGTTTAATATATGTTTAATTGATTCTCTCCATTCAAAATGTGTTTTTACCCCCCAACGGAAATATAAACATAAATATTATTATTTATACACATTTACCTAATTATCTCTAAAAAAGAATTTAAGAAATATTCCCATGGATAAAATTTAATTAGTTTGTGGGGATTTATAAATTTGTATTATGTATTGTTACGAAATAGTGTGAAAAACTAAATAATTTTCTTTGTGCATAATTTTCGGAATAAAATATGTATCTTTTACAAGAATCTTTGTGCAAAACTGAAACTAAATTTGTCGAATCTATTTTTTTTTAAAACAAAACTACAAAATCCTATTTCCGTTATCTGAATTTTTTTTTTTAAACTAAAAAACGGAGTTTTATTTAAATTACTTACTTACTAATAAATTACAGTCGACTCCCTATAAGTCGAACTCTCTCTAAGTCGAAGTTCCCTCGAACTCGAACTTTTTAGCCGTATTTTTGCATTCCCCTCAATTTTCCATACAAAAACTATCCTCTAAGCCGAACTCCCTCTAAGTCGAAGTGCCCTCTAACTGGTACACATTTTCTTGATTGTTGGCCTATTTTCTTTCCCTCTAAGTCGATTTTTTTTTCTTTCGCCGAAAAAAAAATCGCAACTCGTTATTGTTTGTAATTCTTATTAAAACATCAATCACACACTCGAACACTTCCATTCTCTATGTTGCATCGCCTGCGCCGTCACCGTCATGTCAGTCAGTGTGCTAAACCTACAATTTACAATATTATCAAACACAAAAATATCTTCCTAAAAAGATATTCATACAAAAATTGCAAGGCAATGAAAAAAGAATTTGTTGGTTGGATTCCATTCCATTCCAACTTCCAAACATATTGTGCTTTATTTGAAAGCAGTAAGGGGCCAGTTATAGCTCATCAGAAAAATTAGAACAATCGAAATCTGAAGCATTTTTCTGATGGCCGGTTATAGCTACCAATAATTTTACGTCAGAAAACAAACAATTTTTTCTTGTCATATCATCGGAAAAAATTTTTCTCATCAGAAAAAATTTTTCTGATGCATTCGGAACAGAAAAAAATCGGAACACAAAAGAAAAACGAAATGGAATATATTTTGAGTTTTGGCAATCAGCTGTTCAGAAAAATTAAATTCCATCAGCAAAAATATTTAAATCCATTTTCTGAGTAAATTTAGCAACAAAATGTTGTAATTCTTTTTGTAAAAATTAGTCCAAGCAAATATTCGTCTAATTGCATTAAAATTTTACTCAAAATCGAGTCGCAATATGGTCAAATTTGGAAGACAAAATTTTTTCTGATGGACTTTTCTGATGAGCTATAACTGCCCCCTAAGACCATCACTGAAGTTCTCTTAAATCATTGTGGGTCTGGAAAAGAAAAGGGGAACGTGGCGGTGAGATTCCAATTGCAATACATTACAAATTACAATTACAATTTTTTTTTAAATAACTAAGTTGAAAAAATATTTTTTTATAATACATAATTATGAATTAATGAGCGAAAAAAGCAAGAAGCTTAACTTTATTTATTTTACTTATTTTATTTATTTTATTTGTTATTTAATTCAATAAATCATTAAAAAAAAAACTCTCTCTAACTCGAATTTTTCTAAAACTCCCTCTAACTCGAACTAGTTTTGATATCCCGTTAAAGTTCGACTTAGAGGGAATCGACTGTACTTACTTTTATCTGTTTTCGAAAAAATTAAAAAAAATTAAATGCATGACTAGATCCTCGTTGTGATGTTCTTTTTGATATCCAGCCGTGGTATTGCTCGCCGGTCTCGTCAGGGTTGTTCTTAAGAAACACAAACTTCAGATGAGAAGTCTTTCAAACCTTATAACGAAATCTTTATTAAGAAAAACCTGCCATAAAACAGTCGTGCGACCCAGTCGTACGACCCAGTTGTACGACCCAGTCGTGCTACCAAGTTGTACGACCCAGTCGTAGACGTATGACTTAGTCGTACGACCAAGTTGTACGACCAAGTTGTACGACCCAGTCGTACTACCCAGTCGTACGACCTAGTCGTGCGACTCAGTCGTGTGACTCAGTCGTACGGTACACACACACGCACACACAAAAACAAAAAAATGAAGGAACATAAATGTCCCCCTTAACAATCACCGATGATTAGCGATCAAGCACTTAATCGCTTTAAGATTGGTAGATGACTTTCCTTTATCAAGCTAATTTTATATCACAATTTACTATTTGGAGTTAAAATTCAAAGTTATACACCGGACAAAAAAAAGATCAACTTGAATTGAGTTGTATGTTGATCAAATATAAGCTGCTAACTTTTTATTTTAATTCCATTTATATTCCATTTGTTTGCGTTCAAGGGCTTATGAGACCCTTATAATGTTAACCACAACTCGAGCGATGAAATTAAGCAGGGAGAAAAAGGGGGTGTCGATGAAAATTTGATTTGAAAGTTTGGAAATCTTTATTTGGACCTTTCCAATTTTTTTCTGCTGTTAAGTGGAAAAGATGATATCCGTCAAGTGTCTGCCGCCAATGTTTATATACATTTGTGGAAGTTTTTCGCATTTTCCATGACTCCGCAAGATTTCTGGTGATAACTGTTTGTGTTCCATCATACCAATAATATTCTCTTTAATTCAAATACAATGATGGATCCTTTCTGGCAAGCGAGTTTTCGGATAACGGATAGTCCTGTACTTCGGGTTCAGATTTCGGAATGTGGTTTCTGATGAACTGCGTTTCAGGACTTTAGTCAGATGGATTATTTTTCTGGAATTCACTCCTGATGATCTGGTATCTGGAAAACTGACTTCGTATAGTTCAGAACAGCAGATTTAACGCTGTGGTACATCAGCAGGTACAAAGCCCCTGGTGGCAAACGGCATGCTCAACGCTGTGTCAAAAAGACAGGCTGAACGATCTGGTAGATCAGCAGGCATAAAGCCCTGGTGGCAATCAAGTTAGCAAGCTAAACGCTTAACACATCGGCTATTACTACGTCTCCTGATAAACCGGGGCTCCCTCAAAGGAAGCCTAACTATATGTACTCATATAGTTACTTAGATTTAATAATTTTTATAAGAAATTAACATGTCGAAAAAAATTAAAAAGTCGGTTGACTTTATCGTCTTCAGGGTGTTCATTCCCGATTGTCAGTGGTGATTTTGTTTTTGGTTGTGGGCAGGGATGGCGTTTAGCGGCAGTGCCTGAAAGTGTCGAAACTAGGCTGTAGCTGTTTTGATTTTCAAAATGATAAAAGTTGTGATTAAGCTCGAACTATTTAGCTTCTAAGTATATACCAATCTGAAAGTAGCGCATGCTGCTACTGTATTTTCAAATAGTCTGTCTATAAGATTACATAACTATTATTAACACTGTACATACTCTGCTTGATGAATAGATAAAAATAAAAAAATATTATTCGTACATTAAATAAGCTTATTCTTAGCAAAGACAACATCTACCAAAATAGTTAAGATAAAAATCCAGTTCATGATTGTTTTACAAATTGTTCATGTTTATTTGTTTTGACAAATGATGTCAGAATAATGATGAAACAGCTGGGTTTATAAATTTGTTTTCTATGTGTGATATTTGACTTGTTAAACGTTTTCATGCTATTAAATTTTTAATTTATTTTTTTTTAAACACATACATAGTTAAGGTAAATTTTATGTTCCAATATGTTTGGAAAACTTTTTTCATGTTTCTGAATTCCGACGTAATTGAATAATAAAATAAAGGCATACATGCTTTGCTATAATAATAAACAATCAGGAAAACAATAAAAAATAAAACATGTGTCAGCTCTACGTTGATCTTAATTATTATATGTACATTAATTAATCAAATAAAGTTTGATATAAAAATACAAAAAGGTGAAACCATGGAACTGAATTTATTAAACTTCATGGATTTTGATGTTTTTTTTTTTTTTGATAAAGTTTACTTTTAGCCTTAATTTAAAAGCTTATACGAGTATTTAAAAAAAGCAATGTATGGGTACTCCACTTAAGCTATTTTTAGGAATTTTTGCAATTCATTAAATTTATTAGTCGTGAGATAGACAATTAAGATAGATAGAAAATTAACATTTATTATATTAAAAAATCCTTTAATTTAATTTGTTTGCATAAATTTATACTTTTCTACAAATCAGACGGCAATTTCATGCACATGTAAATTTGTTTCTACTTAAATCCATGTTTCTATATTATTTATAAGCAATTTTAAATTCCAAAGTTCTTTTATCTAAGAGCAAGTACGTTGTAACGAAGCGTCCCATGCTACACAACTTTTTTCATTACTTCATTCTAATCTGTTTTTCTGATTAAGTAGGAAATATTCAAAAATAACCGTCACTTCTACTACGCTTGCACTCGGCCTTGCAATTCACATTCAGTTTTGACGTAAATATAGCATAATATGGCTTTTTTGGCAGACAAAAACCACCACACAGACAACGTCTAAGAAAACGCCTTTATCGAATCCATCAAAGTGAACTGAACCAACAGAAACTACCAGACAGTTTGGAATGAGCTACATCCAGTCAACATCATGTTCCGGAACTCCATTCAATAACAGAATATATTGCAATCCTAGAAAAGATTGTAAGCAACCAAGCCAGGACCTGATGCTTTAAAAAACATCAATAGGATCATTGGAAAACGGCCACAAATACCGGAAACCATCATCAGCAACAATACCGAAGTGGAAACGTTCGTCGTCTACTTCGAAGATAATCGCATATCCATAATCAGTAATCCATCAGATGGCAGTTTTATACGAGTACAATTCAGTATCTAATATTAAATCATTTGCAAAGATTGGAGAACAATTTATGATGTTAGGGATCAAAGGGCACGGTAGTGCCCAGCCAAGTTCTGGCACTACACCCTTTTTCCAGGAACAAACTCAGGCGGTTTTTGACCCCTCCCTATCTTCAGTACCAATTAAGTCAGAAACTTAAAATTCCGAATATTTGCTAAACTAGTCAGGCACAGACGCCTCACCGAATTTCTATTTTCTAGCATAAGCGGTTCCTGAGATATAAGGCCTCAAAAATCACAAAAACCGTAACTGACTGACAAACTGACAGATCATCAAAATTATGGAGCACTTCCCGACATCGTAGCGTATTGTAATTTTGCACAACGGTAGGTCTGGTCATGCAAGCAGAGGAAAAAATCGAAAATTTGAAGTTTTCCATTCAGGGGACCTGCTATCCGCCCACTTTCTCCGAATATTGGTGTTGGATTGGTGTTGGTTGATTGGAGCACTTCCGACTGCTGTAAAACGATGAAATTTGCTGAACCGGTAGGGGCTTAAAGGACCAAAAATAAAAACCAAGGTTTTCCTTTCAGAGGGCGTGGTATCCGCCCACTTTCTCCGAATTGGTGTTGGTTGAATGGAGCACTTCCGACTGCTGTTAAACGATGAAATTTGGTAAAGTGGCAGGGCTTAAATTGCATACGAAGAAAAAAATATAAAATTTGAGGTTTTCCATTCAGGGGCGTGGTATCCGCCCACTTCCTCAGAACTGATGTAAATTATATATGGCACACTTACGAATGCAGTAGAACAATGAAATTTGGTAGAACGGTAGAGCTCAAATCGCATATAGAGGACCAATAATAAAAATTTAGGATTTTTATTCAGGGGCGTGGTATCCGCCCACTTTCTGAGAATTTCTATAGAATGATGAAATTTGGTAGAGTGGTAAAGCTTAATGTACACTCAAAGCGAAAAATAGAAAATCTAAGATTTTTCATTCGAAGTGTCTTTTTATTGTCATTTTGAAACTATACTATACATGCATTTTGAAAATTCATGACTTTTCTTAGAACTAGAGTACTCGATTTGGTACTCTATGTTATTTTAACATGTATGAAAAAAGAAAACATTTGCATATCTGAAAAAATTATGAGCTTACATAAGAAAAATCTTAACTGTGATGTGAACTATAATCAAACCACTGATTCGGCTATTAATTGGTGGGCTACCTTCATTAAAAAAAAGGAGTTAAAATTGCAACAAAAACAACATCGCATCCTCAACATTTATTGCTTTTTTTTTTACTTTGAGCGGATGTATGTAGGTACTAGTATTTATAATTAAGGTATCTTGCCAGGACAGGAGAAATTTTATTATTTAATGATTACTAACTAAAATTTCATTGGCTTACTTGGCAAGTTTTTTTTATGCCCAATTCGAAAAGTTTTAAAAACTTGAGCAGTGAACCCATCAAATTTTAGTCAGTAATCATTAAATAACAAAATTTCTCTATTACATTGTAGCTGTTTCAATATTATTCTACTTTAAATATTCGCTATTATACCTTCATGAAGTCAGAGCTTGGCGTACTTTTAGATCTCAGTACTTTTCACGGCTGACTTGTTACACAAAGGTTTTTTTATAGAAGAACTTGGCTCTTTTTTTAGCATTTATGTTTTTGGTCATTCATTGGTCATATCATTTACAAAAAGGAGAACGAGTAAAGTAAACAATGTCTTCCAGTTTGAGAGGCCGCAAAATATCTTTCCACATGTGAGTTGTCAAGCAAAATCATTGATATCTTCATAAATAGCCAGGCGGCAATTAGAGCCATTTCGTCATTTGTCACGATGTCAAAACTGGTTTCTCGTAGCCGTAGTGAATTAAGATTGCTCCGCAAAACTAATTCAGTCAACCTTCGATGTGTGTCGGGACACCGTGACACATCGATTCATCACTTGAATCAAGCCAAATCGAGTAACCTGGGTAGTCATGCCACTGGAGCAGGAAAAGTATAGAATTTAATAAAGTTTCCTCAAGGCTGCAAATGACAGATGTTCAATAATTGGCACCTATTGGGTTTCGAGGAGTCTTTGGCCAAATATATCAAAAAAAAAAAAAAAAAAAAAAAAACAGAGTATCTACTGAAACTTAGCAGACCTTAATTGCTTCTCTTTGTTTAAATCCTAACTGGATTTTAAATAAACGGGATTTTAAAATGCGGTATTTTAAACCTTTTTTTTCGGTATTTTTGAAAAACGGGATTATAAAAATCGGGATTCCGTTACGCTCGCCTCATTTTTGCTACTAAAAAACATTCTTTACTTCATTCGAAAGTTGGGATAATTCAGAGGGCTACACAATACCTAAGACTTCCACTAAACTTTTTCTCTTACCTTCCCATTCCTACATTAAAGACACCCTGGGGAGCACAATGGATCCATTGAGATTTGAATGATGTGATACGGCTTGCCGCATCATCACCCTACTTAACCTAACCTAACTTATAGTACCAACGTGGTTGCCTTGAGGAGCGCTAGATATTGGAAAGGACAAAGACGAATTTATGTACACTACATGTACTAGCTTCGACCTATCAAAATAAGATGAGTATACGTAATGTACACGAATTTATGAGCTAAACTTGATCACACGCGAGCAAAATCAATATTCTGTTCAGCGTTGCCACTATATTACAAGTGTAACAAGTGTTATACTTTTTTTTTAATTTTATTTCTTTTTTTTTTGTTAATGTGTTCTTTTTGGCTTGAGACTATAAGGTACTATATGGCAAGATATGCATTCGTAACAAAAATCGAATCAAGATTTTGATCAGACTTAACAGAACGATGATGGAGAAGACGAAAAAAGTGGGTCTCGTAATTTTGTCTGCCTGTTCGTACCTAAACAGCTCGGTCGATGAGCTTAAAGTTGGTAGATATCATTTTTAAATTCAGTCCCCATCCCCTTCACCATGTTTTTTCCGTCTCTAAAGACCAAAAATAACAGACCCCGTCATGAAATTTTAAAAAATATTTTTTTTTTCAAAAACTTTACCAAAAATTTCATATGGGAAAAACTAGTAGAAATTTTTTTCTAAAAAATGGTTATTAGACAATGGTTCCTCTCATAAAACCATTTTTTTAGTTTTCGATTTTCTCAAAAATGATCAGACGGAAATTAATTAATTTTATAGATTCTTAAACTCCTAAAAAGTTTGAATGGTTTCCCGGTGACCACGCTCAATGTAATTTGAAGCGAAACGTTCGGGGTGAGTACGGTATAGAACTCATCATTTTTAATATTTATTATTTACGAGTATATGCGGCATGTCCGAAATTCAAAGTCATAATGTCATATGCAAACAACCGCGAAAACCTTCAAAGTTATGGAATTTTGTTTTAAAGTTTTTGAAATGTTTTTGGACTTTTTTTTTCAAATTACAAATTTATTTCGAAAACTAAATTTTTCGAAAAAAAAAACACAAAATACTAAACAGTTCTTTAACACTATCTACAAAATGAACGAAAATTTTGATTTTATCTAAAAATTACAGCACCCACCATACAAATGTTAAAAATGGTTTTCGAAAATCGTATTTTTCTCAAAAACGGCACATAAAATATTGATAAAAAATATTCTATCCTGCTTAATTTTTTTGATCTACAATTCAATTAAAAAATAAAATTTAAATATTACGGACAGGACGGCATAACGGGTCATTAGTAAGGCTTTTTAAATTTCATTTTTATTTGCACAGTAATAACATCGGCGCAAAATGTTGAAAGTTGAATTAGTACGATGTTAAAGCTGTTTAAGTATGAAACTAGGTTAAAACAAATATTTATCAAATTTTAATCAAATATAACATCATATTTTCTCTACCCTTTTATTAAAGTTAAAATCATCGAATACAAAATTAATTTTTTTAGTATCGTGCTATTTACAAACGCCACGAAAGTCTGTTTACTTAGTTTTTTGACCGAACTGTCATTGGTTTAGATGTGTTCAGAAGCAATTTATTAAGAAAATTGCTTTAGTACGATAGTAGTTAGAAAATGTTAAAAATTAAAAATGCATTAGCGATCTACTTTAAAGATAGCAAATTGTTAAGTAGTATCTTTAATAATAGGCTATTTAAAATTGTTGGCCATTATTTAAAAAAAAAAATATAAATATATACAATCTTGTTCTAACGAGTTAAATTTTGTATTCTTGCATAAATTCATATTTGCTTATGTCATTCTCTTTTTAGCAGGAAAAAAAACTTTTCTATCGTTTTAGAAACTCGTTCTGTACTTTTGCACAGTTGTCGCTTATAACATCAATTTTTGGAATTCTTAGTTCTTTAACAAAAGAGCAATTTCGTGCGATCCAGTCCTTCATTTAATCTTTGAAAGTTTGCTCGAAAGATTTAATCTTCTATGTAGAATCAAAGTATTAGATTATTCTCTAAATATAATTCAACTTTTACATACATACATACATAGATAAAAAAAGCTCACTTAATTTAATTTATTTATATAGTAGTACTTATGAGTTTGTGGTTAAGACACAATTTTAAAAAGCTTCATTCATAATACGGTTTCTATATCTTTGAACGGATTGGACAAGGCTACTTAAAAAAACACCATTTGGATCCATTTAAAACTTCCGTAGTTTTAGGGTGAGGACGCTTTTTCTCCAATGCCCACATCGGATTGATCGTAAAATAGGACAAATCCCTAGGAAATGGAGTACGTTTTCCGTCGAACTGTGGTTGCAAAGAGTGCACTCCGTATTTCCTTCAGAACCCTATGGACGGCAAATTTTACCGAAAAAGCTCCCCTCTGGGTTTAAAAATGGTTGATATGGTATTTAAAGTGTAGATGGTGTAAAGTGTAAATCGCGGAAATAGATTTGTCGCCTAGGTTGTGCTGTATAGTATCTTGTTCATATTTCGGGATTCACCGCATTGACTCTCGAAACTTTTCTGTTCTATTCTTTTCAAAAATATTTAAAAATTTGCTTCCCAGTTCTTCCAACCTCTTTTCAGTAGCTGGACATTATGTAGCAGCTCCAAATGTTATCACTGTTCGAAGAACTGTGACTTCTCCTGGAGAAGTTGTCTCGCAATTTCATTGGGAAGTCGATGATTTGGGAGGACCATTATTTTAAGAGTGTAATAAAAATGCATCTTCAGCTTAAAAGTACAAAGTTGCGATACTCCAGTCTCCAAGTGCATCATATTCATAGGTAGGATTTTTTTCAGGAAGCCAAAATATTTTTTTATTAAAATATCTCAAAAAAATTCATACCTCTTCATATTGAAGAAAAACTCATAAATTTCCTGCAAAGCATAATATCGACCTCATCACCGCTTCGAAGAGTTTAAATTTTGCATTTGGGGCTACATTTTTCTTTCCTAGCACTCCCTTCCAGTTAAAGTTGATGCGTTTTTTCGATTCGACTAGTTTTGCTTGCAGATGCTTTTTAAACAAAAGTTTGGGGGTGATTATAATTCCGAGGTTCTTAAACTGCTTTTCCAAATCAAGTGTGACATGCTGGTATTAACTGTGAGGCTCCAGAGACCCCAATATAATTGGAGCTTATTTATCATAATTTGCAACATTTGTGGAGATTCCGCTAATATGACGATATCGTCCGCATACATTAATGCTTTGATGTTGACAGCAACAACCGTTATTCCTAAGTGGATAGTCGATGGAATGTCATCCAGCTGAGAGAAAACTGAAGCGGACTTAGGAGGCATCCTTGATTGAGTTCAGTGGTCGTTTGAAACCAATTTGACCCTTCGTTACCGTCCCCCACATAAGAACTAGTTTGAATAAGTTTGTTCGACCAAGTCGAGAATTTTAAGTTTCAAATCAACTTCTTTTGAATGAATTATGTGGGTGATTAAAATTTTGAGTGAAGTTTTGATTGTTTGCTTGTAAAGCTTAGAACTCTTAGTGGAAGAAAGGGGTGGGGGGAAGGATGATTGCATTTATCCCTTTTTCTGTGGGTGTGTGTTGAAATAAAAAATAATATAAATAGCAATTCTGTGTGAAGCGTTTCTTTTAGTTTTAAATTAAAACAAAATATTGCTCTGTTTTGCGAACCTCAATTTTTTAATGGTCTCTGTTGTCTGGAAAAAGGAATTTGCGTATGGATTATGAATTTATTTATAATAACAAACTGTTATTGGTTCTGAGAAAAAAAAAAATTGTCATACTTCGTTTGTGCTCTGAATTGCCAGGAAATGATAAATGAATTTTTATACACAAAATTAAATGAAATCAATAATAACGAAATATTAAAATGAAGTCGAAATATCGGAACAACTTTATTTTTTTAATTTAAAAAAAGTTTAATACAAAATTTCTGTTTGATTTTTTATTAAAATCATTATTTCTTTTCTTTTCAGGTAAGCCTTTTTGAATTACATATATAAAAGTTATAAGCTGTAAGTAAGAAATTTTAAGCCATATTGAACAATTACAAACTGTAATAAATTCATTTAGAAAATCTTGACAATTTTGCCTACAGGATTTTCTTTTAAATAAATTTAAAATGTATTTACATATTTTTAATATTAATTGAAACTCGAAAATTTGTGTTAAGGCTTCATTTGATATACTAACAAGACTATTTTTTACTGGCGATATAGGTACTATAGGGTAAGTTCTGCATTTGGAAAAAACATCGAACACGAGATTTTGATCAAACCTGACATTACGATGATAGCGAAGACGAATAAAGTGGGTCCGACAATTCCGTCTGTCTGTTTGTATGTCTGTATGTCTGTACCTCGGACTACAGCCTAAAATACTGGAGGTATTTCTTCAAACTCGGTACTTAAGGGTCTTTGGTGATTCCCTACATGAGAAATTGAAATTTTTGTTTAGCTCTAAAACTAACGCTACACCGTACGTACACCCGTAATGCATAATTTTATTTATCTCGAAAAAGGCTCTAACGATTTTGATAAAAAAAATTAAGTGTGATATTATGGACATGGACTATATTTTGGTAAAAAAAAATTTTGGGGGGAAATGTTATTAGGGGTACCTGTCATAGAACATTTTTTTTGATTTTCGAATTTCTCATCAACCGCTCTAACGATTTTAACCAAAATTTATAAGCAGGAGCTCCTTTGCATTTGACAAAATATAATGTAAAATTTTTTTCGAAAAAATATTTTTTGAATTTAAAAAAAAAATAATACTATTTTTTTTTTTGAAAATGCAATATCCTGAAAACGGATACACGATTACATTTTTAGATTACGTCTTAAGATGTATTTTTATTAAATACTAAAAATTTGCATATCAATTTTTCTCATAAAAATTTTAAGGAAAATTTAGTACACAAAAAACATGTTTCAGTGTGTCTCTCCCTACGACCTAAACCACTAAACCTATGTTCTTCAATCACGGTAGTTAAGGGTCCTCGGTCATTCCCTAGAGAGGAAATTGAATTTTTTTTTATCTCCAAAACTAACGATACCCCCCATACACCCGTAATGCAAAATCTTATTTATCTCGAAAACGGATCTAACGATTTTGATAAAAAAAATTATGTGTGATACTATGGACATGGACTACATATTTGTAAGAAAAATTTATGGGGCAAAATGTTATTAATGGTAGCTGTCATAGAACCGTTTTTTTTTGATTTTCGACTTTCTCATTAACGGCTCTAACGATTTTAACCAAAAATTTTCACCAGGAGCCCCCTTAAGTTGAAAATAATATTGTATATAAAAATATTCGAAAAAAAAAATTATTTTGTTTTTTGAAAAAATAAATTCCAATTTATTTTTTGAAAAATCAATATCTTGAAAACGTGTGACCGATTATTTTTTTAAATTATTTGCTAAAGTCTATATGTATTACTAAACACTAAAAATTGGCATCCCCAATTTTGTTCTTTGTTCAAGAAAAATTTGAAAGAAATTTGTTATATAAGAAATTACTTTAATAAAACGATTTTTAAATTTCCTTTGCGTAAATTCATACTTTTCCGGAAATCAGACGGCAATTCCATGCATTGTATTTATAAAATATATTTTTAATCCCAAAGTACTTTTACATAAGAGCAAGTTCGTGCGATCCAGTCGTGCATTTTATTACTACTTTCTTTGTATCTTATCCTACTCTCCACTGATTTCAGCTCCACCACGAAGATAGCATTGGTAGGTACCACAAAATCACGCTCCATGATAATACTATGGGTTATATATGTATACAAAGATAAAATACATTCTTTTACTCAAACATTTTTTTGAGCTTAAAATTAAATATGCAAACAAAATTTTAAAAAAATGTTATAGGAGTCTTATTAATAAATTAATTCTTTATATACGTAATTTCTTTAAAATATAAAAAAATTGAATGACAATTTTAGGCATGTAATAAAATACATTTAAGAAAAAACGGTCTGTTTGCAATATTATTTCAAAACCAAAGAATCTCCCATCTAAAAATTTTGATCGAAATCGGTAGAGTCGGAAATGAGAAAGTTGAAAATGTACGTTCTACATATGACAGATACTGTTAAAAACATATTTTTGTCTGACCAAAATGTAGACCATTGTTGGTATTGACTACACAAAAATCGTTAAAGTCGTATTCTTAATAAATAAGATATTTCATAATGGCTGTATGGAAGGAACCGAACTTTTTTTTCCGGAAGTGGTAACGCTGTTTTCGATACCGCCAAAAATGCTGCCAAGTGCAAAGGATTTCTATATAGATGTAAGAAATTTGTCACTCCTTCTGATCTGGCTACATTTTATAAGGTGTTTATACTCTACTTGAGTATAACTCACATCCTGTGACAGGTGCAGTACAAACTTCTCTCCACTTATTAGATAGAATTCAGAACAGAGCGTTAAAACTGATAGGAAACAGAGCTATTATGTATTCGTTCCCATTTCTTGAGCACCGCGCCGCAAAATGCGGCAAGGTATTGGTAAAAATGACTTCAAATTTAATTTATATTAAGAAAACGAAAGTTTGGAGGGTTGTTTAAGATAAACTTGCGTATTTACACCAAAAATATCGTTGTTTTTCATTTTGGTGTTTATTTTCAAGCATAATGTAGTTTTATCAAAGACAAATGTGTTGTTAATAATAAATTTTTATTTCGTTTTGTTGATTCACTGCATGTTTAAAAAAAAGCGATGGACGACCATCAGATGAAGAAAATAAAAAAAAAAAAATGAATCAGTTGATCATTTCAACTCTAAAGAAATATAGAAATAGTTTTTTTGTTCGATTTGATCGTTCCCACATTCGATTTTAAGTTGATGTTTGAAAATTTTCAAGTCTTGCCGAAGCTCGCGTAAATGAGTTTCGCTACATACCGTCTTTCGTTGAAGGAAAGTATAAACTTCAAAAATTTGGCGAAAAATACTTCAACCTGTTGTTTTCTTAAACATTAATAATTGTGTGCTTCAGAACCTTAAAAACCTTAAAGCCTACAAAATGAAAAAAAATAATCCTTTATAAAACTATCATAAGTTGCATGACCTTATCTTTCCATAAACAATGTAAACTTAAAAAAATCGAACAGTTATAGCTTCTGAGGTTTTTATTATTATTATTATTTATTCATTTAATTTCTTACACATTAAGAATAAATCTCATAAAAATGTGAAGTTTATAATGTGGATAACGAACTACAATATTTTAAAGTGAAAAAAAAAAAAAAATATAAAAAGAAACAAAGTAATTAAATTTATTAATTAAATTAATCATACACTATATAATAAATTAGGAACAAAATATTTTATATTGCAAGAAAGGTTAATACAATAAAAAACAACAATCGGAGCTCTTGAAACATCGCTAACACTATTTTTCTAAAATAAAAAAAAATTATTCCGGCAAAAGTTTAGCACTTCTGCTTTCACATTTATATTGAAAAAATATTTCTTCATAATGGCCAGTTAATAGATCTGCTAAACTTTTGCCGGAACAGAAGATATTATGCAAAAATTAAAACAAAGTCTAAAAAAAAACACTCGCACTACAAACCCCTTAAATAATTATAACATTCGTTTTTTTTTTTCATTTTTGAAATAATTAAATAAAATCTACACATCTTTACCTTTCCCGAAAATATTTTATATTTCAAATGACACAATAAATAACAAAGATATTGAAAAAAACAGTAGGAAATACTCTGTTTACATTTTCCCAATTGCAAATTTCACAATGAACTTGTCGACTTTGGTCGCTTGACTAACTTAGTGCAAAACATAAAAACAAAAATAAATTTTTCTTATCAAAAAATACCGTATACTTTGTGAAAAGTAACAGTTTTCTCTTGTTTACCTATTATTCCAAAGTGACCTTTTGCGCATTAATCTCTATGGAGCTGCCCCAGTGTGCGTCGGAATGCTTCATGTATTTCCCTGTTTTATCGCTTCTTTCACAAGCAATACTCACTCGAAGTAGTCAGTTGACTTCCTCCCCTTCATCAGTTCATCAATGATACCCTGGCGCTGGGAATGCTCAGCTGTTCACCCTCGAGACTTGCTTTGGTTGTACCGTCAAATACAGAGATTCGATTTTTAGTCGCAGAACACAGCGCGGTTTTCTCTTGAAATTTAAATTTGCACACATTCAAGACCAATGTTCATCGATACCTCCTTTCTCTGCTCCATAATTGTTCCATCGCTCGTGCTGTATTTAAGGGTCTCTCAGCGCGTGTAAGCTATGGAAAAGAAAGTTTTCAAAATTATTCCAATAACTCACCTATTTTTAATATTTGGAACAAAATCGGACAAGCTCCATTAACGGAACGTTAAAACCATTTTTATTTACATATTTTTTTTTTCACACAAACCTGAAAAATAGTTCTATTCAAACTCTTAAATTTTTTTATTCTTTTCATGTTTGTATTATTTATTTATTTTATTTAAATTATTACTTTTATATATTATTTTAGGATTGGGTTCGATATCCAGATTCTTATAATCCCGTTTCTTAAAATCCCGCTTTTTATAATCCCGATTTTTTTAAAATCCCGCTTTTTAAAATCTCGCCTCTTGCAATCCCGTTTCTTATTATCCCGCTTTTGCAGTCGAAAACAGTTGGTTTATTTTAAAAAAAAATCACGCGATTTTTATTAAAACAACTGGTTTTGATTGCAAAAACGGGATAGTAAAAAAAAACTTTTAAGAAATAAAAAAAAGAGTTATTTTGAATAGCATTTTACTAACATTAAATAACATTAAACAAAATAAAGTATTAATTTGTGAGAAAATACAGTCAAAATCGGTTATAACGAATTCGACAGGACTGAAGAATTTGTTCGTTATATCCGGTGTTTCGTTATAACCGATTTTGCATTTTTTGTTCTTTATTATAGTTTCTTTGGACTTTGAACAACTTTAGTAAAGCATCATTCATGTCGGGATGGTGACTGAATAGAACCTTTTTTATTTTTAAGTTGGATTCTTTGAAATTCTTCTTCTTAATTTTATCCCGGTCGTTGAAAATGGTAGATTGTTGAAGCCGATTTAGAAAACTCTGCTTCCAAACTTTTATTGGAATCACCAGCTTCCAGCCTTGCAGATATTTTTTTATTGCAAATTTTTCTTCAATCGTAAAAACTTCGTTTTAAGCTCATTAAAAAAAAAAAAACTAACACACTTAACCTTTCTTTATATAAAATATGACTATCACAGTTCCTCTCAGAAACAGAATGCGAAATTCGCGTACAAAAAAAAAAGAAAACGAGAAATCCCCATAATTTATTATTTGAAAAGCACGAAATTTGCAATAACTACATACAGTACGAGCTCGGTTAACGCAACCGTCGATTCGCGCAACTTCTCGATTTTTGCAACACGAACATTGAAGCACATCTTTACTCTATAAGTGCTACTTTTGTAAAATGTTACATCAATTAATGCAACTTCTTGTGCTTATGCATCTGTTCATTAAAATCAAAACATCAAACCAACAAAAACGATTTGTTTGGTTAAAATAATATTGTTTAATAACATTTTCGTTATCTCTAAAAAAATAAGCCATTACAGCTATAATTTTGTATTAAAAAATTTTAACCCATTAAGTGCAACAACCTCGGTTATTGCAATTGCCGTAATTTCTATTAGTTGTGTAAATTGAGTTTGTACTGTATTTGTTTTAATATTCGTTATAAACGATATATTTTTACTTGCGACTTATAGGTACTATAAGGAAAGTTATGCATTCCTAAAAAAAATCGAACTCGAGATTTTGATCAAAGTTGACATTACGACGATAGCGAAGACCAAAAAAGTGGGTCTCGCATTTCTGTCTGTCGGTTCGACTACAGCCTAAACGGCTCGGCCGATTTTCTTCAAACTTGGTAGATATGAGTTTTAATTCTTCTCCCCCGGACGTTTTTTTTTTCTGTTGTTTTTTAAGACCAAAAATAACGGTACCTGCCATACGATTTTTTTCCAAATTTTATAAATTTTTTTTTCTCAAAAACTGTCCCACAGAATTTTAAAAAAAAAATTTGACAAAATTTCATTTGGTTAAAACTTGCTAATGGTTGAAAAAAATTTTACAAAAAATTGTTATTTTTGGTAGCCCCCCTGGGGCCATTTTTTTGTTTTTGATTTTCTCGAAAACAATACAGCCGATTTAAATCATTTTTGTTTATGCCAAAGCTCCTCCAAAGTTTGAATATTATTACATATTCAAATTTTCAATTTTTTATTTTTTGAATTTTAAAAATAAAATCAAAATTTTTTTTTGGAATTTCAATATTTTGAAAACCCCATGCTCGATTTTTTTCAAACTTGACAAATAAAAGTTTCTTAACATAATCTACAAGATTTGAGAAAAAAAATTTTGTTTTATCTAAAACTAACGGTACCTTCCATACAAATTTTAAAAAATTTTTCTTTTGATCAATTCTTACGATCTATAGTTTAATAAAAAAAATTTGAATTCTAGATATTACTGACTGTACCTACCAAAGAACGATTTTTTCGAATTTTGAATTGCTCATTATCGGCATAACGGATTTTAACGAAATTTTTTATAAAGATGCTCCTAAAAAGTTTAAAAAACATTGCATTTAAAAACTTAAGAAAAAATATTTTTTCAATTTTTAGAAAAAAAGTAATTTTTTTTTTTGAAAAATTCGATATCTCAAGAACAGCTTAGTATTTTTTTTTTGGAAATTAGGCTTTTATTCGTACAATAATAAAAACTTAAGGTTTTGTACATATGTATAAGCTTAATATATTTAAGGAACCACTACAACGACTTATAATTTTTGTTTCTGCATAAATTCATATTTGCATAGCATTCTGTTTTTATCTCTTACTACTAAAATAATTTAAAAAATTCATTCTATCCTTATGAACAGTTTTCTTTAATAGCGTCCGTTTTTAAAATTCCTAGTCTATTACATAGGAGCAAGTTCGTGCGACCCAGTCGTGCATTTTATTTAATTTTCAATTTAAAACTGTTCGTTATAGGCGATATCGTTAAAACCAATATTAGGTTAGTACAATTGGCATGAACCTTGGTCGGCACTCAGAGATGAGTTCGCAATAACCGATATTTCGTTATAACCGGTGTCGTTATAACCGATTTTGACTGTAGTTAACAGTAAACAAAATATTTTTTTCACATTTTAATTCAACTTTATATTGTGAGCGATCCGCAGCAAAAAAAACTGTTTCACTCATATTGTTTCTCTTTTTTTGTAACAGTGATTTAAAATTAGTAAAAGGTTATTTTAATTTAATCTCAGAGTTGAGAGATCAAAAACAAATGCGTACAGTCGAGATCGAAAATCAGCTGATGCATTTTTTTTTAGGCTGGCTATATTAATGTAGATATAAAGCGTTTATAATACTCAAATATAAATATAAAAAACAAATTTGGCGGGATTAAACGGGATAAGTCGAGATTAAAAAAACGAGATTATAACAGATCAGAGTTTTGAATAATCGGGATTTTAAAAGTCGGAATTTTTAAAAAGCGGTATTTTAGAAGGCGAGATTTTAAAACTTTTTTGTTCGGGATTTTTGAAAAAAAACAGGAGTTTAAAAAGCGGGATTCCGAAACGCTCCCCTTATTTTATTGAACTCAAGAAGCAACACAAAAATTAAATTCAAAATAAAATTTGAAGCAAATCGGTTCATCAGTTTAAGCTAAGCTTTAGCTCAATCTACAGTAATTTTATTTATTTAATTATTATTTTATATATTTTTTTCTAAATATACTTCCCTAATTTAATTCAGATCTTGACAGTATTGTCCAGTAAGTAAAATCCATGTAGAAATAATCTGCTCGAAGCTTCGATGTTGTATCATGTCCTTAAATCTGAAGGTATGCCTTATGTCAAACTTCATTGGTACGGTTCAAACATCTACTAACCTAGACAGCTTTTTTGGTATGAGCATAGCAGATTACCTTTTGTGAATAGCAAACCACATTCGACGGTGCTAAAATCGCTGCAAAGTGGTTAAACTTTCTGCGACAATACAAGAAATTTATTTCCCATTCTATTTTTGTTTTAATCTTAAAGACTAACATTGGACTAAAGTTTGAGTACAATTCACATATTTAGACATGTTCTACATCAATTCCCCTCAGTCTTTTGGTCAGAATACAGAAGAGAACTTTTTAAATTACAGATAGATACTCGTACATGCTCAATACTTATCCTTGCCTTGAGCTCGATTTTTGAAGGCTTTAAATTCATTACAACCTGTATTTAATACAAACATAAAATTACGAGGCCGTTTTCCAATATGTTTCGAGATAACTCTATTCGGTTACCGTCCAAACATCGTAGAAAAGGAATATTTAAGTTCATTCTCTAAAAAGCACAAAGAAGTAACGCCATCTTTAAAATAATTTTTCACGACCCACTGGCAAAACCAGATAAAACCAAAAAATTCTTAGGTCTTTTGTTAACTGGAAGCCAACATGTCATACCTTTGTTGTATTTATGTATTCTAAGGATTATCCGCTTAAGTGGAACAGGTTTGATTCGGTCATCGTTTAATATAATATTTATTTTTAATACAAACAAATTGATAAAAAATTATAATCTCATTAAAACGCATAAACAAAAAAAGAAAAAACACACAAAATTAAATTAAACAAGGTCAACAAGCCGTAATCTGATTTCGATATAAAATTCTGTACAAAGTTGTTGTTGTTGTTGTTTTTTTTGTGTAAAACAAATTATGTATCTGCTTTAAGGGTGAAATCTGCTTAATAATTTATGTCCTAAGTAATTACTCGTCGTTCGGTGCTTTTTTGTATTTAATATTCTATTATTCACTATCTGTCCGAAAATTTGAAGGATGGCAGGGTTCTCATAAATCATTATTTAAACTCAGCAAAAATTAATCTTAGGATTGTTCGGTTTTTATTTTCAAAAAATTGAGAACAATGATTTTTTAATTATTCTCTATGTCCATGTTATGTGCACATATATATTATGTATGTACAAGGTGGCGCAAAATCATTAATTAATCATTGTATCGGAAGATGTTACAATTTTGGCAAATGGTGTCGTAAGTCAATAATAACTGACATTTGTGAACTAGACAGCTTCAGAATACAAACAGACATGCAATGGAGAGCTGCACTCACTCTGCAAGAGCGTGGAATAATTGTGTAGATTTTTTTGACCAATAATCTGTTGGTGGTGTTAGCTCAACGTGCATTTCGACATCAATATTTCCCAATCGTGTCGCGCTAACTGGGCAACCATTCCTGCGCTTACCTACACGACTTTAACAGACTGCAACCACAGGAGTCCACGCAAAGCGTGGCAAGAATATCGCGGCTGTGGCTGCCGATTGCCCTGAGAACGAAGAACCATCAACCAGACGACGCACTGGCTACGCAATTGGACATCACCAGACGGACTTTAAGGCAAGCGAATTTTAATGAAAGACTTACACATGTTCTTGTACAAAATGCGAACAGTGCATCAGTTAATGCCTGGTGCCCGTCTGTCGCGTGTAAATTACTGTGAAACCATTCTCATTCCCAATAACGAAGAGAACGATATTCTCTCGAAAATCATCATGAGCGACGAGGCGTTCTTCAGCCGTACTACGCGAATGTGGAATTCTTTGCCACGCTCTGTCTTTCCCAGTCATTGCAATGTTCAAGAATTCAAAACCAATGTACTCCGACACCTCCTTTCTAACCCTTACCTTTTTTCTTAATGCTCACACTGTGTCTCTGGCATATTAAAGGTATACAAACCCCTTGAGTGTGCGCCGATTATAAAAAAAAATAAAAAGCGGTTACGTCAACAAGCAAAATGTTCGTTTCTGGGACATTGAGAATGCACGTATTATGCACGAAGAGCCATCACATCCACTTGACGCCACGCGGGAGGAGTGATTGGTTTGTATTTCTGTACTATCGGCAATACGGTCACTTCTACTGGCGAACGCTACAGAGCCCTGATAAACGAATTCTTATTGTCGACCGGATGGAATGAGTGAGGCTTGGTGAACATTTAGTTTCAGCAAGACGGTGACCACACAGAAATTCAATTCAATTTAAAGCGATTTCCTAATTTGTGTTCTTACAGGTCTCTAAACCTATATAACTCAGTTCATGCAAGCCAGAAAACTACACAATTTTAAAAATTAAATAAAATGCAAGTGCTAATCGCCCTTACTTGTTCTTATGTAAAAGTACTATGCAATGTAAAAATTGTTTATAAATAAAAATAAAAAAAAATATTTTATTAGAAAAAAAAATGTTTAAATGCAAAAACTTTATTTTTAGAAAAATATGTATTTATGCAAACAAAGTTTAAGCAATTGCTTTATTAGAAAATTTTTGATATAACAAATTTCATTGAAATTTTTCTATTAATTTTAGTATCTATTTAATTTACGATATTTAACAATAAAACTTTTAGGAAATAATTTCAAAAATTAATGGTTAACTCGTTTTCAAGATTTTGAATTCTTAAAATAAAAAAATATATTTTTTTAAAATGTTGCTTGAAAATTTTTATCAACAATATTTTTTATTCAAAGGAGGTCGAGTATATAAATTTTGGTCAAGATAATTTTGGTTCTCTATCATCGTAATGTCAACTTCTACATAGGTATATCGCAAGTGTGCTCCAATGTTAAAGAGGCAGAATAAACAAATAAAATTAAAAAATAAAATTGGATATTATTAGAGAAAAATTTACTAAATTCGTTGTTTTAAGTAATAAAATAGTATGAGCTAAAAAAATCGCATCCCAATTCTTAAACATATATTTATTTATAAAAAAAATTACTCCAGCAGTTTTTTAGAATAATAATTTTGGATGTATATATTTTTTTTTTATTTAGAGAAACAATTTTTGTACTTCTACGAGGGCAGTTTGAAAAGTTCTCGGCCTGACCAATAAAACACAATAAATTTTAAAACTTTTTAACTTCCCATAGGGAGTTATTGTAATCGGTCCGATTTGTCAAATTGGAATTTTTGACATTTCTCGACGTTTCAAGGTCCCTAGAGGCTATATCAATCATTTTTAGGGAGATGTCTGTGTGTGTGTGTGTACGTACGTTCGTACGTTCGTACGTTCGTACGTTCGTACGTTCGTACGTTCGTACGTTCGTACGTTCGTACGTTCGTACGTCCGTACGTTCTTGTACCATTTTTCGTCGTCGATATCTCAAGAACGAATAAAGATATCGACTTCAAATAAATTTTGTTTAATAGGTAATAACTTCGAAAGAGGCTGAAAGGGCGTTTATTAAAATTCAGTGAGTAGTTTTTTCACTATAACGGTTTAAAAAAAAAGTTAAAATTTTGGTTAGTTTCAAATATCTCACGAAAAAATAATGCTATTGATTTAAAATAAAATTTAATGTATTCATTATAAGGTCATACAGATTTGGTATGAATTTGGAAAAAAATGGACATACCGTTATTTTTTTAAATAAAGAAAACTGAAAAAAAAATTTCATAACCCAGATATTCTAAGAACGGAAAACAATTTGAAACTCAAAATAATTTTATTTTACGAAAAATAATGTGTTTGACAACTGGTGAAAATTTCAAAAAAAACTAGTTTACAGTTTTTTTACAAAAAATAAAAAACTATATAAAATTCTATTGAAAATTGCTAAAAATTGTTTTTCGACTCAAAGTTCTCGAGAACTAGTAGTGATATTGACTTCTAATTTAGTTTATTTTATACATAGTATAATTTTGTACAATTGGTAAAATGTTGATAAATATTGAATTAGATAATAGTTTTTTTTTTAAATAAAAAAGCTATTAAAAATTTTAGTGAAAACTAGTTAAAATTGTATTTCAAGTCGAATTTCTTGGGAATGAACACCGATAGTGCCTTCTAAAGTAGGTTGTTTTATACATCGATACCTTCCCCTAAGAATGTATACCAAGCGACATTTCTAAAATTGTTCAGGAAACGAAAAAAACGAAGAAAGTTCTAGTTGAATCATAGTGTGCTAAGAGACAATTTTGGTTAAACTAAGTGACATCTAACAAAATTTTTTGTTGCTCACAATCAACATCAACAATCTCAATTTCAGATCTCTTTAAATAATTAAATAATACTTTTCAATCTTAAAATAATGTTTGTTTGAATTTTACAGCTAAAGTTTGTTTCCCTGAAAATTTGGTTATATGAAAAAAAAAAAATAAATTAAAATTTTCAAGACCACAAATGGGAAGTTATCAGTGTGGGTCGCACCCAGCCTCTTTTTTTTTAATATTTTTCTACATATTCTCCTCTTATATCAATGCACTTATTCCATCTGTGTTCCAGTGCTTCTATACCCTTTTTATAGGCCGATTCCTCCAACTCTTCGAAAAACCGCTCCGTCTCAGCAATCACCTCCTCGTTGGTGAAGAATTTGCGTCCAGCCAAATGTTTTTTTAAGTTAGGAAAGAGGTAATAGTCTGATGGTGCCAAATCAGGTGAATAAGGGGAGTGGTTCAGTACACAAAATCGAAGTTCATGGAGTTTAGCCATGACAACAACCGACTTGTGTGCTGGAGGATTATCCTGATGAAAAAGGATCTTCTTTTTGGCTAATCCTGGTCTTTTTTCGGTAACTTTTTCAGCCAATTTGTCCAACAGGTTTGCATAGTATTGACCAGTGATAATTTGGCCCTTGGGAAGGTAGTCAATAAAAATAATTCCCTTGTAATCCCAAAAGACTGACGCCATCACTTTCCCAGCTGAAGCACACGACTTGGCTATCTTCGGTGGAGGAGAACCGCTATACTGCCATTGTTTTGATTGTTCTTTTGTCTCAGGAATATAGTGATGAATCCATGTTTCGTCGGTGGCAATGAATCTTCTCAAGAAATCGCTGGTATTCCTCCGAAATAACGCTAGATTCTCTCTAGAGATTTCAACTCGATTGAATTTTTGTTCTTCGCTCAGCAAACACGGCAACCACCTTGCGGACAATTTTTTTAACCCCAATTCTTCGGTCAACATGTGGTAAACCCGTTGAGAAGAGATCCCCATGGTGTTGCTTATTTTTCGCACTTTTAACCTTCGGTCGTCTAAAACCATTTTATGAACTTTATCGACGTTTTCTGAAGAGGTGGATGTTGTTGGCCTTCCGCTTCTGCGATCATCTTCGACGCTCTGTCTGCCATGTTTAAATAAGGCTGCCCACTTTTTGAACGTGGAATACGAAGGTGCAGATTCCCCCAATGTCTCATCGAAGTCATCTTTAATTTGATTTGGTGTCATATTCTTTTTGACCAAATATTTAATCACGGCTCTAATTTCATTTTTTTTCCATTTTCGTTGTTAGCAATAGGTTCGTTCAAACAAAAAATTGCACTGATATAAGTACGCGACCAATTTTAATGAAACTTCACATACAATTATTATATATATAAGGCTGTTTGAGGAATTAAAAGTTATTTATTAAAACAACGCCTTCTATGTTAGGCCGAGAACTTTTCAAACAGCCTCCGTATTTCAGGTTTATATTATAGTGCAACTAAAAATTTTATTTTTAAAACGCACAACCTCACAATTATTGTTTTTTGTTTTTGTGTTAATCTAAAAAAATATTTTTTTTACCAAGTTTGACATACTATACTATTTAAGCATTTGAGAAGCTTCATTTGTGCAGTTTTTACCGTTACAGTATCGCGTTCTGCGGAACAAAGTTGTATGCAAAATCCGGGTAGCTAAAACTCGCGTGTATAGTAGTCGCTTAAATTTGTCTATGAGTGGGCGACAACTGTGGAGGAACTTGCGAGAATTAGGAGTTGGTAAACAAAACCGAGTTCATGATGATGTTGATGTAAATCTACTCAACCATAACTTTACTACACTGCCGTTTCCGTCTCTGTATGGTGTCCCTTCAGACGATTCGACACATAACTTAGATATTGAATCTTTAGATTTGCAGCAACTACTTTTCCAGTTTTCACGAGTTGAAAGTACTGATGTAGTAGAGAGTAGTATTTCAATTAAATCAAATGCTGTTGGGATAGATGGAATTCATCCTGTGTTTGTTAAATCAATTCTTCCAGTTATCCTACCCTTTATTACACATATATTTAACACAGTGGCGTAGCGTACCATCTAGGCGCCCGGGGCGGGAGACCCATTTTGCCGCCCCCATTCAATACTAAATTAAAATTAAATTTCGAGACATCATTTCACAGGCAATGAAGTATCTTTTATTGAAAGTAAAATAGAATTAGCGGTTTCATAAACAGATTTTACGAGCCTTACGAATGAGGCTCGTGAGACAAAGCTGCATATGCGGATTCATCTCCATGCATGCGTTTTTTCCTGCGAATTGTACTCGTTTTGAGATCGATTCCGAGTTTTTTCCAAAAAGTCTTAGAAAAGTCGATTGCGGCTTGGACGAAACGGTCTCTGCTCTCCACCAGGAGAGCTTTTAAAACGCAAAGTTTCTGAGCACACTTATCCACACTCAGTCCACGTTACTGCAGGTAAATCTGTGCGTCATCTTCTTCAGGTAGCTCTGCAGCTCAAAAGCCAAGAAAACTGAGGAAGTTGAATGACTTCATGACTATCAGAAGAAGACTGGCTACCGATCCGTCAATTCTTCCAGTACCTCGAGAACTTCCACAAACTTATTTTTAAGCGTCTTTACAGCTTCACGAGGTTCACTTCTTCTGCAGGCTTGTGACTAGATGCTTGAGGTACTTCTGGTGAGTCGACTTCGTCTTCGTCTGCACGTCTTCTTCTTCTGCCTGTAAAATAAGTTATGCATTCCCATGAATATTGGCCGGAGGAAAATTCTAGGCCACTCACGATTGTAGATGGAGGAATCTTACTTACATTGGAATCACTTCCGCTGCTGCTGGATGCCACCGAAGACGTTAACGTAGCTTTTGAACCAGAACTAGAACTGAAATATTTCGCGTCTTCGCGTCTGCTTCTTTCTTAGCCTTTTTCTTGCGGTATTCCGCGCCACTTCCTTTAATTCTTTTCATTTTCAAAAACTAGTTCAAAGGTTGAGTGAAGTACTAAGTGTTTAGTCTTAGAAGATTCAACAGTATTTAAACTATAAACAACACAATCGAAATAACTTTCTGTAATGCGGAAGGGAGTAAAAACATTGAGCTGGCTGAGACTAGAATAACGTTTCCGTCGAATCCTAGTTATCTTATCATATCTCGCATATGCATATCATATGTTTCGGAACACTCCCTTTCAGTTTCGCGAGAGTTTCGGAACGTTTTGTTTTAGTTTCGTGAGTCGCGTGACAATACGGAATGCACTCTTACGGCTCTACTCACCGTCTACGAATTCACGGAAATCAGTCTAGAGCGGTCAACGACGAACCGCAGATAGGGTGGCAAATTTCAAATTTACATCATTGTTGTTTGTTGACTTGTCAAACGATCTTTCATAAAACATATGATTTCTACTCTACCCGCATCACCGGCGACATTTTGCCGCCCCCTAGGCTTGCCGCCCGGGGCGGACCGCCCCCACCGCCCCCCCCCCCCCCTACGCTACGCCACTGGTTGCAACAAGTTTTTTGAAAATCGGTTCAGTAGATCCGGAGATTAACTGTCCGCAATGGGAAAATGTGTTTTTTGATGAGTCGACGTTGACGCCCTCTATAAATCGGCCAAAATTCGACAAACAATTTTTTTTTGTACTTTTGACACATGTATATTCATTATTTAAAAAAAAAAAATATGTTATTATCTTATAAAGTTTCCGAGAAAAAAATTCCCAAAAATCATGCGTTTTTTGCAATTTCTAGACCGTACTAGTACCTTAAGTTAGTAACTTAATAAAATGGCTTTAGCATTTTACCAAATCGTTTAAAATTTTGTGCAAATGTTTCTTACAAAATAGTAACCTGAAGACTGTAGTACATAGTTATCATTAGTTTCTTTATATTATAAAAGTTGTATGGGCACTTTTTTGAAAAAATCAGATTTTCCTTAATTTCTAATAAATGTTGCATGGTTTAGTTATTTTTTGGGCCTTAAAAGAACTAGTAATAACCAGCAAAACGAAAACAAAGTGAAAAAATCGACCCATCGTTTATCAATTATCAATTTTGATTTAAGTCTCGACTTAATCCACGAATCCAAAACTTGACCTATAAAACCTTTACAAGTCAAAATTTTCAATATTCTCATAAAGAATTATGGAAACTTAATAATATGTAAATTTTTCCGCACACTCAATTAGTAGTATTTAGTATCATCATATTCTCTATCTTGTTTAATTAAGAAAAAAAAAAAACTTTTTCGACCTTGACTAGCTGAATAACCTTAAAAGATTGTAAAATGTAATAACTATAAATATTACACCTATGTTAACAAGTTTTTGATGTGACGTTTATAACTGTGTGTGTAGATTCTCACTTTTCATAAAGATTAAAAATTAATTTTTATTTTATACGCTACTTTTGGAATCTGTGCGCGTGTTTTTTTGTTTGGTTTATTAAAAATGAATAATAAAATAAAAGTTAAAGGCAGATGGTGCGAGGGAAAACGAAATCAAACTAAAATGGAATCTTCAAATTTGAACTGCGTCTGCGATTTGATAGATACAGTGAAAACTCTCTTCATGGAAATTTCTGTCAAGACAGTTATTCATGATGGAACTCAATATGCCAAGTCCCGATAAAAAGAGAGTGTGCCGTTTTTAAATATTAAATTTTGAATAATCAACTGCAAATACAGAATTTGTTTGTCTTATGTTTTGAAAGACATAATCACTGAATATTATAATTGTGTGGTAACGTTGGAACTTCAAAGAATATATCATGGTTCAGAAGAAATTCCTATTAGAAGATTTGCTGTTCTGATTACAGAACAACATTCCAAATACTAATCACTCAGTTAAGAAATTCATGAAAGAAATTCGCCGAAAGCTGATCATAAAAAGCAACGTCTTCAATCTCACTCTTAAAAAAATATAAGTCCAGCAATGTTGCATCTCTTCCAAAGTAATGGGTTGGCGTCCTTGTATTAACTTCTTTTTTTTATAATCTACACGCGCTTAAGGGATTATGATTACCCTTTAAATGTTTCAAAACAGCGCGGGCGTGAAGTTAAGGAAGAGAAAGAAGGATAGGAAAGATGTGTGGCACTATGTTCTGAGACTGAAGGTGGTTGTCTCATTTTTTTATCTCCAGGGATGGCGACTGAACTAATTGCTGAGAAATGCTGTGTCTTATTTCTATGTCTCTTATAATTCGCATTATTTTATTCGTATTCATACTTGTTGGGCATACTAGTTTCACTCAATCACATGTTGTTAGTGTTATGCCTTAACTACATGTAATGAGTAAACCAGAAACCCATTAATGACAATTTTTAGAAGGTTTTAATGGAATTAAGACGACATAGAAGACGGCAGGGATGGAACCTGTGATCATGAGGTTGACATGCGAGCACACAACCATCGTGCCACGGCCGCCCCTCTTAAATTGTAGGTACGCATGTTTTATGTCAAAACATTAGGGTTTAAAAGGTTGCAATTAAAATCACCTCGAAGTACAATATTAGAGGAGCCTAAAGATATTTCTTCTAATACAGTTAGCACGGGTGTAAAATCAGTGTACTTATATTAGGCCTATAAGCATAAATAAATGTTGGTGTTCCCCAGGGCTCCGTTTTGTCTCCGACTCTCTTCCTCATTTTTATAAATGATCTCTTGTCTGAAACTTCTAATCCACTTCATTGTTTTGCTGACGACTTTGCTTTCAGCTTTTCATACTCGTTCCCAAATTCACGTCCATCTCCTTCGGAAGTTAATTCGCAACGGTACCGTATGATAAGTTCATTAAACTCCGATCTTTACACCATTGTTAAATGGGGTACAAAAAACCTTGTGAAGTTTAATGCTTCGAAAACTCAATGCTGTCTATTGTCGTTAAAGCAAAATATACTCCCTATGCCATTGTCCTTAAATAGCACTTGCATCGAAGAAACCGAAAAGCTCTCAGTACTCGGTATGTGTGTTAACGAGGATCTTCGTTGGAATGATCGCATTTTAGAGGCCGCCAAGAATGCTGCTAAATGCTTAGGATTTCTATATCGATGTAAGACATTTTTCACCCCTTCTGATCTGGCTACAATTTATAAGGTGTTTATACGTCCAAAACTCAAGTAGTTATAACTCACAACTTTGGGGCAGGTGCAGCACAATCTTCTCCCCATTTTAACATTATATAGTCCAGTCATTTTAGGTTTTATCTGCGGAAAAATTCCTAGTGAGCTGAATTTTTGTATACACCTTTCTTACGGCATTGTAATGAAGATGTGAAAAATCGACTTTGATAGTGCCGGCTAAAAAAGTTGTAGGGGTCAAAAGGTCACAAAAATCAGTTTTTCGCAAATATCTCGCGATCTATTGCTCAGAGGTCAATAAGGGTCATCATAAAAATTGTTTGTCGTGAAATTGTCTACAAAAAATGTCTCTTGCATTTTTCTGTAAAATTAACCGTTTTCGGAGTAGAGCGCTGAGAAAGCGAATATATTATGAAGATGCACTCGTTTTCTTACCACCTTCAAGGTAGAATGCAGGGCGCGTTTTTTTTACATGGTTTCTCCCGTAGGCATAATCCATGATATGTAATCAGAGGTTTTTTTTATTTACGAGTGAATAATTTTTTATTTGAATACAGAAAAATTAACTTTAGTATATAATTTTTTTATATCATTCATTGTCGATATCTTCAGTTTCTGTGTCATTAACAATATTCTTCACTAATATTCTTCGTAGTAGCATTGCGTTTGGGTACATACCAAGTATATGGAGAACAGGAAAGCTTATATTTATTCCCAAAATATAGAAAAAAGATAGAATATTAGATGCGTTCTTAGACATAGAGGGAGCCTTCGACAACAAATTCCACGAGGCTGCAGGCACAACTTTTGTTAGGAAATGCGTACCCATCACCATAACTAGATGGAAATGTTAGGCACTAAAAATACTGTCACAAAAAGGACAAAATGTAAAAAAAAGTAATCACAACAAGAGGCTGTCCTCAGGGTGGTGTATTATCACCCTTGTTGAAGAGTCTTGTAGTGGATGAATTGTTAGAAAATCTTATCTCCCAAGGTATATTCTCCATTGGATTTGCTGATGATGTTGCTATCATAGCCGTATGTAATCCAAAGAGGACTAACAATTACACGGAAATGGTGTCTATCTGCAGGATTATCAATAAACCCATCCAAGACGACAATCAGACCATTAACAAGGAATAACTTCTGCCACATATGAAACCTATCCATCTAGCTGGTGAAGTGAATACAGGGGTAAAATATCTAGGAATTCTACCAGATAGTAGACTCCTCTTGAACAAACACTTAAAAGCTATAGTCGGGAAAGCCACAAAAGCCCTAATGATTTGCAAGAGACTTGCAGGCAAGTCATGCAGATGCAAACCGAACATCCTTAGCTGGATATACACTATGATGGTAAGACCAATCATTACATATGGGGCGGTTGCATGGCACAAGAGAACCGAATTATCAAGAATAAGGAAAGCTCTAGAAAAAGTCTAAGGGCTCGCGTGTATCTGTATTACAGGAGCAATGAGAACCTGCCCTACCGCAGAGGGTTCTCCTCTATCTATCCCCTCTACACGAGGCCATCAGAAGTGCGGCAATGGGAGTTATCTTGAGATCTTCGAAACAAATATCATCAAGTGGCACACTGATGGATCGAGTCCTAAGCAGAATAGTTTCAGATTTCTGAAACTGACTTCCATAGCATCGCAATATCACTGAATCTTGTTGAAGTCACAGTGCAAAAGAATTCTGATGACCTCGACTTTGGGAGCTGTTCTGTACACTATTAGGTCGACGGCATACACAACTGCCCGAGTTAGACTACCTATTAGATCGCTGGTGTAAATGCTGAATAGAAGCAGCGAGTTAACACAGCTGAAGACCATTTTTAATATCGAAGATTGCGCTATGCAATTGTTAATGACACAGAAACTGAAGATATCGACAATGAATGATAAAAAAAATTATATACTAAAATTAATTTTTCTGTATTTTTCTGTATTCAAATAAAAAATTATTCACTCGTAAATAAAAAAAACCTCTGATTACATATCATGGATTATGCCTACGGGGGAAACCATGTAAAAAAAACGCGCCCTGCATTCTACCTTGAAGGTGGTAAGAAAACGAGTGCATCTTCATAATATATTCGCTTTCTCAGCGCTCTACTCCGAAAACGGTTAATTTTACAGAAAAATGCAAGAGACATTTTTTGTAGACAATTTCACGACAAACAATTTTTATGATGACCCTTATTGACCTCTGAGCAATAGATCGCGAGATATTTGCGAAAAACTGATTTTTGTGACCTTTTGACCCCTATAACTTTTTTAGCCGGCACGATATCAATGTCGATTTTTCACATCTTCATTACAATGCCGTAAGAAAGGTGTATACAAAAATTCAGCTCACTAGGAATTTTTCCGCAGATTGGGGTTTAAAATGCCTAAAATGACTGGACTATATAAAGGTCTCTTCAAATACCCTTGAGCGCGAGTGAATTATAAAAAAAACTTTTGAATGAAAAGTATGATACTCATCCACAAGATTTTAGAATGTTATCTGACAATATGCAAGTTATGTACAATATAACGTTTGCTAAGCTTATCAATTTTGGTTGTTACCGATTACATATTTGAGATAGCGTGGAGTTCAGCTGTTGAGAAAGACCATGAAACTTGAGCATTATTTTTACAACTTTGTTTTGAGCTATTTGGAGTCTACGGATATGACACAATCACCACCACCACATGCTGGGGCTCCATTTATTTTCATTACTTAATTTTAATTAACTTCCAATAGGGAGTTATTGTAATCGGTCCGATTTTTCAAATTGGAATTTTTGACATTTCTCGACGTTTCAAGGTCCCTAGAGGCTATATCAATCATTTTTAGAGAGATGTCTGTGTGTGTGTGTGTACGTACGTTCATACGTTCGTAGGTTCGTACGTTCGTACGTTCGTACGTTCCTACGTGCGTACGTTCGTACGTCCGTACGTTCTGGTACCATTTTTCGTCGTGTCGATATCTCAAGAACGAGTAAAGATATCGACTTCAAATAAATTTTGTTTAATAGATAATAACTTGGAAAGAGGCTGAAAGGGCGTTTATTAACATTCAGTGAGTAGTTTTTTCATTATAACGGTTTAAAAAAAAAAGTAAAAATTTTGGTTAGTTTCAAATATCTCACGAAAAAATAATGCTATTGATTTCAAATAAAATTTAATGTACTCATTATAAGGTCATACAGATTTGGTATGAATTTGGAAAAAAATTAACATACCGTTATTCTTTTAAATAAAAAAAAACTGAAAAAAAAAATTTCATAACCCAAAATAATTTTATTTTAAGAAAATTAATGTGTTTGACAACTGGTGAAAATTTCAAAAAAAATCAGTTTACAGTTTTTTTACAAAAAATAAAAAAAACTATATAAAATTCTATTGAAAACTGGTAAAAATTGTTTTTCGACTCAAACTTCTCGAGAACTAGTAGTGATATTGACTTCTAATTTAGTTTATTTTATACATAGTATAATTTTGTACAATTAATAAAATGTTGACAATTATTGAATTAATATTTTTTTTTTTAAATAAAAAAACTTAAAAATTCTAATGAAAACTAGTTAAAATTGTATTTCAAGTCGAATTTCTTGGGAATGAACCCCGATAGTGCCTTCTAAAGTATGTTGTTTTATACATCGATACCTTCCCGTAAGAATGTATACTAAGCGACATTTCTAAAATTGTTCAGGAAACGAAAAAAAATGAAGAAAGTTCTAGTTGAATCATAGTGTGCTAAGAGACAATTTTGGTTAAACTAAGTGACATCTAACAAAATTTTTTGTTGCTCACGACAATGAGATCTTTATTAATGTAGCTTAGCATAATTTTTTCGGCGGATAATACAAACTTCAGGGGGCAACATTATTTTAATGAGAAAATATGGCAGTTGATAAATTTTTTTATTTGTACTCTAGTTTCCTTTTCATGCATAACAGGTTGGCGAAACCCAGGCCACAACGTGGTCCTTAACATATAGTATATTTCCTCATCAAAAAGTCATTTTCGAAAAAAGCGTCGCTTAGTACATTCTTACGGGAAGGTATCGACATAATACAATTATTAACATATGGTTAAATTTTGACAAGTATCGAATTGACAGTTTTAACAAAAATATTTCGTTTTTAAATTTTTTTCAATTAAAATGTTTGGAACCGAAATAATAAAGTAATTTCTTAGAAGAATGTATGTACTGTACATACGTATGTATGTATATGAATAAGGTTGTTCAGTTGTACCCAAGTCCCACATATTCAAATTCCATTAATAGCTATGGTAAAATTGAAGAAAACGTCACAATATGTTTTTATCTTTTTGTCCATGAAAAAGATGTAAAATTCTACTCAAGGTTTTCTTAGGTGTAGGAACACAGATATATTAAAAAAACACGGAAATTTATAATTCAGTATATAATACGAGTATGTACCTACCAACCTTCGTAATTATTACAAGAAATTTAACATTTTAAATAGAAAAGTTTAAAATTAGTTAAACACATTTTCTGTAAAAAAAACATAAAATGAGCGACTAAGTTTAGTATCCTCATCATCAAAAAAACAAAGCAAATTTCCTAATATTATAGTATGCCACAAGCATCATCGATTTTTAAAACAGGAGTCATTGTATATCCAGTGCAGATCACAGCCTTTCAATCCGGAAAAACCGCAACAACAATTACACTATGAAACCATCTACTTCGATCTTCCATCTACTGCTTAAAATGCTTAAAATGCTTTTCAATCTCAAAATAATGTTTGTTTGAATTTTACAGCTAAAGTTTGTTTGTTTCGCTGAAAATTTGGTTATTTGAAAAAAACTAAAAATACCAGTGCATGCTCGTACAGCTCGTACTGCAGAAAATATTGCTGCTGTTCGCGATAGTGTGGATGAAGAGCCGTCCACCTCAACTCGTCGTCGTGCCCAACAATTGCACCTCTCACGCTCGTCGTTGATGAACATTATGCATAAAGACTTGCATTTACACGCTTACAAGGTGCAATTGACTCAAGAACTAAAGCCTCTTGACCATTTCATGCGTCGGCAATGGTCAGAATGGTGGCCAGAAATAGCAACAGTATATGATCAATTTTCGGAAAAAATCATCTTCAGTGATGAGGCACATTTTCACCTCAGTGGATTCGTCAATAAGCAGAATTGCCGCATTTGGGCGAAAGATAATCCAAGAGTGATTGTCGAAAAACAAATGCACCCACAAGGAGTGACTGTGTTTGGTGCGGTTTATGCGCTGGCGGCATCATGAGGCCGGTCAGTCAGTTACTGTGAATGGTGTTCGCTATCGTGAGATGATAACGAACTTTTTATGGCCCGAATTGGAAGATATGGATGTGGACGATATGTGGTTTCAACAGGACGGTGCCACTTGCCACGCAGCTATAACAAAACAATGGCTCTTTTGCGCGACAAATTCAATGGGCGTATTATCTCACTTGGTAGCGATGTCAATTGGCTGCCAATATCATGTGATTTGACACCGTTGGACTTCTTTCTTTGGGGTTATTTGAAAGAGAAGGTGTACGTTTATAAGCCAGCATCAATTCAAGAGCTATAATGAGATAATTCGGCACATTAACGGCATAGAACCTCAATTATGCCTCAGCGTCATCGAAAATTTGGACCATTGGATGGAGGTGTGCCGCCGAGGTCGCGGCGGCCATTTGGCCTATATTTTGTTCCATACATAATTGAACCATACCAATATTATCATAATAAAAAGAAATGAAAATAATTTCCTGAATAAAATTTGTGTTTTATTCAAAATCAACATCGGTCTTTACAATCATTACCTATTACTCGTATTCCACGGTCTACACCAGCAGCGGATGAACTGAATGCATGTTTGAAGTCCTCCATTTTGTTGAAAAAAAAATTAAGATACTGAATTTGAGCAAGAATATTCGTGTCGAATTGCAAAATGATCGATCTGGAGAAATATTTTCAAAACAACTCATTGACATTGGTAATGGTAAAATCCCTGTAGATGTTATGATAGGCTGGATTACATTTCCTTATAGAAAAAGTGTTCCCAAACGTCGTCGCTAAAAATTACAGAGATCATTGTTGGTTGAGTGAACGAGCTCGCCGGTGAATTAAGGTCATACAAATCAGTTGATTGCGCAACTAACCAAGATGATGTCGTCAATTATTATCCACCAGAATTTTTGAATTCACTGGATTTGCTGGGTAATCAAAAAAAAAATATCGTCTACGATAAGCCATTACAATGAAAACACCACATTATTACTACTACTTCTAAAGTCATTCAATGTACAAAGTAGAAAACTTATATTTGTAAGTAATCGTTGTTTCTGAAAAATGTTTTATTACTGCGAAGGGCAAATAACTTTTGACAGAACAAAGTCTGTCGGGGAGGAACTATTAACATAAAAAAATCAATGTTGTGTTGTTTTAGAGATAATATGGCAGAACAACGTCTGCCGGGGCAGCTAGTTAGAAATAAAATAATAAATATGTTAAAAAAGAACATTTTTAAAGAAGAAATTAAAATAATTAATGTTATTGGTATACAAAAATTAAGGAATAAGATAAATAATATTAATTAAAATTTGAAGCTGATGATATGGCAACGTTTTCTAGTCCCTCGATATGCAGTCAATTGGCACAGCTCTGTCATCAGCCTTGCCTTTGACATAAACAACTCCTCGTGCAGATTAGACAAATGACAATTATTTTTTTTAGTTGAACATAACACAGGGCAGCGCTCAAATTCAGCTGGATCTATTGGATCTATACGGAAGAGTGATTGAAAATTGGATCACTGGGATCCGTGCCACTGTTAGTAGTGTTAGTAACCGAGGGACTTTTAAATATAGAAAGAATTTTGATAATACCTCACACACAGCCTCTTTTATTCCATTTCCGCCCTTATTGGAAAACCCTTTAGTAGGTGTTTTTATAGTAAAGGGTGTTTTTTTTTACGGGTGGATAACATTAATTTGAAATTAAACACAGCTTAATGTTTGTAATGTCCATGAAATGTGCTTATTTTAACAGATAATTTTTCAAATGGGCACAAGTTTAATTGTTCAGCACGATGAAGGATTGACACTTTTCGATCACCATCAACTCTACGCTGCACATAAGCAATCGCTTGTTATGTGCGTACGGGATGCGTATCATCGTTTAGAGTAAACGTGTTGCGAAAAGTAACCATATATTCTTGAATGAATCGTTCTCATGGACGATTTTGAGCACCACAAAACGCACGTTACGCCCGACGTGTTTCTCGAATTGAACCACGTTGCTCAAAATGAATCATTAAAGATTTGCAAACTTTACTCGGGCTTGAGCTTATTCATGATGAATTTCCAAACTTACCTCAATGGAAATTTCAAATCCGCTGTCACAGAAAACAGTGCTGCCAATTTATAGTTCTCCGCCTAAAAAAACACCCTGTACAAATAATACAAAATCTATATAAGGGATTGCTTAATAGTTATGCCTTCGTATCGAAAAAAAAAAATCTATCAATGTTAAGTAGGGATCGATGACATTCTACCAAGACGTAAGTAGATATTGGCTACATATCAAATGCGGAAGACTGCCAAAAGTTTTCCTTATGTTCGTTCATTAGGGCCCTTCTTCCGGCCTCTATTATATTTATTGATGAAAATTCAATTTTCTTTATTGTTTGTGTTTGCGTTTTGTTATTGTTTAATTTTCTTGAGGTCACTGATGATGTGATACTAAATGAAGGACAATAATGATAGTCCCTTGCCCTCTATTAACTTTTCAAACAATGTTTTTTTTTTCTCTATTTCGTTTGTTGTATTGGCGGCGGCTTCTATGTATAGTTCTTTGGTAACTTACCCTATTTGTGGCATTTCTGTATCAATAAAATAGATTGTATTTTAGTTTTCACGTCTAAGAGAACAAAGCTTTTTTCGTATGGTTCTCTTAAATGATTTTTATTTGGCTTTGAATAACAGAATTGAAGAAAAGGCCTTGAGATATGCACTCACATCACATACATACATTCGAAATATAGAGACAACAACGATATGTTTTGTGTATAACATGTGTAAATACGGTTTCTACAACTACATTTTAAGTTTAGCTGTCTAATGTTTTATGTATATTTGACGGCACGAAGTATTATAAGAGAAAAACTAGGAAAATCAAGATTTGGTGCGAATGTTTGTTTTTTATATTTTATTCGATTCAGGGAATTATTTAAGATTGATGTTTTGTTGGTCGTTGCTAGACATGAGGCTTATTGCTAAGATATTGCACTTTTTCCAAGTTAGAGATAAAACGTTGTTTTATGGCGGATTTGAGCTAAGAAGATATAAATAATATAGTGTAACCTGTAATCCTTATTTTGAAAAACTTCGGAAATTTTGAATTTTATTTTTACTTACGATATACAATGTGTTTCTTAGTTAATGAAGAATAATTAGGGAAATGATTTTTTGTCTAGGTATATCTGCAATGCTAATTTAAGGACTTTTCGGAAACTCGTTAATGACTTTGATTTACTACTGTAATGTCATAAGGTCAATATAATTTAATGTTTGAAGATTATTTCATGCAAATGTTGGCCGCGGCTGCGCCTCAAAAGGTCCATCCGTTTGGTCCAATTTTGGCATACTCTTTCTAACATTTCGGCCGGTATCTCCCAACTAAATGCTTAAATGTTGGCTTCCAGTATGTCAATCGAAGCGGCCTTGTCGCTGTAGAAATGAGCCTTAACATAGCCCCACAAAAAATAGTCTAGAGGCGTTAAATCGCACGTAAAATAAACTGGTCACTGAACTCGCCTCTTAACTTGTCTATTGTTACGCGTGCTGTGTGGCATGTGGCACCGTCTTTTTAAAACCACATGTCATGCAAGTCAAGCTCTTCCAGTTTTTGCAAAAAAAGTTTGTTATCATCGTACGGAAGAGCTCATCATTCGCAGTAACATTGCGATTCGCAGCCCAAAATCCACACCAAACAGTAACTTTTTCTGAATGCATTGGTAGCTCTTGCAATATTTCTGGCTGCTCTTCACTACAAATACGGCAGTTTTGCTTGTTCACGTATGCATTCAACCAGAAATGAGCTTCGTCGCTGAACACAATTTTTCGAAAAAAAGTGGATCTTCGACCAACTTTTCAAGAGCCCATTCGCCGAAAATTCGGCGTTGTGGTAGGTCGTTCGGCTTCAATTCTTGCACCAGCTGTATTTTGAAAGGCTTCACACGTAAATCCTTCTGCAAAATTTTCCACGTAGAGGAGTTACAGAGGCCCAATTGCTGCGAACGGCGCCGAATCCATAATTCACGGTCATCACTAATAGTGGCCGATACAGCTGCGATATTTTCCTCAGTTCGCACTCTATGTAAGCGTGTTGGTGGTTTAATGTCCAACAATGTAAATTTGGTGCGAAATTTAGTCACAATAGCCCGAATAGCCGCCTCAGTTAGTCGAATAAAATGACCATAAAATGGAAGAAGCGCGCTATGAACTTTCTCAACAGAGTACGCATTTTGATAATAAAATTCAATAATTTGCAAGCGTTGTTCGTATGTAAGACGATTATATGTGCTTTTTGAAAATTATCTTTCATTTTAGTACAAATATAAATGCATGTAATTATTGTAACTCCGAATCAAAGAATAACTTAAAATCAAAGAAAATGTAAACTAACAAATACAGACAAAGTTGTATATAAGAATTTTAAAGCAAAAGGTCCTTGACCATTATCCATTATTATTGAAGAACATCGCAACTGTGATTTCTTTGGAGCCAAATTTAACATGTTTGGTCACTAGCATATGATGATAGTGATAGTACCTAAATACCATAAGAAGCTAATTTTGTTTTGGATTTAAAAAACAAAAATTCAACACTCACAGTTTATTATAAACGATTTCGTGTTCAAATAAAACATGGATTTGCTTATTCAATTCTCTAAATATAATCTTTTATTTATTATGATCATAAAATTTGAATTATTTTTTAGAAAATAAAATGGGTAGTATTTTTCAAATTTTCACATTTTTACTTGCGATATAGGTACTATAGGGCAAGTTCTGCATTTGGAAAAAAAATCGAATTAGAGATTTTGATCAAAGTTGACATAACGATGATAGCGAAGACGAAAAAAGTGGGTCCGACATTTCCGTCTGTCTGTCTGTATGTCTGTATGTCTGTACCTCGAACTACAGCCTAAACTACCGTAGGTATTTTCTTCAAACTCGGTAGTTAAGGGTCTTCGGTGATTCCCTAGAGGAGAAATTGAAATTTTTTTTTAGCTCCAAAACTAACGGTACCTCCAATACACCCGTAATGCAAAATCTTATTTATCTCGAAAACGGCTCTAAAGATTTTGATAAAAGAAATTAAGTGTGATATTATGCACATGGACAATATTTTGGTCAAAAAAAATTCGGGGGGAAATGTTATTAGGGGTACCTGTCATAGAACGGTTTTTTTGATTTTCGAATTTCTCACCAACGCAACGGCTATAACGATTTTAACCAAAATTTTTATGCAGGAGCTGCTTTGCATTTGAAAAAATATAAACTAAAATTTTTTTCGAAAAAATAGTTTTTGGATTTTTAAAAAAATATTACAATTTTTTTTTGAAAATTCAATATCTGTACCTCGAACTACAGCCTAAACTACTAGACCTATTTCTTTCAATCTCGGTAGTTAAGGGTCTTTGGTGATTCCCAAGAGGAGCAATTGAAATTTTTGTTTAGCTCCAAAACTAACAGTACCCCCCATACACCCGTAATGCAAAATCTTATTTATCTCGAAAACGGCTCTAAATATTCGAAAAAAAAAAAAATTTTAAATCAATATCTTCAAAACCTATGAACGATTATTTTTTGAAATTATTTCCAATATTATTTAATACTTAAAATTCGCATCTCACATTTTTTTCTTGAAAAATTTTAGAGATATTTCTTATGTAAAAAATGTATTTAATAATAAAACGATTTTTTAAAGTTTATTTGCATAAATTCATACTTTTCCGGAAACCAGACGGCAATTTTATGCATTTGAACATTATTATCTCATTAAATTCATGTTTTATATTTATAAAATGTACCTTAAATTCCAAAGTACTTTTACATAAGAGCAAGTTCGTGCGATCCAGTCATGCCAACTAATATCAAACAAAAAGTAACAAACGATAAGGTTGAGATTTGTAATGTTAAATGGATAATATTTTGTCGGAAAAAATATTGTTTTTTTTTTTCAAAATTCAAAAAATATTTAATTTTTAATTTTTGAAATGCAATATTTTTCGAACTTTTAAGAAGTTATGTCGATAATGATAAATTCAAATTTCAAAAAATGTTTCTATGGTGGGTACAAGCTGTAATATCTTAATTTAAATTTTTTTTGATGAAAATTCTGGGCGCCGTTTTTGAGAAAAATACGATTTTCGAAAACCATTTTTAACATTTGTGTGGTGGGTATCGTTATTTTTAGGTAAAATAAAGTTTTTTTCTCACATCTTGTAGATTATATTAAAAAAATTTATTTATCAAGTACAAAAAATCTATACATTGAGTTTTGAAAACAAACAAATATTTGAAACTTTTTGCAAAAATCAAAAAATATTTGAAAGTTTTTGCAAAAATCAAAAAACAATTTGTTTCAAAATTTGAATAAACAATTCTTTTCAAAATTTTGGGGAGCCTTAGCATACAAAAAATTATCAAAATCGGTTATACCGTTTTTAAGAAAATCAAAAACAAAAAAATGGTTCTAGGAGCTTACCATTAATAACCACTTTTCAGATATTTTTTTTCAACCATTATCCAACAGAAAAAAAAATATTTATTAAATTTCGAAAAAAATTCATATGGCAGGTACCGTTATCTTTGGTCTTAAAAAAAAAAAAAAAAAAAAAAAAACAGACAAAAATTGTGGGGTGGGAAATTTAAAATACTATCTACCAAGTTTAAAGAAATTCGGACGAAACGTTTAGGCTGTAGTCGAAAAGACAGAGGTCTTCGCTATCATCGTAATGTCAACTTTTGATCAAAATCTCGAGTTCGATTTTTTTCTTTTAATGGAAAAGCGACAACAAATAAACAACAAAACAATTAAAAATATAGTTTCATTAAAACGAAACACAATAAAAGCTTTTTTTAAAATAAATCATGTGGCCGAACAATTTTTCAATCGAAAACCACTTCCTTTTGTAAAAAAAACACAAGCAAATACATCTGTTGTATAATTTTATTTATTTAAAACATTAAACACTTTATCCTACACAATACTGAATACTTATATACTATTTAACTTGAAAACTAAATACTAAAATTTACAAAATAATTAATGCGAAATATAAAAAAAACACTTGTAAAAAAATTTCTGCTTTCTGTTGTCAAACGTAAAGTAGCGTTGCCATATGCGAAGAAGTTTAAATTCGGTGTCAAAATTAAATTAGTATTACCTACAATTAGAAGAATCCTTTGACTCAATCACAATGAATGCGATAAAAAAAAAAGATATGTGAGCGTGATGAAACATCGTCGTTGTTGTAAAATCAGTTTCAAACTCTGAAAACAGACGAGGATATACGTAATAAAGCATTTCTTGTCGTCACGTTAAATGAAAATAATAAATAAAGTAAGGACAGTCGCCCACGTTCAATCTTTAGTTTCACATCTGTTTGTTTGCTAAATTGAAATATATGGGCTTATGTTTCATTTTTCCATATGTAATTGAATTTACGCGCCAGGCCTAAGGAATTGCGAAACAATTTTATAACAACAAAAAAGTGACAATAAATCATGCCTCACTCTCGTCTCGTGTTCTCGTCGCATTATGAATCGTGCATATTTATAAAAACTTTTTTCTGTTGTTTTCATTTGGATTTTAATATCGACATCTGACAAAATCGCTTACGTAGATTTTTTACTCACTACTTTTTGAAGCTACATATTTCGAAATTAAATGAGTGCCAATGAGAAAAAAACATATGATTTAACTAAATCTCGTCGTGAAAAATTTAGTTGCATTGGGAATTGCGGGACGATTTTAAAACTAAACGCTCTCGTTTCGTGCACTCTTCGCATTACGAATCGGACATATGTAATTATAAAAAAATTTGTCCAACGTTATCAATTGGATTTTAATGTCACCATCTGCTCATAATCATTTGCGTTAAAAAAGCGCCATCTGTGCGTCATAAAAAGCGCCATCCATTTTGGTCAACCTTGGTAAAATACAAGTTATACATGACTTTCTTGATTTTCTCAAGAAAGTGCCTGATAGACCAAGCTGTCATTCCAAAACTAATTGCACCGTTTTTATAATTGAAAAAGTTTTGAGTTCCAATTCGAAGAAATATTTAAAAAAAATGTATTTGGAAGTGATTTTGACATCATTCAGTTAACAAGATTAAATTAAAATTACTTTTAAATATAAATGTTTTCTGTTTCCGAAAAGCACTGAAAGGTAGGTCAAAAACCAACAAAAAAAAGGTTTCCAGATTGTCAAAAGGGGAACACAGTCAAACAGTACTTTACATCAATGTCACAAAACTCATTTTTTTTTCTAGAGACGATAAGTGAGGAATGAATTGTTTCATTTTTTAACGAATCGAAAAGTATATCACCAATTTGTAAATTAATTATAAGCTTAATCAACAAATTAGTTATTATGTTGGTTTGTACAAGATGTTTGTACGTTTATAGGTTAGAATCTTACAGAGAAGTTTTACTTCTAGAGCACGTCAGTACACACACTCTTTGTTTCATCCTTATTATACAACAAATACAGCGCTGGTACAAGAACACTTCCTTGTGGTACACCGACTTCAATTTTCTTAAGTTCCGAATAATTTTGGTTGTACCATACTTTAAAGAGTCCGTTCGTAACGTATGATTTTAGTATTTCGTAGTACTGCCTAGAGAAGTCTCTATACAGTTTATACTCAAGTCCCAAAATGCCAAGCCTTATCGATGTCTAGGGCAACATCTAAGAATAGAACTGGACATACTTGGTTTTCTTCAAGTGCTTTTTCTAAAAATCCGTTATTCGATGCACTTGGTCTATCGCGGAATGTTTATTTCTAAATCCACCAAACTGTTTGGAATTAGTCTTCTTTCTGTTATTATTTTACTTAGCCTTTTTATTAATGAGATATTCACATTTTTCATTTTTTTATTTTCATTTTAAACTCAATCGTATGTATCTCATCAATGGCTCTAACGAATTCGATCAAAATGTGTATACAGGAGCGCCTTAGAAAAATATTGTGTATACACATTTTTGAAAATGAGTGAACGATTAATTTTTGAAATTATTTAATAAATATATCTATATTATGAAATTCTTGTAATTGACATCCCAAATTTGTTTAATGTACAAATCAATTTAATAATAGTCGTGTTTTATGGAAAATTGATTGCCACTCAGTAAAGAAAATTGAAAAAAACGATTATAGTCACTTTTATATTCACTTTCTTTTAATCTCAAAGTTTGACACGAGTCTTAGAGTAATTTCAAATTAATTTTGACGTATTTAGAACATTTCTTTCCATATTCTTGCCAGCCCCTAAATTACAATTTTAATGAGCAAAAAAAATCGATTTTTCGTTAAAAAAAATTCAGATTTTGTAGATGGTTTTTAATCCATCAAGATCTCAGCCATATTATATTCACTCTTGATGTTTTTATTGTTTTGCATGTAAAATTTTGCTAACTTGACTATTCACTCTTTCAAAAAAACACGGCTAATAAAACGATTGCTTAAACTCTGTTTGCATAAATCATCGCCTCTGCATGAGATAATCATGTAGTAGCGTAGCGTCCGTTCTGTTAAAACTACAAGTCGTCGGTGTTCATATCATCCAATTCGAGTCAAAATTAAATGGTTATCATCGACCCTAAGCGCTTGACGGTGATGGCCTCGCCAACGTTGTTCTTAAAGAAGTATGGACCGCTGATCCCACCAGCCTAAAATCCACACCAAACTGTGACTTTTTCTGTATGCATTAAGATTTGGTTGATATCGTTTGGATTGTGCCCGTCTCAAATTAACTTGTTGCCGAACCCATTAATTTCGAAGTTGGCCTGTTCGCTGAATAGCAGACACACGTCGTTATCGAATATCCTGTTCAAGTTGAAGTGAAGGTCCAAGCCATGCCTCAAAATTTGCCAAGTTGTGATCTGCGAAAGGCCGAGTTCTTATGCCCGGCGCAAAATTGATTGCCTGGGATTCTCTTATAAACTCTCACAGACAGCAGCGATATTTTCGGTAGATCTTACGCTTCGTTGACGTACTGGTACCGGTCGTTACGAATTTATCTTCCAGGGGACTATTCCCCTAGAAAGGACGATTTTTTCTATGTTTTAATAAATGCCATCAAATTTGACAAATGTTGCCTCAACAATATAGCCGAAATCACCAAATATCTATTGAAGCTATAGTTCATAGCTATATATCAGCAACTACTGTCTTTGGCGAATTGATGTGTTTGGACTTAGGAGCATAATTTGAGCCTCTATGATCTTGACACCCCTTATATGGGATATAAATGATGCCATATTATTGGTCAGTAATTTGCCAAAAAAATTCTAATAGTCTTGGAAATTGGTCAGTCATAGAAAATTTCGTAATCAAGGATAAAACTTTGACAAGATCACGCGCAATTTTCGGCAACTCATTTGTGGGATATTCGCAAAAATTATATACCATCTGAAAGCTCACTAGATCCTAAGAAAAAGGTCAACTATTTTCAGACCATACATTTTTTTTTATAATTTTTTAAAGTTTGTTTCAATGTCACGAAAAAAATGTTGGCACCCCATTGGAGCATTAAGAAAAAAAGTATGCCAGTTAATTGTCAATAAAGGTCAGTTAGTCAGTAATATATTTTTCTCATGAATATTTTATTAAGATTTTTGGCACTTCATTTTCGAAAATTAAAAAAATATAGGGATGTCATTTTAAAAGCCACTTAAGGGTCATAAAAGGGCAGATTTTTTTAGTAATTGATCAGCTATAGATTTTTGCTTATGAATTTTTAAATTTTAAAAGAATGAGCTTCTTACATTCTCTGTTACTTCTGAAGAAAATTTTAAAATTCATAAGTACTAGTTGACGTTTTTTGACCAATTACTGATGGCATACTTTTTTTTACCATAAATCCCATATTCATTTCAAAAATGAAACTCCAGATCTTGACCGAAAATTCTTTTCGACATTCAAACTCTGATGAAAGTAGCACACAATCTTGAAGGATAAGAATGTTTTCGAATATTTCGAAAACGAAATTGAAGGCATCGTAAATTTGTCCAGTTGATTTCGTAATTATACATAATGTAGGTTAATTTAAATAAATTAGAGCTTAAAGCATGTTCGTTCGGCCCACTAGAGTATTTTATTTTCAATGGTAACAAGGCTATCAAGAAATTATGATTTACTTCCTAGAAAATTAACAAGAATGTACACGTACTCATAAATTTCTTAGAAAGTAAAAGGAAGTAGTAAACATTTCACATGAACTGCTAAGTGTTAAGGGCTGTTGAAGAAACCCAAGGAATTTCAAAAAAAGGATACTGTCCCAAATACGTAATCATATAATCAAAGATTCACGCACTGAATTCTGTAATTGGAATTAATTACGATTTTTGTTTGTCAAAAAGAGCTCAAAAGAGCTTTAATCAGATTTAATGATACAAAACGAAGAATTCACGTGTTTAATGCTTGATTTTTAACGACACATGTTTAACATAAGACCGCAAATCTGAGGAGTGTGTAACAATTTAAATATAATTCAGAGTGGGTAAATTCAATTCACATGGTCGGTATAATTTTTTTTGTACCCAAACAAACACGCACTTTAAGTGTTACGAATTGGATAGTTGGGATATGATTTAATGGGATTAGCTTTTACACAGGTTTTTAGCCATCATCGTGAAAGAACAGCTTTTGAGTAAAATGGGTGGGATATTGAACAGACATTTATGTACATTTATCGAGATCTTTCAGTACTCTGGCAACTATAATTTACTAACAGTCTCAAGTAGATCGATCACTGCGTAAATACCTTAAACCAGCTTCTTCTAGATAGTTTGGTACCTATTTAGTATTTTTTGGTTTTGCACCCTAAGTTGGTTGAGGTCCTTTTGCACTTTTGTGTCCTACCAAAGTCGCAGTCTTTGTCAGCTGCGTGGTTGTGCGGGGTTGGATTAAAAGATTTTGCGGGCCGGAGAACTGGTGTACATTGGTTCCGTAGTGGGATTTTTAGTATTCAATTCGATATTGCTTAACAACCAGCACAGTTCATCGTTACATATTCACTTCCACTCCCTACGGAACAGAAAAAAGTTTTTACTGCACATAGTTGCTGCTTGCTGGGGTCCGAAATCTACGATCCAATAATTTCAGTATTTGGCCAATACTAGGTATTTTTACTTACAATATATAACTTTTACTATAAGGCAAGTTATGCGTAAAAAAATCGAGATTTTGATCAAAGTTGACATTACGATGATAGCGAAGACGAAAAAAGTGTGTCTCGCAATTCAGTCTGTCTGTCTGTTCGACTACAGCCCAAACGACTCAGCCGATTTTCTTTAAACTTGGTAGATATCGTTTAGAATTTTTTCGCCCCACACGTTTTTTTCTTTCTTATTTTAAGACCGAAAATAACTGTACCATACGATTTTTTTTCGAAATTTTATAAATATTTTTTTTTCTTAAAAACTGTCACACAGATTTTCTTAAAAAAAAATTCAAAAAATTTCATTGAGTTAAAGCTAGCTAATGGTTAAAAAAAATTTCCAAAAAAATTTTATTTTTGGTACCCCTCTCGGAAACATTTTTTTGATAATTTTTAATTTTTTTTCTGCTAAAGGTCGCTAATGCTTGAAATATTTTTGTGAATTCAAATTTTCAAAAAAAAAAAATTTTGGAATTTTACGAAAAAATTTAATTTTTTTTTTTGGAAACTCAATAGTTCCAAAACCCGATGGTCCATTTTTTCGAATTTGATAAATAAAAGTTGTAACATAAAAAAAAACAACATCATCATATCAATATTATATATTTATATTCTTTCAATTAATTTTTTTTAATTTATGTTCAATTAATTAATAAATCAAAACTTTTAAGACATACTGTAAAATACTTGCTAACAATATTGTATTTTGCTTTTCATTCATTCTAAACAAGTATTCTATACAAATAATTTAAATTCTAAACAAAAAACTTAATTCTATACAATGTAATTAACTTCCGAAGCACAGAGTATAAAAAACCGCGCAAAACAAATGTGATTCACTTCTGATTGTGCTCTCTGGAGGAAACATTTCGGTGGTATATGCGTTTTGATTTTTTTCAAGCTTGTACAAAAATAGGACTGAGTAACTTTAAATTAAATAAAATCCGATTGACGGAGTTATTTCTCTCATTGGTTTAATATAAAATTTTGTTTTTTTTTTAATCATTGTGCTATCGCCTATTCAGCGGGGTACTGCGCGTCGTTTCGCATATCCTGCGGTGGAGGATAAAACAATAATCCATTTATACTCGTACTGCTACTGTACTTTATGTATACAACAGACATTAGAATACGAACTAATAAAGATTACAACTGAAGTATATAAAACACTGCTTTAGTTTTTTTTTTTTAACGAATCTGGAAATTACAAAGAAACAACCCTTGCCCAGAGCAAATCAACAAAAAAAATAAATTTGTTATAAGGTTTCTTAATATAATCTACAAGATATAAAAAAAATGTATTTTACCTAAAAATAACGGTACCCTCCATACAAAAGTTAAAAAATGGTTTTCGAAAATCTTATTTTTGCCGAAAACGATTCCGAGAATTTGGTTAAAAATTTTTTTCTTTAGATTAATTCTTACGATCTATAATTTAATAAAAAAATTTTTGAAATCCAGATATTACTGACTGTATCTACTATAGAATGATTTTTTCGAATTTTGAATTTCTCATTATCGGCGTAACCGATTTTAATGAAATTTTTTATAGACACGCTTCTAAAAGTTTAAAAAACATCATTTAAAAACTTTTGAAAAAAGATATTTTTTTGAATTTCGAAAAAAAAATCTAGTTATTTTTGGAAAATTCCATATCTCAAAAACTAATCAAGATTTTTTTTGCAAATTTAATTTTCATTCGTACATTATTAAACACTTTAAATTGGCGTTTCAATTTTTTTTTATAAACGTTTCAAAAATTTTGTATATAAAAGCTTATTTTTTTAAGAAACCACTAAAACGAATTATAACTTTGTTCTTGGGTAAACTAGTTTTTGCTTAAAACACATGTCATCCTGTTTTTAGATCCAACTACTAAAAGAGTTGTTTTAGTAATTTAAAAAATGAATTTTATCCTTAAGTTTTATCTGATAACATTCATTTTTGAAATTCTTAGTCGTTTACATAAGAGCAAGTTCGTGCGCCCCAGTCGTGCACATGCTTCCTTTCGTCACCTAACTGTATTTTAGGAATATCTAAAAGTTTAAAAAAAAATCTTAGTCTGTACGTGATTATTATAAGTGCCTTAAATAGAACCTCTGCCATGGAGAAAAGTTAAGGTTGTGTTCATAAGAATTAAACCTATTAGTTTATTATCATTCCTTTTCTTGAAAGATTGATTGATATCCATTAAGATGTAAGGATTGATACGAGACTTCTGTCTACGACTCAACATTCTTATTGCAAGGGAATATCCTCAGATAATGCTTTTCACTCGGTAGTTCGAACTATCGAATATTTCCTTTATCATACAGAGAACAGTATGGTTGCTTTTCTTGATAAAGAGCTTTTCTATATAAAGAAGGCGCTTTTCACAACGTCAACACAATCTGCAATTGCATCTGCACTATCATATCTGAAGGTAGATAGGTCGCTTTATTTTCAGCAAACAGACGGGCGGCGGCGTACACATCCATACGTCTTAAAGCTTGTTAAGAATGAATCAGTAACAAAATTGGCCATTCTATCATTCTGTATTCATTCGGATCACATTCAAGCCACATCGATAACGCTGTCTTAAAACTACAGTTTGGCAAATACTTCCAAGTCATTATTTTCCTTCAAGACCTTTTTGGGAGGATTTGAGTATGGTGGAAGATGGTTCTATTCATTTTTATAAAAACGGATCGAAAACTGATAATGGGCTTAGTAGGGGTTTGTACGCAGATGGACTAATAATGTCTTTCTTTCCATTTTCCTAATCACTGTACCGTGTTCCAGGCAGAATTTCTGGCGATTTAAAAAGTCCTGCCTTGGCTAAAAAAAAAAAAAAAACGTGTTCTGGACACGACCTCTTTTAACTCTTAAACAGCTCCCAACTGCCGTTCATGGAACAGCAGTTTAATATACCTCTGTTGGGTGCCAGGGCATATGGACATTCCAGTGAACTATAAGTCTAACGAACTCGCCAAAAGTGGAACAACATTACCTGAATATATCCATGGCTACATGCAATCTTATGCTAAAGAAAGATGCTGTTGAACAAACCTTAGATGGAATAATATAACCTCCTGTCTGATGACAAAACATATCTGACCAATGCTTGATCTAAAACGTTTCAAGTGCTTCATATCCTTAAGCATATTGCATATTAGCTCCGTAAGTGGTGTCATAACCGGACTCTGTCTTATAGGCAAGCACACCACGAGGCATGGCGTTTATTTAAACAATTTTTACAGAAGCCTAATCGACGAAAAAGAGCTAGAATCAATTCCTCATCTTCTATGTGCATACCCTGCTCTATGGCATAGACGTAGGTTTCATTTTGGAGAGTTTTTTTTTCAAGGAGCCTAGTGATTTAATTAATTAAATAATATCAACTTCGGACAGAGACCGTTAACAGAATTGGAGCTTCAAAACTTGGCTCTAGAAGTAACCAACATACATATATTGCTTGAAAATTACTCTGGCGATCTTTAATAATTTTTAATTTAATATCAATAAAAAAAATTTAGTTTCTTTTATACACACAAATTTGAACAGGATTCTTTCGGTAGAACTTCGTTCGGCATTTTTCATTTCGACAGAATCAATACGCCAATTTTAATTTACCATATCGTTACTTCACTTTTTGTTAATTCGCTATTTGTTGTTTGGCTCTTCGTTCGATCAAGTGGGTGCCTTTAGCAGTGCTGCTAAGGCAAGGGGCTGTTTTAAGCATATTTCGCATAAAAATTTCACAGAGTTCTGTTGTAATTCCAGCAATTTCGTTTATAATATTGCCTTTTAGCCTTTTAGGTTGGTGTATTAGATGTACAACTTTTCCTTCAAGTGAAGGGAAATAATTCTCGTAAAATTCGCCACGCACCATGAGCTTTGTATGATATGGCACGGGCTTATTGATACCACATGTTCTGTAGACCTAATTGATCCAATTCGGACACAAGAAAGTCTTCTAGCATGTCCGGATAGCGATCACTAGTAACTGTTGCAGCATTGTCCATTGCAACCTCAAAGAAATATGGCACAATGACGCCGCTGGCCAAAATGGTGCACTATACCTACAGTGTATTGGTCTTTTGTGTATCAATCGAGGGTTTCCAGTGTCCCAATAGTGGCTATTCTGTTTATTAACAAAGCCAAACAAATCGAAATTTTCTTCGTCGAATATGATAAATGGGCCAAAGATATCGTTTATCTATAGCGAGCTGTAAAACTCGACGTTGATATTCATATCCCTGCAACTGTAATAAATTTTATCGACCACCCTCTACGATTGTCAAATGTCAACTGAAAAACTCCATTCACACCAAATAGCAACCAAACAAAATCGACCTAGAAAATAAAACGCACCCTGTACTTTCAGAACACGGCAGGTAACTTTAGTGTAGTACACTAAATAATACAAAAAACTCGAACACACTTATACTTTAAGAGCAAATAAGTATCATTAAGTTCTTCACTTTAATATAATTTGAATTTTAAATTACTATAAAACTGCAACGAAATGCTATAAGCTAAATTATTTTCTCTCTAAAATTCTCACTTCTTAGAGAATTACGAGTACTTTGCAGCCTTAAGCGATTAACATAGATGTCATGAACAATTTAAAACTTGCTCATTACACTCCAGATACGTGTCAAAAAGGACACTTGAGTTTATTATGAATTTTTTTTGTTCGCAAGTCAATTTGAAACGTTTAGATGTTAACCCATTTAAGCACTAAGGGAAAACAATTAAGTAAATTTTGCTCAAATATGTAATTCTTGGGAAATTTATGAAAAAATGTCAGTTTTACATTATTTATGCAAACTTTGAAGAGAGTTGAAAATCTGTGCTGAAGTAGGAAATGCAGATTTTGTTCTTTGAATTTTTTTTTGAAATTGAATCACGTTCAGCGCATGTCCTTGTAGAAAGAAAATATTTAAAAAATAATAAAAAACCCAACTCCTAATTAAAATCTACATCTCGTCGTTTTTACTGAAATATTCTCGTTCGGTTCACTTCTTCTTGAATTAGTTTACATATTAACTTTGCACTCAGATTTTTACTTACATAGTTACAATTTTAATAATGTACATAAATCCCAATCTATATATCTGCATGGTCCTCCAAAAAAATGAATTTTAATAGTTAGAGGGATAGGGTTGCATTTTGAAATATTTACTGAATATACATATGTACATATGAAGGTTTTTATAATACAAATTCAATATATTACTGAAATAAATCAGCCAAGTAGAAGACTTAGCACTATTAATGGACTGAAAATATGTACATTGTACATATTTAATTTTAATTTTTCCTTTTTGAATTATAATCTTGATTCAAGTAATTTGAAATGTTTTCCTCTGATATAGGCAACAAATATTTTCATTTATATATTTATTATTATTATTATATTTATATAAATCAAAAAGGTGATGACTTCTTTTTTAAAAATGATTTTTAATCATATTGATTCTGATACTGAATTGTTTGATCAAAATTATTTTCACTTTCAAAATAACAACAAAGATTTAATTAAAATTACATTCATGTTAAAATAACATGACAGTTCTTGTTTAACCATTTAGCTAAAACGTTAAAACAACATGACAAATTCCTATATCTATCATACTCGAGTTAAAACAACATGGAAATAATATTTTTGATGCTGTTTAGTAATTTCAGTACAAATTTCAACTTGGTTATCCTTTTCTAAGTGCCATCAAATAGCGCCTTACGAAATAAAGCATCATCTGACAACTTTTCTTCAGATTCAGCTGGTTTCTTAATAGAAACCAACTTACAATCTGCATTGAATGAAGTGCAAGGCTACTCCAAGCAACAACTTAGTTATTTGCGGTACAATTACAGGTTGGCTATCAAGTGACAAATATCTTGGGGTATACCTCGATAAAACCGTTATTTTTGGCTTTCATTTTCAAGAAATAGTTAAAAAAAAAAAGTGTGAGTGCTGGGACTCACGATTGAGATGTGTAAACATCAACGTTCGTCCGAGTTTCGAATTTTTGTTATCGAACGTACCCAATAAATATTCATAATTATGCAATCGCATTTTTTTTTTAAATATTGAAGACATTTTTGCTAAGAAATAATACGTTTAATTTAATAACAATTAATTTCAAGGAAAATTATAATTGAATGTCAACTACAGATCCTCTGCAGTTTAAGCCCATCAGTTTACTACCATTTTTGTCAAAAGTTTCTGAAAAGTTACTCGCCCAACAGATTCAACAAGACTTCGATAGATATAATAAGCTTTTAAAATGACAATCGGGGTTTCGAAGAAAGCATAGCTGTGAATCTGCAGTATTAAAGGTAACCAATGAATTAAGGACAGCTATATATCGTGACGAAATCAGTGTGATGGTGATGCTTGATTTCTCAAAGGCATTTGACTGTATAGATCATTCAATATTATTAAAAAAAAACTCAAAACCATTTTTCAATTTTCCAGGTCTGCTCTTGAACTGGTTTTAAATTACTTAAGAAAACGTTTTCAAACTGTATAAACTTAGAAAGGAATCTTCAGTCCGTTTCTTGTTAATGCAGGTGTTCCACAAGGGTCGGGTTTGGAACCACTTCTTTTCTGCGTCGATATAGTAATGTTCATATTTATGCAGATGACCACCATTTATTTTTCTAGAAGGCCTGGGTTGATCTAAGACTGTTTAGCTAGAGTTAATGAAGACCTATTACATATTCAAAATTGGTCATACATTTACAAAATACGTCTAAAACCACTTAAATCTGTTGGTATGGTGCTCTCAAGAAGTGGAATATATTTACTAGATTGTCCTTCTCTTGATCCTAAAAGTATAACTTTACCCTATCAACAAAGCGTTAAATATCTAGGTAGGCTACCTCAGATACCATAAGAAAAGTCTATGGTGGATTACGAAGTTTTAGGTCATCTTCGAGTTTTTTGCTTCCAAATATGAAATTGCATCTTGTTAAGTCCTTGTAATGCCATTTTATTCCTATAATTGTACGACCCAAACTCAAAATAGTCTAAAGGTCTATTCATTTATTAACACATTAATTCTTCATATATTCTAAATTTAGTGGCAGTCAGCTTTTGTTCATTTAAAAAATGTTGTCAATTTAATAAAGTAGTTTCACTGAGAGTAAATTAGACCTAACAAAACAAAATTTGAGAGAGCAAATAGCAACAATATTCCTTTCATCTCAGACAAAGATAAGAGCATAAAAGTTGGTCTACTCTTTTTTGGGTGCAAGATAGTTGATCTAAGACTATTTAAATATAGTTTCAGTTAACCGTTATTAAAAAAATGACAAGCACTGGTTTTATTAATGATTATTGTATGATTTTATACAAGCTAGCGAGAGTTTCATGTCAATCCTGGCGCGGGGCGTTGCATTATCAGGAGACCTAAGGGAATCAATGATTAAAGCGTTTGAAACAGGATTGTCTAGCTACGAAATCCCTGAAAATTTTAATTTACCGCCCTCGTCAGTGCAGAACATAATAACAAAGTTTAAAAATTCTGGAAATGTGGATATATTCAACAGAACGGGACATCCACTAACAGCAAAACCTCGCGATTGCCAAATTTTTAAAGAAAATAAACGATATTTATCTGCTTCAATAACGGTTCAGTGGAGAGAACAAATTCAAAAAAGTGTTTCGGTGGACAGTTGTAAGCAGATGATGAAAAAAATGGGATACAAATTTTATAAGGTTTATTTTAAAATATTTAAGTTTTGCATAAATTACGACAACTTAAATCATTAAAAACCCAGGCAAAACAAATATCACTACTGACACCTAAGCAAAAAAAAGGCGCATTGAGTGGGCCAAACAACTTAAAAATTTGGACTTTTAGTCAATGGCGGTCCGTTAATTGGAGTGTCCAGTACAGATTGGAAGTTTGTGTTGGTGATGAACGAGGACCAGTGATAAAAAATGCTAAAGAAGCCTTTTACAACTCACAAGGACTGCCTTAAACAAACCGTAAAGCTCCCAGTATCTCTAATGGTATGGAGGTGCATGTCGGGATGTGGTATGAGTAATTTGCATTTTGTAATTGGGATAGCTAATGCTGTCAAGTACCGCAACATTTTGGAACAGGAGCTGCCTCCGTCAATACTACGTCTTCAATATAGCAATGCGGAGTATATTTTCCAACAGAATGGTGCTTCTTGTCATACGGCTAGGTCAATAATGGTATGGTTAACTGCTGAAGCAATTCTTTATTGGAATGGACTTCCAGCAGCCCTAATCTTTCACCAATCGAAACTGTTTGGCACACGATGAAGCAAAAATTGCGAAAGGAACCGCGTCGGACTCTTCAAGATTTAAGATCCACAATTACAAATAATTGGGAATCTTTTGATGCCGAAGAGTGTCAACAATTAGTTGACACTATGCTAAGGTGTATTATAGAAGCAGTGATTAAGACCAAAGGTCGCTTAACAATGTGGTAAAATCAACATAAAGAATCATAGACCAACTATTTTGCATCTAAGAAATGTGTATAAATCGTTATTTAGTTTTGTAAAGAGACTCCATATCAATATTTTATTAAGCCACTTTCCTTTTTTGTCCACTTTTCTTATTTAAAATGAATAGGACTTTATATGTATATCAAAAAATAGTTTTTGTTTCGGAATAGGTTAAGAATGAACACATATTTGCATTCTATCCTCGGTAGACCAACTATTTTGAGTTTGGGCTCGTATAGTTTATCCCTGTCTAGATTCTGATTGTAAACGTAAAATTAATGTCGCATCTAATGACTGCTTAAGGTACATTTATGTATAACATACCACGGCGTATTATTGTTTTATAGGCATAAAATGTCACTATTGTGAATAAGCTTTGATGATTATTTCGAATTCAGATCAATTCTTAAACTCCATTCCATAATTCATAATCATTGTCCTGAGTATTTGTATAAATATTTAACTTTTTTACCCACGCCTAACGTCCAAAGCACATATGTACATATGTATGTATTTTTGACCCAGGTCTTGACTAAGGCGCCAATCGTACACATGCATACGTGCACATGGCTGAAAATATTCCAGAATTCTAGCGAAGGTTCATTCAATCAGAACTACATTGAGGCTAATAAGAAAAATAAGGAACTTTGTAGAATCAAGAGATATGGTGTAAAGACTCATAGGAATTTTGGAAGCTGAATGGTAAACAATTTAAAATCAACTTAAACCTTAGTAAGAGTACATTGCGGGAATATTTTAAGGAATTACTTAACACAATAAGTATAAAGTGGCATTACTGGATTCACTAATGGAATTTTAGGCTTGTCAAGAAGTGGACCTAGTGCTAGGTGGTATGAAAGATGGAAAAGCTTCTGAAGCAAATGGAATACCAGTAGTATGAATATGAGACTAATAGTCTGAAAGAAAGTTTAACAAAACTTTTTAATAAGGTTATGGATGGTGATGTTACTTCTAAGGAATTCCAGGAATCAGTGATATTCCCCATACATAAAAAAGGTTATTTATCGGATTCTCAAATTATCGAGGAATTTCATTTCTGAATGCCACTTATAAAGTATTCACATCAGTGTTACAAAAGCGCCTTACAACATGGATTAAATCTCAAAACCTGTTAAGAGTATCAATCTAGATTCAGATCAGGGTATTCAAAATTGACAATATTTTTGTTTTTAACAGCATAGCGAAGAATTTTATATTAGAAGGCAAAAAACTACGCGTTTTTAATTGATTTCAAGGCTGCATTTGACACAATTGACCGATCTGCCTTGTTTTACAAATGGATTGGGTTTACCGCATAAGTTTGGGCGTGTTCTTGAAGAGCTGTACAAAGGAATTAAGGCTGCAGTATGGAACGGAGAAGAACTTTCGGATTGGTTTGCAACAAAATCTGGAGTAAGACAGGGCTGTACATTAAGCCCTACATTGCTCGCACTTTTCGACGATTTGATCGATTATCTGCCTGGTGCAGTGCACTTTGCTGAAAAAATCCAAGGTAATGATTTTTAAAAGAGTGGGTGGAAGAAGTGCGTCAAATGAAAAATGGGTTTTTAATGGAGAACGCTTAGAATGTGTCAACGAGTTCAAGAACCTGGGTGTTTATTTTACGAAAAATCTGAGTTTGGAGAAGCATTTCAACGAAAAACTCTTGAAAGCCAAAACTGCAAGCAATGTTTCCTGGAAAAGATGTTTTATGAACAAAAATATAGCGCATAACAGCAAATACAAGGTATTTGAAGTGGTTTCGGAGACGATTCTATTATACGGATCACAGGTTGGGGGATGTAAAAAGTTCGATAAAGTATAGAGAATCTCTTGAGACACTATGTGAAGAGAATATTTCACCCACCGGAGAACACGCCAAACTTCGTTACAATGCTAGAAACCGGGGTATCGCCTCTTTTTGTAAAAACACCAAGGCTTCAAGCAGACTATTTGCTTAAAGTCCTTGCGATGCCTAAAACCCGGCTTACCAGAAAAATAGCCCTCAAAGCTATCCAAGATAAAAACAGTTGGTATAGAGATTGGTTGGAATTAGTTTGAGCATTAAAGTTGAAGATATATTGAGTAGTAAAAATCATCTTTACGAAATAATTCAAAAAGTAGATGAACAATGTATGGCGGAATATATAGATGAAGCTTCGCTGCACAGATCAATCTACAGTAGGCTGAATCACAATTTATTGGACAAAAATAGTCCAATAGTGTACAGATGATTGCCGCAATGGTCAGGCTTCGAAGTAAATTGCTCAACTTGAACTATTTACCCCACAGACCTGATCTACAATTCGAGTGCTGTATATGCAACATAGCAGAAGGGGAAGAAGTCATTCATTTCGTCGGAAGGTGCCCAAATCTCAGCGAAACTAGGAGATGTATTTTTAGATGTGATTTCTTATCGGAGGAGCAAGTGCTTATGAAGCTTAATGAGATGGATGTTCCAAAAATGTATGAGTACTGCAAAATTTCATTGAAGTATAGGGAGCGAATAATTAATGATGATTTTTAAAATAAATTCATGATAATATCTTTTTGTACTACATAATTCACAAATTAAAAATATTTAAAACATTGTTTAAAATAATCTGGTAAAAGTTATGTACATTTAAAAGGTGAGTATAACTTTTTGCAAATATGTAACAGAAAATTTTTTGCCATGCTATAGAGATTTTGGATAAATTATATGAAATGTATATTTAAATCATTATTTTAATAAAATCAATCAATGTAATCTAGAAATTTAATACATGCATACGTAGCTATCATTTAAACTTATCATTAACTTTTTAATCGTTGACGCCGCCGACTTATTTTTACGTCTATGTAGCAGAGTTTCAAAGTGAAGGAACGAACCTATTTATTTCAAAAGTTAAATATTGTAAGAAAAAGAACGCACCACTGGACTCCGCTGAGCAACGTAAAGTTTGTTAGACTTATGTTTAAACAGGGATGTTGTTTTGATACAACATTAAATTATTATAACTATATTCAAACAGAAATTTTATCTGATACGAAATTAAAAAAAAGAAGAAAGAAAAAGAAGAAAAAAGAAAAAACTTATAACTCCGCAATTTTCTCAACCTCTGCAGTTGTTTTTATTCCCGCCACCACATACGTCTCTCGACAACATGCTTAAAAATTGCAAAGTGATATCGTATCGTTCGAAAGCAATCGGACTACAACTATTTGCTCAGAGCGTTTATAGGGGCGTTCACATTGTCAAATTTTTTTGACAACCACGGCATGATGAATATTTGATGGATGAAAAACAGCAGTGTTTACATTCGTTAAACATCACTTGTCATTAGAATTTGAACAACCAAGAGCATAATTGAAATTTTAGATGAGGAAATATACTTGCATTTTATATTCAAAGTCTGTAGAAAACTTATACCCACCTAAATTAACGATATTGCTTATAAAACTCATTATATATATATTTTCTTACGATGTACACAGCTCGAGAAGTTCATGGAAAAAGAAATTTGCTTTAGGCTTGACAAAAATGTCTTCATATTCTCAAAAATGCTTGTCATGCAGCCAAAATTTCAAAGCATTTTGAAATCCATCCAGTATGCGTTCACATTACCAAAATCAAGCCAATCATGCGGTTCTTGTCAAACATAATATTTGAGAATGTGACCGTCCCTAATGGTGCATGAAAATATGATACTTCAGTTTGACTATTGGATCCTGATCTTTTTGACAGTTTGGGTGAGAGGTCTAGAAATGTAGCTTCATTCCGCATATGTCCAAAAGACGAAAGATGAAGAAAAGAATCGTGTAATCAGGCCCTTCATCTTTTTTTCTGCTATAGACACTGAACTAAATCCTCGGACTTTTTTGACGTTTCTGCCTTTAATATCACTCCTTCGTCAGAGATTTATAAACCAATTTATAAACCAATTGAAATCCCATCTTGTAATAGAAATTGTCAAAGTAAATATAAGCGGCAAAAACTAAAATTTTTAATCCATTGGCATCGTAGTCATCATCCAGTTCATGGCTTGACAGATGGAGAACGCACTATATTTTGATATAATAAAAATTAATTAATTCGAAATTTCAAATGTCAACTCTGAAATGCATTTTGCGGGAGCATAAAATAAAGTGTAATCATCAGTCACTAACGTGAATTGGATTTGTATAAAACATTGAATGAACCTGCAAGTAAATTTTACAACAGTTGTTTTATCTTATGCTTAAATCGAGATTTCATTACTCAAAGTTTCCAATGCAGTAAGTATGTGCAATAGTCCCAACGCAAGCAGGGTCTTAAATGCAATCTTCCGTAAGGTAATTTGCTACACGGAACGTGTAACCGTAAGGGGCTACATGGAACGTATAAGTTTTACCCACATTTTTGATTTACTATCCCGTCGGAAAAAATGTTTACACAACAAAAATTGGAATCACAATAAAAATTGTATACCCTTGCACCAACTGTAAATCTTAATTCGGCATGAAAATGAAGTTATTGATTACAAGTTATATTTCAAGCAATAATATTTTACAGTTCTGCAGCATGGGGCAGATGTGCATTAAGTCACGTTGGTAAGTTAGAAATAATTCAAAATAAAGTCTTGAAAATGATGTTGAATCTTCCGAGACATTTTTGACAGAATAATTGGACCAAATTTTCAATATTGAACTTTTATCGTTAAGACATTCAAGGCTATATGAGAGATATAATTATAATATATCATACATTCTTCCGATAACGTATTGATAGGTTTGCTATCAATATTTGCGAAATAATAATATATTTATCTTTAACTTTGTTGATTTAAAACATTTGCTAAGTTAATTTGTTTATTTCATGTTCATTATTTGTTAACTTATTATTATAGATATATATTTTGTATTTATTCATTTCATTGTTTTGTTGACTAAACAAATTTTTTATGTTAATTATTTATTTCATTATATTTATTTATTTCATTATCTTTTATTTATTTTGTATTTATTTATTAATTACTTATTTATTTATTTATTTATAATTTTAATTTGTTGATTTTCATTTTGTTCTTATGTTTTTATTTATTTAATTATTTATTCACTTTGAATACATTGTTAGGCTTAGTTTTATCAAGAGCTTTGCCGTCTCCCATGAATTACAACTATTTTAATGAAGGTTTTTAGTAGTTTTTCCTTCACTGTATTTGTCTTACATTGTCATTTGCTTAAGAATTGTTATTCATATTCTCAGTAGCAAGGTAGTCGCATACCATAACTCTGTAAATTGTACAATATAGGTAAGGAGAACTATGTAATCACCCCTATTACAGAATTCGGCGAATGAGCTAAAGTGACAGTTTCAATTCATTTCCAAACTTTTGCTATTACTGAATCCGGCGAATGAAAGTTGAACGAATGTCGGTAACAATCCCTGCACCACTGACATTTTGTTCAACTTATATGGTATTACAGAACTCGCAATCCATTCGCACTTCATACAATTTCTATCATTTTACATTCGCACCAATTTCGAGACGAATCTGAAGTGAATTTTTGATTAAACGAAAATAAACAATGGAGAGTACAAAAATGTAAGTCAAAAGCTTATCATACTGAATGCTAAAGTGTTTGTTTAACAAATTTTAATAGAAAACGCACAAATAGCAACGCAACCAGAGATCAAGAAATCTAAAAAAAAAAAAGAGCACACGGTTGGTTTTGAACCGTCCACCATCTTCGTACTAACCACTCTCAACGATGCTTAATTTCGTTGATCGAAAGCGATACTATTATCACAGCCTAGGCCAGTTGAATAAATGTTTGTAGCTGACAGTGTCGATACGGAAGTTCATAAATGATAAGGTAATTTTAGGAATCGACAATGTAGTTCATCCGACGAATTTCATAATTGAGTTTTACAGCGGATGCGAATCGAGTCAACTCACCGGGAGTAAAATTCTGCGAATTCTGTAATAGACATGAATATATTTTCCGATACAATAAATATACTATCTATCTATATTTCTATAATAATAAAATAAAAGAATAAAAATAAAATGCACGATTGGGTCGCACAAACTTGCTAGGAATTTTAAAAATGAATTTTACTAGAGAAAACTGTTCATAAGGATAAAATTATTTTTTTATATTCTTTTAGTAGTAAGAGATACATGAATTTATGCAAGAACAAAAACTATAAGTCGTTGTAGTGTTTTTTTTTTTAAATACATATATGTATAATACATTTTTAAAACATTTTTAAGAAAAAAATTTGGTACGCCAACTTTAAGTTTTTATTACTGTACGAATGAAAATCAAATTTCCAAAAAAAATATTGAGCGGGTTTTGAGACATCGAACTTTCCAAAAAATAATTTTTTTTTAAGTTTTTAATCGCAATGTTTCTTAACCTTTTCAGAACCATCTCTATAAAAAATTTCATTAAGATCCGTTGTGTCGGTAATGAAAAACTCAAAATTATAAAAAATGCCTCTATGGAGGGTACAAGCTGTAATATTATTAAATTAAAGATCATAAAAAATAATTGAAATAAAAAAATTTTATCAAAATATTAGGCGCCCTTTTCGAGAAAAATACGATTTTTGAAAACCAGTTTTTAACATTTGTATGGTGGGTACCTTTAGTTTTCGATAAAATAAATTTTTTTCATCTCAAATCTTGTACATTATATTGAGAAACTATTATTTATCACGTTTGAAAAAATCTAGCATGGGGTTTTCGAAATATGTATATTGAGTTTTGAAAACAAATTTTTTTTAAAAATCCAAAAAAAACAATTTGAAATGGTTCCAATGGTGGTACCTTCAATTACCATTTTTCGGAAAATTTTGTTCAACCATTTCTTAGCTTTAATTTAGTTAAATATTTTTGTATTTTTTTTTTTAAATCCGTCGAATCCTGAGAAAAAAAAATATTTCTGAAATTTCGAAAAAAAATCGTATGGCAGGTACCGTTATTTTAGACAGACAGACATACAGAATAGCGAGACCCACTTTTTTAGTCTTCGCAATCATCGTAATGTCAACTTTGATTACAATCTCGAGTTCGATTTTACGAAGTCATCAAACCTTAGTTTTTAAGAACCGAATTTAAGAAAACTTGAATTTTGACAAAAAAAATCTTTTTTAGAAATCCGATTTGCAAAAATTTGTTTTCGAAAACAGTTCTTATATTTGAAACAGCTCTACAAGAAAATTAAAGAAACTTAAAATTTGTTCCATTATTTTCTTGAACTATTTGGATCGAAATCTCAATTCGGTTCGGATTCGATTGGATTCCCCAATCCACTCATGTAATCGGTGTAAGAGAAACTGAATGATATCAAAGTGAAGATTGTTGCGATTGAATTGAAATGTCAAAACCAATGAGTATATCGAGTGAATAAAAAGTGCTGCCAAATTGTGGAATATGTAAAGGGTGTGTTTTGGGTGAGAAAAGAGTCTTATTTATATGCTTTATTTATATAAAAATTATATTAGGGCTATTTGTAGCACAACTATTATTGGGCTGTCATAATCAAATGTCAATCAAAGTTTATAGACTTTAAGGCCGCCTATGATAGCATAGCCAGGGTAGAACTTTACAAAGCCATGAGAGAATTCGGCATCCCAAATAAATTGACACGACTATGTAGGTTGACCATGACCAACGTAACAAGCCAAGTGAAAATAGTCGGATTGCTATCCAGACCAATCAACATCTTTAATGGACTCCGACAAGGGGACGATTTGGCCTGCCTCCTCTTCAACCTGGCGTTGGATAAAGCAATCCGTGACTCTGGCACGGCAACAAGAGGGACCATCGTCAACAGGTCCAGCCAGTTACTAGCTTACGCAGACGACATTGACATCATCGGAAGAACCGAACAAGCTGTACACGATTCCTTCATCCAGATCGAGCAGGCGGCACAAAATCTGGGGCTGCACATTAGTGAAGGTAAAACAAAGTACATGGTGGCGTCGAATGCGAGAGGAACAGTTGGTCAAACAATCAAGGTTGCGGAGCACGAATTTGAAGTGGTGCAATCCTTTAAATACCTTGGGTCAATAGTAGCAGCCGATAACAATATAGAAGAAGAAATACGCGGGCGGCTTCTCTAATCCAACAGAGCCTACTATAGTCTGTCAAAGCTCTTCAAATCCAGAAATCTCACCATAACTTCAAAACTGCTGCTGTATAGGACCATGGTTCTGCCAGTACTCACATATGGATCCGAGACTTGGGTGCTTAGCAAAAGGCACTCCGACCTCTTAGCTGCGTTCGAGAGAAAAGTCTTAAGGAGAATTGTTGGCCCCATATGTGAGGAAGGACGATTCCGGAGACGGTACAATCATGAATTGTACGCAATCTACCTAGAAGCAGATATCGTGACAAAAATTAAGCTCGGTAGACTCCGGTGGGCAGGGCACCTAGCTCGCATGAGCGAAGAGGAACCTGCTCGGAAAGTTCTTTGTGGTACATTGTATGGTAGACGACAGCGTGGTAGACCATGCTTGCGCTGGAGAGATGGCGTAGACCAGGACGCCAGAAGCCTTGGGGTGCGCAACTGGATGGCGTCGGCTAGAGACCGGGATAGGTGGAGAGACTTGTTGAAAGAGGCCAGGACCGGAAACCGGTTGTCGAGCCGATGATGATGATGATGAATGATGATAATCAAAGTGTTCTCGGCAATTTCGGAAAAAGATAAACTTTTTCCGATAAATAGTGCAATCTCGAAAGCTTGATTAATATACGCAATAATATACTAACATATTCATAGATAAATCGTAATAAATAAAGTTTAATTTTGCAACGAATAAGTTTTCTATTTGGAAACAAACTGTCCGAAGCAGTCAGTCAAATCAGAGGATATGAGAATAGAGGTCTGCCGAAAGTTTCCATCACTTTCAAAATTATTTAAAACATGGGTACAACATTTATTATACTGCTGAATTTTGTTAATTAATTTTCCAAAGTCTACTGAAAGGCGCAGCAGTAAGCTTGCCACTGGAAAATGAACTTCTCTTTAATAATTCCATTATTTGCTTTCTGCGATAATCTTTCACATGATATTAAAAATATCCCACCGATATGATACAAAATCTACCTGAACATATTTATAAAATCTCTAAAAGTTTAAAATTAAATAGACTTATCCACCAGCGAATTAAAAAAAAAAAACTTAATATCCCTTTCAAGATCAAAAACTCCATGAAATGACGCAGATAAATTTTTTTATTTATTTTATTGATCACAAATCATATGACTTAATCTTAAAAAAAAAATATTTGATCAAATAGATTTTGTTTTTCTATACCTAACACCTGTTTAAATATGTGTATGTATTTAGTATTCAAACAAATTAGCAGGCAGCGGGCAGAGCCTTTCAATCCGACAATCGAGTTTAAGAGCTCCTCTTTTCTTAAGCTCGTCAGCCGAACAGTGACACTTAGCCTTGATGAGGCTTTTTGCACCTACGTACACTGAGATCACATTAAATACATATTCTCTGAATTCTTTATATTTGATAAATTCTTTACAAGTACACCTTAACTGTAGTCAGTTCTTTAAGGCTTACGTGACGATTTCATGTTAATTTCAATTCATAGATTTTACATAAAAGTCGTCTCTCTGCTTGGTGCATAACTTTTTGCCTCATTGTATCTATCATTTAGAGCCAATCAGTATAGATCACTAATAAACTGATCAGTATTCGAACCTCAGACATTCCGATTACAAAATATTAATGGGAAACACTCGCATATAACCGGCTCTGAGCTTATAGTCAATAAGTCTGGAATTATCAAATATTTAATCATCAAATTGAGAGATTAATTCAAAACTTCAAAAGATAATACTTTTTTCGATTATGTATAATGATAGCATTAACATAATCCCGCCATTATTTGGAACCGTTTAAGATTCATTAAAAAGCAAAACTATTCTCATTGACACACTCGAACAATCAAGACTTGGTCAACTCAGTGACACCGCCGCCTCCGACGACCCGACGTACATACATAAGTCCATATAATATCTCCAGGGAAGATAAACTCAATTAGATGCGTAAATTTTTTTTTTGTTTATGATAGACCCTTGACTTTTAGCCTGAAAAGGTTGCTAAAAATATTCCACTTCACACAGTCAAAGTAAACAATAGTAATACCGAGTATCGGTTGTAGGTGGTATTCAAGAGCGGCTGTCGGCGGCGGCGTCGATAAGATTTTGTCTGTTTCGGGTGTTGTTAATCGATTTGTTTGTCAAGTGTCTTGTGTTGAACAGGTGCTCCAATTGTGTTTCAAGGTTTTTTCTTATCCAAAACGATAAATAACAAGATGTATGCTCGTACAACACATGTGTACATACACCGAACTTAAGATAGTTGGGATTTTAGGCATGAAACTTATGCTACTAATTGAAGGGAAGTCAGTTCGGGAAAAACCAGAAGCCGTCAGAAGTCAACAGATGGCTGGGTTAAGCTAGAACATTATTTTCTGAATTTATACATTCCACTAAGAAACAAAAAAACACTACAACTTCTAGCGCAATAGTTTGCGCCTTCAGATCACTTGTTCGTTTTCAGATTTATTTAACTGAACCTGACCTATAATAGCAGAATTGTATAAATTATATATAATTGTAAAAGTTTTCTTCCCATAAAAGTGCAGAATACATACATTTATTAGATCATTTAAAAGCAAATAAGTGCCAATTATAAATAAGAATATACGAGTAGAGTATACAAAGTGATCTGTATTACAGGGCAGAGTTGAAGCAAGATTGAACTTTGTTTCAGCTCCATTCTATACGACGCACGACGTGCTTCTGGAATTAAGAATACATACACTACATATTACACTACTCCGTAGACAAATCTACGAAGTAGAGACACTGAAAGCACTGGCAACTGAAACCATCGGCTTAGACATTACAACAGAGACACGTAGAAAGAAAAAAATACAACAGAAGAAACACTGACCGCTGATCGATTAGAATCGATGCTTTCATCAAAGCCTAGGCCGTTATTATTGCGCAAAATTTTAGTTGAATTAGTACGATGTTAAAGCTGTTTAAGTATGAAACTAGGTTCAAACGACAATTTTAATCAAATATAGGATCTTACTTTTTCCACCCTGTTATTAAAGTTCAAATCATCGAATACCTATCTCATTTTGTTAGTATCGTGCTAACTTCATATGACTCTTTGACATTTACAAACAACAAAACAGGGCCCTATTCCACAAAACAACTTATCAACTTTTCACTTTGCACTTATCAAATTTTTCGACAATTTGCAAAACTCCTCAGAACTATTAAATTTGATAAGTGATAAGTTCAAATTGAAGAGTGTAATTTGCAAAGACTTTGAAAATAATTATGCTGTTTCGTTCCACAAAAACTGTAAATTCTATTTTTGCAAAGCAAATTTTGATAAGTTTATCAAAAGTTTGCAAAGAAAACGTTCACTTTGAAAATTCATATATTGTTGAAGCTTTTAAAATGTTAAGACGTGAGTTTTTGTTCGGCGATAGTGAAGACGCGGTTGTAATAAGAAATTATAGAGACAGAATCAATTTTTCGGGACTACAAAACTTTAGTTTTAAAGAGGGCTTTCGTTTAAATCAAATTCAAGTTGATTTCGTTTTAAATGAAATTGTAAAACAATGAGAGCACAATAAACAGCACAGTCATGGTTTGTCGGCTGAAAATCAACTGCTCCTGTGCTTGCATTGGCTCGGAAATGGTTACTAGTTCCTTAGAGTAGCAATTATGCATTGGGTTGCAAAATTGCAGAACCGTCCATAGAGTTGTCGATGTTATAAGAAAGTTTTATTTCAAAACACAGTGCCGTGGCCCGGTGACGTCAAAGGTACTCGTAGCTTTACACTGAAAATAAATTCCTAGGTAATATTGATAAAAACGTTTTTGTTGACCTTCAATAAAACAATTTTATCGTTTTGATTAAATTTTATCAATAAGAAAGAATCATTTTGTTGATTTCACAAAATTTATATAATTCTGCATGATTTTTTGTCAGTTTAACAAAATATGCACTACAAATAATATTGTCAGTTTAACAAACCAACTTTTGTTAATAACACAACATAAAACAGACATTTTTGTCATATCCACAAATTTTTTTGTGATGTAAACAAAATGTTTGTTGTATCTACAAAAAAATCTGTTTTGTAAATGTTTGTCAATACCACAAAGTTTTGTTATTTTTTTTTTGTCAATTTAGCAAAAAATGAAAACATTTTTGTTAAATTGATAAATATTTGTACGAGTATGATATAGTTCACATTTGTTTTTTTTTTCAAAAAATCGATGTAAGATAAACTGAATTTAACAATAATTGCGTATCGTCATTACGCCCTCACAGATGATTCGATTTGAGATCGCAGGGACGAAACGCCAATTTTTGTGGACTTAAAGGTCAAAAAAGCTATTTTGAAACAAGAAACATTTTTAAAAGTAACCATTTTTATTAAGCTGACATAAATTTTGTGGATTCAACAAAATAAATTTGTTAAATTGACAAATTTTTTTGTTGATTTAACAAAATAATTTTGTTAATCCGATAATGAAAAAAAAAAAAACAAATTTGTGACATTAACAAAAAAAATTTGTTGATACCTACAACAAAAGAATTGTTAATATGACAAATTAATTTTGTAAATTCTACGAAAAAATAGTCATATTGACAAAATATTTTTGTTATTTCAACAAATCAATCTGTTAGCTTGACAAATTAATTTTGTGGATACAACAAAATATTGTTTGTTACCTCAAAAATTGTTTGTAATTTTTATGAATTTGTTGAAACGTTTTGTTGGATGTATATTGACAGAATTTTTATAAGGACAACCTACATTTTTGTCATATATACCTAGATTTTATTTTCAGTGTAGACTTTAGACAACCAATTTTTTTTTAACCGATTATTAAAATCTATTTTGGATTTTGGAAGAAAAACACTAATTTGTCATGTCGATTGTCGATTTTTATTAAAATCATAAAAAAAAACACTAAAAACAATTTTAGGGCATCTATTGTTGAATTGAGTCTTAAGCATTGTTTGATATTATTTAAGAGTGGAATTCAAGCAATAGATGGGTTGTAATTTTTTTTAAATTATGAAATTTTTTTATCAACTTTTTAATTTAAATTGATAAGAATAAAATTGATTTTACAATAAACTTTACATTTAGTATGGTTATTTTTCTAATTTTGCATTTTCTTTTACTGAAAAATGTAGAATAATATTTCCCCTTTTATTATTTACCTTAACAATGGAGATCCGTTAGATATTATTGAAGTTATAAACTTTCTTACATAGCCAAATCGACGATTTTCTAATATTTATTATCAAACTATTTTTTTTTTTTTAAACCAATCTAAACGCCTCTACCGCTGCTTCTGTTGGATTAAGCCTTATACTGACTTTTTTGTAGATGAAAATCGGGGCAATAACTTTGTAGAATACTATTTTTCGAAATTCCGAAAATTTTCATCAACTTCTACATTTTTAATAATGAAAATTGAATTGAAAACCTATTTATCTCCCTTTTTCGCTTAAAACTGTACACCCATTCCCAATTATTTTTATACACAAATAAAGCCTGTCATTTGGCGATTCCAGACATATACCTTGAAGATCGGTCACTCAGAAGAGAAGTTTTAATTATTTTAATCAACCAACATCGGTCGAATTTTGCGATTTTCCCAATTTTATTCAAATTACGGTTAATCTCCCACTGGTGTACGATAATTGGCAATGAACAAACTCGAAACGCAAAGTGAAAAGTGATGAAACAGAAATGCAAAGATGATTAAATGCTTTGTGGAAGACTTTGCAAACTCACTTTGCAGGAGAGAGCAAATTTTTGCAAAAACTTATCACTTTGCAAAAAAATGTAATTTGATAAGTGCAAAGTGAAAAGTTGATAAGTTTTTTTGTGGAATAGGGCCCAGGTCTGTTTGTTTCTTATGAGACTACACACACCAAAGAAAACGAAACAAAACACACGTTTTTGTCTTGAAGTGATTTGGTGGTGGTTGTCGAAAATACATGCTATTGTATACGAGCAACACACACCGAATGCAACGATAATTGCATACTTTCTTATGGCGCAACGCACATCGCACACCAAACGAAACAAAAAAAAAACGTTTTGTTTTATTGCATTCTATTTCGCTAGGTGTGTGTTCAAATAAAAAATGTTTTTTTGACTATCGAATCAAAAACGTTTTGTACTTTTTTGCTTTAGTACGATATTTATCAGAAAACGTTTAAAATCAAGAATGAGTTAGTAAACTACTTTAAAGTTAGCAAATTGTTAAGTAGTATCATACTAAGACCTTAATAATAGTCTGTTTAAAATTTTGCGCCAATTTTTTCAAACCAAGTTACAGAGTTTTCAATGGGGAGACTTTCAAATCTGTCTGCGACAAGTCACAGCCACTACTTTGATGAAGTTGTGTGAAATAAATATTCAAATGTTGTTTTCATACTATGACATTTGTTTCGTCTGGATTTACATTGCCGGATTTTTTGCTGTGCTGAATTGAAAAAGAAGGAATGTGTCTAAGTTACCTCGAAAAAACACCTCGATGTAAATGCCACCCATGGATAGTGGCATTGGGGAAGGGTTGCGCTTAAGCGACAGTAAACAGATTGAGTTTTCGAAGCATTAAATTCTATACACGGTTTTTGGTTCCCCACTGGACAATGCTGTCAAGATCGGAATTTAATGAGCTGCTGTTGGAAGTCCCCATTCAAAGGACAAGGACGTAAATCTAAAAACGAATATAAAAAGCTGAGGCTACTGTCGTCATCGAAACAATTTAGTGAATAAGAAGTTTCAGAGAAAAGATCATTTATGAACATAAGAAAGAGTGTACAAAACGGAGCCCTGGGGCACACCAGCTTTAGTTTTGTGTATATCAGATTTGTAACCGTCCAGTACTACTTGTGAACATGTGTCCGAAAGGTGATTTCTAATCTAAACGAAGAAGAGCAAACCGTACGACCTCACTTGAATGTTAATGGTAATTTAGCATGTTCCTTAGTGTCAGTGCAGAGATGTGGCCTAATTCGTCAAGAAAATATTCCGCATCTTTGAACCCCGACTACTGTCAATTATTGACCATTTGACGTCTGCAATCTCACATAAATTCTGGTAAATTCTTTAATTCTACTGTTCTTTTACACCAGAGGCATAGGTATGTAACGAGTTATTTGTATGGCTCGGATTAAGAGGTGACCCGTTTTTGGCTAGTTCTGCTGACTTTTTGTTCCCGAAATTATCTTAGGGTAACTTGCGACAACGATATTTTCCGGCTACGATTTTTATATAGGATTTATATCTATTTTGCGGCTTAGAAAATTATGCAAGACCGCTCACGTGCAATACACCGCAAAAGTTTAGAAGGTTTATCGATTTGCTTATATGATATTTGAAAAGATAGCTGTCCTCACCCTCGTGTGTCGTGGAGCCATCAGTAAATTAAAAAAAATAATGGTTAGCATTAATAACCCGGTTTTCATTCCAGAGTTCCCGTGTTGAGTTTTCTGTTATTGCCACTGTCTGTCTGAATTTCTATGGTTGTGAAATTCTTTATAATTCTCTTACCGTAATGTCCTCTTTTCCAATTAAAATACTGTTTAAGTCTTAAAGCACCCTTGGCCACCAACTCTTTCGTAAGCACATCGAGCAGTGAAGTTTCTAGGGCTTCCGCCTTTATAGTGGAGTTCCAATAGCCTGGTAGTGAAAGTAGACTGTTTTCATTGTTTTTCGATTGGTTTCCTTATCTAACGCTGGCCAACGAACCAAGCATACGTACGGTAGGATTGGCCTTATTATGTAAACATCCAATGAATGGTTTTGGAGCTGGGACCCCATTGTTAACAAAAGATCTTCAACCAAAGAAAGTCATCTTTCATCTGCCCAGATATTTATGGAAAGTCTTCTGAAATTATACTGCTCACATGGCACTTGAAGTAGACCTTCTATTCTTTACTATTTCACAAATTCTCTGACTAAAATCAATCTAAGCCCCTTTTAAGCATGAAATTGTACTAATTTCTACACTCGGTTTGGTTTTGCTTAAATAACAAAAAAATCCGCCATGCTTCCAGAGAAAACAAACCTGATCTCTTTGTTTGCTCAAAAATTAAACAAACATCTTCTGATTTGACAACAAATTTTCTGACGAATCAACTTTTCTGAGTCTTATCATCTCCACATCTTAATTTAATTCAAAACAATCTACAAGCCAATAATAAGGTTTAACTCAATAAGATATAAAAAAAAACCTCAGGAAGACGTTTTGGATTAAACTCCAAGAAATTTTCAAATTGTAAACAAAGTCTAGACTGAAACGAGAGACCATGTGTCGATGCATGACAATTGGCGTGTAATTAGCGACCGAACAAAATATTTTTATTTTCATAGGTAATTGTTAAACGAATACAAAATCAAAGATAACAGTAAGTGGGTAGGTACGTATGAGTGGCTGCGGAAATATGCGTCCATAGCCATTTTATTCAAAACAAAAAAATCATGTCCGACGCAAAAAAAAAAAAAAATTAAGTAAAATCATGAAAAACAAAAAAAATATGACTCCACATACCGCCTTCGAAGATGAACAGTGGGGCTAATCATGGAAAAGTCGGATTAAATTTGAGAGTTTAAAAAAAAGTCAAGCAAATTAATGGGTATACCTAGTGGGTGATACATTTTTGTAGCCGAAAATGGTAACGTAGAAGTCTGTTTTTGATCCCAAGCTTAGGCAGAATTAGCTTGACTATGTCTTATAGGCCACAAAATTCGTATAACAGAAATATGGTTCTGAAGTTTTTTTTTTTTTCAGATGTTCGCCTAATTTTAAAGTTATTTTATTAAAATGTGTATATATATCATTTTGGTAATACCCATTGGCATAATGGTTAGACTGTCATGCAGAGGGTCTTGGATTAGATTGTCAGCCGCTGCAGAAAAAGTTTTTCATGGGTGCACTACATCTTGCGAGGAGTTGACAAATCCTTTGAGAGTTACTCTTGTCATGAAAAGTGCTGCTCATCAAGCGTTTGGAATCGGCAGAAAATTGTAGGTCCACTCCATTCCTCCTACCACGAATACAGGCACGGTTGAGAGGTGTTACCCGCTGGGTCCTGGTTCTCTTGGAGCTGTTGCACAACCAATTTTTTATTTTTAATATGTTTATTACATATTTTGACTTTCGAAGTTATGGGGACCAGCAGGAAAGGATAGAGTCACTCTGGTCAAATATAGAGCACAATAAAAATAAAGGGCTTTTTTTTTGACGACATTGACGATCTTTCGAAAATGAAGATCAAAAACTTGAAAACAGTAGGACACATAAACTTACTAGATCCTTTCTTTTTTAACTCGATCCAAACTGGATGACTCTCTGAGAATGTCCACTGATCACAATTCCATGCACAAGTTCAATGGAGTTATAGTATTAAAACGGCGCACTTCTTTGCTACTTGGGCCACGGGGCTAGACTGCAAGTCGTCGTCTTCTATAAATAATGACCTGTAACGATCATATTGGACGAAACAAATTCTTGCATGACCAATGACTTAGGCAGAAAACACTACAATATCCCAAAGGTAGTACATATTCTTGGTCATTTGTAAAAAATGTACGAAATACTACTTCGTCTTCGGTTCTAACGCTCGCAGTACAGTTGGCTGTTAATTCGACGCTTCCAGACAGCGTCATTACTCCTCTTTTTTCTTAGAGGCAAAACTGTTTAATGGGACAAATTTTTCTCACTCGTAGAGTTGAGTACTGAAAGATCTCGATATACACAATCGGTTGGCTGGGATAGTAACCCTTTCATAAAAACCATTGCTTAAGCTTTTCCATCTGTCCCACTTAACTGGTCTCCTTCCCAGTGGATGGAAAACAGTATTTCTCCCTAAATTGTCCAATTACACTTACGAGTACATCCCTACTTTCATGGAAATTCTGATAAATTGTCAGCTTAAGAATCATCTTGAAGAACGAAAGCTTCTCAATGACTGGCACTAAAACTTTTCTAGCAGTAGATCTACTGGTGATGATAATTCATCTCCACGAATAGTGGCAGAAATCTTTACTATGTTTTTGGGAAAGTAAGATCATTTAACTTGATAAAAGTAAGGTTACGTTAGGTTAAGGTGGCTGCTGACCGGAAAAGCCAACACACTTAGACCAATATTTGGTCCGTTGTGATACCACAGGATTTCAAAAATCACCCTTACTCAATAAGCCATTTTGAGCTAACAATGAAGCGTTTGAGACAGTGAATGTCGGAATTATTTAGATCATTAGGATCGTTATAGTAGTAGTATCCCACGTGGAGTCTACGTCTTTGCGCTAGGGCAGGACAAGAACATAGAAGGTGAGGAACTGACTCCAGACTGGCAAGTTGGGGTGCTGGTCCATCTGTGGTTAGCTTTCTCTATGGTATCATGCTTTAGCATAAGTTTACCGATGTCAGATTTGCTATCCAACATAGTTAGATTGTTCCGTTTTTTTGCAAGTTCATCGGCTTTACAATTTCCTGGAATGTCTCTATGCCCCGGCACCCTTATAATGTGAATGCTAAACTGTTTTGACATCTCCACCAGAGATGATCGACAATTTTGGGCTGTTAGTGAGTTAATGGAGACAGAGTCCAATGACTTTATGGCAGCTTGACTATCTGAGAAGATACGTATATCAGTGGTCGATACAACGTTTTCTTTGAGCCAATAGAAGACTTCTTTTATTGCTAGAAGCTCTGCCTGGAACACGCTACAGTGATTGGGAAGACGAAAAGATAAACAAAGATTTAATCTTTTGGAGTATACGCCTCCACCGACCCCGTCATCGGTTTAAGATCCATCTGTGTAGAAATGAATCGCTACGTCTACTTCGTCGACTCATTTTCCCAGTTAGACCTGGAAGGGATGGATACTTGAAAGTTTAACTTGATAAAACTTGATACCAAACTCTCTTATCGAAAATGCGCGTATGTGGTTTTGATGAATCTGTTCTTTGTTGGATGAAAAACCACCTTTCGAACCGTTTAATACAAATTGTTCTGGACGGTCTTAAGTCAGAAATTCATTAAATAAATGCTGGTGTGCCACAGGGCTCCCTTTTGTCACCGAATGTCTTTCTGGTTTTCATCATGATCTCCTGTCTGAAACTTCTAATCCATTAAATTCCTTAGCCGACAACAGTACTCTCAGATTCTCATAATCATTTTCAGATGCACGTCCTTGTTCTTTCGATGAGAACTTAGAGCGACTGCGTATCATAAGCTCATTAAAATTTTGATCTCGATAGCATTGTCAAATGAAGAACCATAAACAGGGTACAATAATTTAATACTCAAAAAAAATGTTCTAGTGAAATAGCCAGTTACATTTCCTCCCTTTAAAAATTCAAGCGATATACTCGCGCTTCTGGGTATTCCCATCAGTTTACCCTTGAGCCCTGCTTCGAACGTACTGTTAAATTCAGAGATTCTTTTCTTAGCCGCACTACACGAATGTGGCTCATTATCCCCCTTCCATTATTATGTATAGATATTCAAAACCAATGTGCATCGGTATCTCCTCATAAACCCTCAAGGACACGCAAAATTTTATAAAAGAAAGATAATAACATTATGCAGTGTTGCAAAATAAAATCGTTTTCTTCCTTTCTAACAAGTGCCATCCAATGAAAGTTTTCTTAAAAGTTCTTACATTACTCCCCCATACTAATTTCTATGAAGAACGTTTGGCTCAATTTATAAAGTATGTTGCCCCACTGTGAAAAGTCAACTGCGATAAAAAGTGACGCGATCATGGTTGGCAGTAAGAATAGTGATGGGCTTGCGTTCAGTTACCTATCCCAATGTGTTATAGGGATGGCTTGATTGGTGAGCGTTGGTGGCAGCGTCACTTCGACTTATCGTTCTCTTTTGACAGCCCAAATACGATGATGAATGAAATTTAATAGGAGTATCGTCTGTGCGAGTCGAGACACACAAATAAGGCACATCAGCTACCGGAAATATAGTGGTCATTCCGAGCCAAGTGGATTGTTGTAATATGAGTCGCTAAACTGTCCCGTCTATCTTCAAAGAGGGCTTCACTGGATGTCTAAGCGGATTGAGACAAAAGCCGACGGATAATAATAGAAAGATAATTATAATTATTATTATTGTTTATACAAATATGTAGTTCTATATCGTCTACATGGGTTAGATATAGATAAATCTCGTTGGGTGAATCTGGTTGGGTGATTTGTTGTTTGACTAGAGATAGCAGTTAATGTAGATGTGAAGACCACTTAAATAAATTAAGATTACAAAAGATAGAAATAGCTCTGGAAATGAAAGATTTATTGTATAAATTGAGTGAAGAAAACAAGAAAAAATGCAATCAATTTGAAAATAAATACGAAACAATACACAACTGATTTAATAGGGTTAAAGGGGGTAATTGTAAACAATTTTGTGATTTTTTTTTTTAATTTGTTATTTTTATGAAAGCTGAACTACGCTATTTTGAAACTTGTTGTGTTATATTTGGATTCTTTCATTTATGTTAGTTTATTATATACCCGAAAACCATTGTTCTAATCATACCAATGTGAAAAACAATTTTGGTTGAATTTGGATAAAATTTGTTCAGAAATTTTGAATTTTTGAATATTACAACAACTTGAATGAACTACCAGCAAATGCATAGGCTGAATGTGCGAAGAGCCATACAGCGTACTGTGCTTAATTTTTACCATTTATCATTCAATACAAAAATTTTAAATTGAGATATACTGACAGTAACTACAAATAGAACATTTTTTTTTGATTCTTGACTTTCTCATGATCGGCGCATTGGATTTAAATTGAATTTTTTTATACAGGAACTTATAAAAGATTTAAGAAACATTGGCGCAAAATTTCAAACAGCTTAGTATGTATTAAGAAATTAGTATGATACGAGTACTACTTAAAAATTTGCTAACTTTTTAGTAGATTATTAACTCTTTCTTAATTTTAAACATTGTCAATAAAATATTTCTGAACACACCTAAAATAATGACAGTTCGTGCAAAAAACTAAGTAAACACACATTTTGTGGCATTTGTAAATAGTACGATACTAAAAAAATAAAGTAGGTATCCGATGATTTTAACTTTAATAAAAGGGTAGAGAAAGTCTGATGCTATATTCAATTAAAATTTGCAAAATCGTTGTTTTATCCTAGTTTCATACTAAAATTCAACTAAAATTTAGCAAAAAATTAAAAAAAAATTGTTCTTTGGATTTTTGAACAAAAACTGAAAATTTGATATCTCAAACATGGGTCAATTTCGTTTTTTTTTTTTGCAATTCAATTTTCACCTGAACAATTATATGAATTTCGAATATTAATTTTCTTGTAGAATAAATATTAATCTCTGTATTTTTTTTTTTCTCTTTTTAGGTAAGTTCGTTGTAATAAAAATACAAGATTTTGTGGTAAGTCGCTTGTTCTTTAATTATCATAGGGAAATATTTTTTTTTATCTTTTTTGTTAGAAATTATTTGGAATATATTTGTTTTTCAAATTTATTCATTTATTATTTAAATATTTTTACTAAGCCTTACTCCATAAATTTTATATAATTTTACCTCTGGTCCCGAGTGAACGAGAAAAGGTTAAAACCATCTTTTCATAAATTGATAACAATAAAACTCGTGAAAAGGTTCATAATAGATAAAGATATATAGTTTTGTTACTTACATTCGGACATTTTACAATTCTCATTATGCGCAAACAAATATTTTATTTATTTAATTAATTTATTCAGTTAATATATTTATACAGTTACAAGCAAAATGTTAAAAATAAAGGATTGATAATACAAAATAAAATATTAGAAAAGAATATTTAAATTAACATCTTGACAAAATATATATATGTATATAATTACCTATTAAAAGAATAAATGAAAGTCATTCTGTAGCACACAAAGTGGCTAGAGGCGAATGACCATTACATTTTTTTTTTTTTATTTTTTAACGATTGTGTGTGGGGTTAATATAGAAAATTTAGAAAAATTAAAAATGTAAAATCAAAATTAAAAATACAAATCGAATGAAAGAAAATATAAATAAACAAAAACCAAATGTACAAGATTTTTTTTTTTGTATATATATGTATGTATATGTATATAAATTAAATGAACTAAGTAGAGCTAAGTAATAATTTGACTGCAGAATTATCTAGACTAAAAAGCCATTTTTTTACTTTTTTTAAGAAAAAGTCCAAGGTTCTCAATTTCCTTATTTCTTGCGGTAATTTATTAAAGAGCTTAGGTGCAGTCGCTGTATAGAATTTCGAAAATTGAGTTTTATTACAAAATGGAATATGAACAAACCCGAAGCTATTTACTCTTAAACTGTACGAAATTGAACTCCTGAGGGTTGTACTGTAACCACTCCGTAAAAAAAAAAACAAAAAAAAAAAAAAAAAAAAAAAAAAAAAATAATATAAAATATCTACCAGGGCTTTTGATCCCATGACTCAGTTCAATGTCACAAGCAATGATCAAAGTCTTACTGTACAAGGTAACAGTGAGTATTTCATTGAAAGATATTTAGAAAAAGAAAAGGTCGAAAATGACTGCCTTGAAGAACTCCATATAAAACGTTTTTTATTTTGGAGATGAAGTTTCTTTTTTAAGTAGAATTCTATCAATGACAAAAGCTAATTTCGAAACCGAAAACTGTTCACTTTATAAAGAAGTATCTTATGGAAACCTCCATCAAACGCTTTGCCTAGACACCATAGAATACGACACCTTGAAGTCCTTTAGTAAAATTCTTATTTTGACTTGTATTTGATTTTTATAAATTTGTCTGGCATCTATATTTTAAGCCATAACCTACAGAATCTACAGAATGTTGGAACTAACATGCTTTAAACTTTTACCTTTTCTTTAAGCTTGATAAATATGGATGTAGCATTTTTCTTCTTTTTTTAACACCGCAAATAACGGTACCAGTCATACTAATTTTTTCGAAATTTAAAAAAAAAAATATTTTTTTGTCTCAAAAACTATTTCACACATTTAAAAGAAAAAAATCGAAAAATTTCATTTGATCAAAGTTTGATAATTATTAAAAAAAAAAATCTCAAAAACGGTACAGCTGATTGTGATCAAATTTTGTATGCCAAATGTCCTAACAAGTTTTAAAAGTATATTGCATTCAATTAATTTTAGGAAAAATTTCTATAATATATTTTAAGAAACTCAATAAACTAAATAAATAAATTAAAAGTGATTATTTTTTAATTTTTTGTTTAAATTCGATATTAAAGAAATGGAACAATGATATTTTTTTAATTTAATTTTCATTTACACAATAAAATCAAATTGAAGTTGACCATTCACAGTTTTTTCTGTTTTTTTTTTTTTTAATTTAACAAAAAATATTTTTTTTTAAATAAAACCCTTATAAAGATTTATAATTTCTGTTGTAAGCATTCAGCTCTCAGCTCTCAGCTCCACCTACTCAAGGAGTTGCTTAAGCCATTTAAAAAAATGAGTTTTATGCGTATGAACATTTTTCTGTAATAACATTAATTTATAAAATTCTAAGTCCTACATAAGACCTCATTAGTGCATTTTATTTTGATCCAATCACGCTTATAGTACATTTACTTCCAATACATATAAGTACTAAAGGGCAAGTTTTGAATTCGTAAGAAAAATCGAACTCGAGATTTTGATCAAAGTTGACATTACGATGACAGCGAAAACGAAAACAGTGGGTCTTGAAATTCTGTCTGTCTGTCTCTCTGTTTCAATGCAGCCTAAACGGCTCGGCCGATTTTCGTTAAACTCAGTATACATATCGTTTTTAAATTTTTCCCCCACACGGTTTTTCCATACGAAAAAAAAAACAAGTATGATTTTCAAAACACAATATTCCCAAAACCACATGCTCGATTTTTTTTACACTTGATATATAAAAGTTTTATCTACAAAATGTGAAAAAAAAATTATTTTACCTAAAAATAACGCCGTTTTCGAAAATCGTATTTTTCTCGAAAACGCCGCCGAGAATTTTGTTTCTTTCGATTAATTTTTATTGACTGTACCTTTCATATAACCATTTTTTCGAATTTTGAATTTCTCACTATCGCCAAACGGATTTTTATGACATTTTTTTACAGAGAAGCGTTTAAAAACACTTAAAAAAAATAATTTTTGAGTTTTTTTTGGAAACTTCGATATCTCAAAAACAGCTCAATATTTTCTTTTGAAAATTTATTTTTTATTCGTACAGTAATAAAAACTTAAAGTTGGCTTTTCTTAAAAAATGTCCTAAAAATTTTGTGTATAAAAGCTTATATGTATGTTTAAGAAGTCACATCAACGACGTATAATTTTTCATCTTCCATAAACTAATATTTGCTTGAATCACATGGCATCCTATTTTATCTTGAACTGCTAAAGGAGTTGTTTTAATTATATACAAAAGTAATGTTAGGCTAATGAACAGTTTTTCTCTAATAACATTAATTTTTGAAATTCTTAGTCTTTTACATAAGAGCAAGTTCGTGCGACACAGTCGTGCATTTTATTTTAAATGTTTAAGAAATTTTTAAAACTCAATTAACTCCGTAAATTTTCCTTTTTTTCTACGCACTTACATAACTTATTGTAGTTTTTACAGCCCTTGTTGTAATAACTACTAAAAGCTGAAAATTTCACTATTTTTCTATGTATATTTTATAAATTTATAAAGTTCTTCAACAAGAAATTGTTATCATTTTGACAAGTTTATTATAAAAGTGAATGTAAATACCTACCTTTGTAAAATTTCCATCCAAGATTTTTTTGGCGTGCTGTATCTGTCATGCATCTTTGTTTTTACTTTCTCATCAACGGCTCTAATGATTTTGACAACATATTTTTACAGGAGCTCCTTTGAAATTAAAATAATATTGTATATAAGAGTATAGCACACAAATATTTTTGTATGGGTTTTTGAAAAAAACAAAATCCAATTTTTTTTGTGAAAAATCAATATCTTCAAACAGTGTGAACGATTAGTTTTTGAATCTCTTTCCTAAGATCTATATTACGAATTACTTAAAATTGGCAACCCATATTTTTTTCTTGAAAACTTTATAGAAATTCGTTATAGTATAAAAAATTAATTTAATAATAAAACGATTTTGAACTTTGTTTTCATAAATTCAAAAATTTCTAGAAATCAAACGGCTATTTTATACATTTGATCATTTTTATCTCATCAAATTCATGTTTCATATTTATTTATAAACAATTTTTGAATTCCAAAGTACGTTTACTTGAGAGCAAGTATGTTCTTCAAAAAGAAATCAAATCAGGAAAAGTGCCTTTAACACTTAAACAGGAAAGAAAGTCTTACCGATATCATATTTTTCCCGAAATTTCTCCCAACAAATACGTTGGATATGGACAAGGTATGCCATACACGCCTTAAAAATTGACAAAATATTAAATAGGTATGTACATTTAATAGAAGTCAGAAAATGCCTTAGCAATAATTTTGTGTCTCGAACGTTGAAGACGCCTTAAAAGCATACTATACATAGATGAAGGTGGCAGGTTGTAATTTAAAAAAAAAAAAAAATTGTTTAAAATTTCCCACATTCGGAAAAAAATGGAACACTTTCATATTGCAAATAAAAAAACCTCCCCCACCTATGCCCGACACTCACATGCCGCACACACGAATCACATACATAATATCAAAGGTTTTTCTGATTTATGTCTGAAATATTCAACAACTTACCCAAAAAAAAATCAAATCAATTTTCATAATTCAATTCAATTAACTTCTTTCCCACAGACTTAACATCTTTAATCCGAAGCACTCATATAAAACAAAAAACTTGACTTTTACTTTCTTGCCTCCTTTGCTATTCGTTTGTCCTTGATACTCGTAGTTGTTCCTTTCTATCCGCAGGCAAGTGGTGGCTTAGCACAGTTAGAATAACAAATGCAAAATGACAAATAAACGAAATCCCCTTGAAAATGTGCCCCCCCCCCCCCACACAACAATATAATTGAGGACAAAAAAAAAATAAATAATAAAAAAAATCCTTCGAGTACCGTTACAGTATATACACACAGAAGTTCCTGATGTCTGTCGTGGCCTTGAATTTCAAACATCACGCAACACAGCCGAAAGTGGTTTTTCGACGCGACAAAGGGCCAAGAATGGGTATATGGAAGACGATTTGATGGCATATATATGTATTTACTCTCCCTGCTATATCGCCGACCCCCACACATAAAAACCCTATGCGTATCCTGCAACTCAGTTCCCTACCGGCCTTTTATGAGAATGAGAGACTTAATAATATACAAAACTTTGTATATTGTACTGGTACAGTTCATGGCCACCGGATATGTCGTCGTTGTTGCTTCCAATTTCGCAATGCCTTATCCGCCCAAGCTTTAGGGTTTTATGATATATATGCTGGATTTGTCCTTGGTTTCATACAAAAAAAAAATCTTCCATCCGATTTGAAGGAAAAGTTTTGATTTCTATAAACAGGACTACATAAATGAATGTTGTAAGGAGTTTTGTGTAAGCGTAAGCCCTAAGTGACATCTCTTTGGCAAGAGAAGGAAATATTTTTCACATTTCCGCTCTTAAGTAAACCTCTTTCCCAACAGAATTACTTCTTCTACACACAACCCACACATAACCTTATGTGCACCCATTTTTTCCACCATTCTAAAAACCAAGTAAACAAGTCGTTTACTTCGTTGTTGGTTGTCGGGTGGATGACGAGCGACGAGGACAAGGCCGAGATGTTTGCCTTTAGAATGAAGGACCCGAGAAGGATCATCAACATTATCGCAATTTGTTTGTGTATTTTTCGTCCTTGAAGTATTTTTTCTTCCCTCTTTCGGCGGCCCTAGGAGTAATGGTTCTCCACGGTTTGGGGTTTATTGATCTAGGTATGTGCGCTTTTTTCGTCCCGTTTTCCGGTACACAAAAGAAAACAACCGTAAAAGACAGGTGGTTTGTGGGAGCGGAAGCAGGAAACAAGGTCATTTGTGCGTTTGTATGGCTGGTTTATGATTTATTTTACGTGTTCCTTTCCTATTCGCTCGTAAAAGGTTGGTATGTACCAGCAAACATATGTGATTTCCTTTATATGGAGAACATAAATACAATTTATGTGCACATATACAGATGTATCTATGCGTGAAAAGACATAAAGACATTTTAATGTTTTTCTCCTTTTTTTTTCGTCTCTATTAAGTGGCATTGGTGAGTGATACGAAATGTACATTTATTCGTGGATTAACATAAATCTTTTCTGAGATGTCCTTCTTATTAAGGACTAAGCACTGTGTCATATGAAGATTTTATCTTTTAGTGGATGTGTCGAGGTTCTTTATTTGTTTTGGTTTAGTTGTATGAGGAAATTTATTGGAGAACATTTAAATCAAAAACTATAAGGGATTACCAGCTCAAAGGAGATCTTTAAAATTTTAATGTTGAAGTAGCTCACAAGAACTCTCAGCTACAGCAGCAATATTCTCGTCTGTGTGCACCATAGGGCGATCAGTTAGTGGTGTCCACTAGCATACCAGTTTCACGAACTTTTTGCAAAAACTTGCGTACTACACTATTTGGGCTAGAGAGCACTCACTTTGAAAATGGTTTTTCAATATTTTTCCAACGTTCCTCAAGCGTTAGGCGACTCATTTCGTTCCGCGGAAGTATGATTCTGAGTTTCCGTCAATATTTCGAACGGAAAACAGCTGTCAGTGTCAAAATAATCGAATCGGTCGTGCAGAACGGCCATTTTGGCATCAGCTGTGTGACACATAGCGCAATACTGTTATAACCAAATGGCGTTTACATTCATATAATTCTATTTGGGTCAAAATCAGATATTTACCATTAACTGGAACCTTGTCCTTGGTCTAAAAACAATATTTAGTCAATGATATGGGAAAGGTAGTGTTTTCCCCGGACGTTCAAGAATGATTTAGGGCATGATGGAAAGGCCCTGAACATTGGGCCTACATATATAATCGTTCATGAATTCATAAACAACATTAATATTGTCCATAATCCTTTTCGGAAAATACTGTAAAGACAAAAAAAACGTCACTATTAGTTGACATATGTATCTTATAAAAATGTAAGGGGACTGGGGCCGTAGAGAGATATTTTTATTTAGCTTTATACTGGTTATAATAACTTCGAATGTTTTTGAGTCTACATTTAATGTTTGAGACGTGACATATACCTTGATAAAAATATCGATTAGTGTAGGAGTTGCCATTTTTCTTCATAACAATACCAAATCATATTCCTATAGAACTTGACAAAACATTTCTCCGCATTAAAATTTCTTTAAAATATAAAACTAATACATTGTAACCCTATACATTTTCAGTATGACATTTCAAGTCACGAAATAAGGGCTGTAAAATGTAACATCTTACTGAAATCTTTCAAAGTGCCTTCAACTGCGACAATTTCTACGGAAAAGACCAACACTCTGTGGTTTTGAAATATTCTTCTTAATTGACCGATAGAAACTTTAATATTTACACTGAAAAAAGTTCTGAATTTCAGGTTCTGACGAACTCCTTCTTCTATTTTTAAAAATTGTTTAAGCTTTCTCTTAAACTTTTTAATGTCATCTTATATGGTAACATATATTAAAAAAAAAATATTCCATAATAAAATTATAGAATTAGCGAATTTTTCATACATTTTTACTTGCGATATAGGTACTATAGGGCAAGTTCTGCATTTGGAAAAAAAATCGAACTCGAGATTTTAATCAAAGTTGACATAACGATGATAGCGAAGACGAAAAAAGTGGGTCCGACAATTCCGTCTGTCTGTCTGTATGCCTGTATGTCTGTATGTCTTGTCTGTACCTCGAACTACAGCCTAAACTACTGGAGGTATTTTCTTCAAACTCGGTACTTAAGGGTCTTCGGTGATTCCCTAGAGGAGAAATTGAAATTTTTTTATTAGCTCCAAAACTAAGGGTACCCCCCATACACCCGTAATGCAAAATCTTATTTATCTCGAAAACGGCTCTAAATATTCGAAAAAATATTTGTTGGGTTTTTTTGAAAAAAAAAAAAAAAAAAAATTAAATCAATATCTTCAAAACCTATGAACGATTATTTTTTGAAATTATTTCCTAAAATTAATATTATTTAATACTTAAAATTCGCATCCCACATTTTTTTCTTGAAAAATTTTAGAGAAATTTCTTATATAAAAAATGTATTTAATAATAAAACGATTTTTTAAAGTTTATTTGCATAAATTCATACTTTTCCGGAAACCAGACGGCAATTTTATGCATTTGAACATTATTATCTCATTAAATCCATGTTTTATATTTATAAAATGTATCTTAAATTCCAAAGTACTTTTACATAAGAGCAAGTTCGTGCGATCCAGTCGTGCATTTTATTTAATTTGGCTTCAATTTATTTATACATCATACTCCGACTGTTTAATTGGTTGTGAATAAAATAACTTCAAAGCTAATTCCGAAATGCCATAGGGTAGTCATAACCTTTTTATTAATGATTTACAGTTTGAATTGATGTCTTATTAAACGGACGATATTAAAATCTTCAAAACTATTCCAGATGTGGAGAGTTACAGTGTGAATTTAATTCGTTTTTTGACTGGCATGTTACGAACACTGTTTGTCTCTTAACATTAAAGTTATAAATATTGCGAGAAAGCTGCTATTATTTTTAACTATTTTTCCAACTGTGTATCATGATTTTACCTGCCAAAAGTCATATTGTCATTGGAATACTTCAAATAATTCAGCTTTTGAAACGGTCTCCAGTGAATACCTGTTCTCGCAGTAATCAGTACGTCATAAATCGCCAGTGTAAATAAAATTGACGGTAAAAAAAAATTCATCTGACCTACATCCTGCAGTGGTAGAACTTCCTTATAATAACAACAAACTTTGAGGCAATTCTCCTGCCAACGGACAAAGGTTATCGTATGTGGAGACTTCAATGCAGACTTTTTTGCTCTGATTCTAGAGTAAATCAACCTAATCCATTTCCGGCGGCTACCAGTTCCAGGTGTGGTAGGAACTTGAAATTTCACACGCTGTCTATTTTAAAAAAAATTGGAAAAGCTTTTAGTTTCTCGGAAAATTCACGTTGCGTTTTCGAAAGATCCGCCGAATTTAGTAGCAAAATCTTTGGAAAAAAAAAATTGTTTGATATGGAGTTTAAATCAACTTTATTCAAATATTTGTTTGATAAAGCTTATTAAAACAGAAAATAAATTAATAATGAACTATAATTAAAAAAATTTAACATTATAGGGATGTGTAATGTATATACGAGGGCGGGTCAATAAGTCCGTGACTTTTGGAATAAAACACAGATTTTTTGATAAAAAAATAATTTTATTTTTCAACGTAGTCTCCCTTGAGCTCTATACGCTTCTCCAATTTTTTTATCTCTTCCAAAAAAAATGATTTGTCGAGGTCCTCAAAATAGGCCTTTGTTTGCGAGATGACTTCATCATTGGAGTCAAATCTTTTTCCACCAAGCCATTTCTTCAGGTTTGGGAACAAGAAGTAGTCGCTCGGAGCCAAATCTGGAGAATAGGGTGGATGAGGGAGCAATTCATAGCCCAATTCATGGATTTTTGCCATAGCAACTGCACATGTGTGCACCCTTGCATTGTCTTGGTGGAAAAGAACATTTTTCTTTGCCAAATGAGGTCGGTTTTTTTTCAAATCGTCATTGAATCGGTCCAATAAGTTGGCATAATATTCCCCATTTTGAAGGTAGTCAATGTGGATTATCCCGCGTGGATCCCAAAAAACAGTCGCCATAACTTTATTGGCTGACAAACCCACCTTGGCCTTCTTTGGCGCCGATTCACCCTTAGAAACCCACTGTTTTGACTGTTGTTTGGTCTCTGGTGTGTTGTGATGGATCCATGTTTCGTCCACGGTTACAAAACGGCGCAAAAACTCCTCCATATTGCGATTAAACAACGCCAAACCTTCCTGTGAAGTTGTTACACGATTGCGTTTGTGGTCGACTGTGAGCAAACGCGGCATCCATCTTGCGGAAAGCTTTCTCATGCCCAAGTGATCATTCAAAATTGAAACCACTGAGCCATGCGAGATCCCTACGGCTTCCACAATCTCTCGCACATTTAATCTTCGGTCGGCCAACACCATATCGTGAATTTTTTCGATTGTTTCGGGTGTAGAGACCTCAACTGGGCGTCCAGGACGTTCGGTATCTTCAGTGCTTGTACGGCCACAATGAAATTCAGTAAACCACTTTTTTACCATTGAAATCGATGGTGCAGAGTCCCCATAGTATTTATCAAGCTTAGCCTTGGTCTCGGTAATGGTTTTTTTTTCGCAAGAAATAATTCTTAATAAGCACACGAAATTCACTTTTTTCCATTTTCTCCTGAAATTAGTGAGTAGTCTGATAAAAAATAGCTGTCAACCACAAACTAACTGACGCAGCAAGTTTAAATTTTGACAGGAGTCAACTGACAGATGCCTGTTGACAGGAGCAGTGTTGCTGTTTCAGTAAAGAGGTCAGAAATTCAAAAAGTCACGGACTTATTGACCCGCCTCGTAGCTATGTATGCTCATAAAATATTATTAACTTCCCATAGGGAGTTATTGTAATCGGTCCGATTTGTCAAATTGGAATTTTTGACATTTCTCGACGTTTCAGGGTCCCTAGAGGCTATATCAATCATTTTTAGAGAGATGTCTGTGTGTACGTACGTTCCTACGTGCGTACGTTTTTGTACCATTTTTCGTCGTCGATATCTCAAGAACGAGTAAAGATATCGACTTCAAATAGATTTAGTATAATAGATAATAACTTCGAAAGAGGCTGAAAGGGCGTTTATTATAATGCAGTGAGTGGTTTTTTCACTATAACGGTTTAAAAAAAAAGTAAAAATTTTGGTTAGTTTCAAATATCTCACGAAAAAATAATGCTATTGATTTCAAATAAAATTTAATGTACTCATTATAAGGTCATACAGATTTGGTATGAATTTGGAAAAAAATGAACATACCGTTATTTTTTTAAATAAAAAAAAACTGACAAAAAATTTCATAACCCAGATATTCTAAGAACGGAAAACAATTTGAAACTCAAAATAATTTTATTTTACGAAAAATAATGTGTTTGACAACTGGTGAAAATTTAAAAAAAAATCAGCTTACAGTTGTTTTACAAAAAATAAAAAAACTATATAAAATTCTATTGAAAATTGGTAAAAATTGTTTTTCGGCTTAAATTTCTCGAGAACTAGTAGTGATATTGACTTCTAATTTGGTTTATTTTATACATAGTATAATTTTGTACAATTGGTAAAATGTTGACAAATATTGAATTAGTAGTTTTTTTTTTTAAACAAATGGGAAGTTGCCAGTGTGGGTCGCACCCAGCCTCTTTTTTTGTATGGTATCCATCAAAGAATTTTGGATGAACAGAAAAAAAAAGTTTGACTTGAACACTTCCGACATCGAAAAGTTTTTTCTGTTTTGATGACAATGTGTTTCATGTCATCGAAACGGATAACTGTATTAGGGTTTCTCTATTAAAAATAAGTAATAAAAATTACCTGTTGCAAAATAGCCCAGTGTACATAGATAGAAGACACATAAGTTTATGTGAAGTAAAGAAATTGTTGAAAATTACCGTATGCTGACCTGGTTTATCGACTTTTGAAAGTAACCTCAGTACAACGTTTTCACCCAAACCAAAATCTGAGGAAATTACGGTTGGTGCACCACCATACGGTATAAACAGGTATTTTTCATGATTTACCGCACAAGTTCCAATATTTATACCCAAACCGTATGGGTTTTCCATTTATGAACATTTTGGCCGAATGTCGTCCAAAATAAGGAATCATCTGCTCATCTATTGAAAGATGATGGGCGAATATCCCAAATTGCATACATTTTGCGTCTAGCAAGTTGTTCAGGTCGGAAGTCTTAGCAAACTTGTAGCCGGAATCGATTACGGTTATCACAGACATGTAAATATACTTTTATAGTTTTGAATCGATCTCCTGCCCTTGACAGTTTTTATCACATCATATCACTCAGCGAAATACTGGTTGATTAAACTAATAAAGATCCAACTAGGAAACAATATGTATTCCCAAAAAAAAAATTCCAATGAATTTGCGGATTTTATTGAAATTTGTTTTGAAAGTTGGATTATCTTATAATTTTGGAAGAACAACATATATTATGAATATGATAAATATTGTAAGCTTACCGATTTTGTCATAAATTAATCGTATCTTGTCATTTGATACGTCTGTTGGAATTTTCGAAAATTCGAAAATTCAACGCGCCGTGGCTTTCAGACCACTTTGGCATTTCATACTGGAAACATGGTAATGCTTTTTTTGATGTTGAGGCGATATTTTGAGATGTTGATGCACTGTTAGAATCATCGTATTTCTCCTGTGGCTTTTTAGCACTTACATCATCAAAGGTGTATTCTAACTCAATTTAACCTGCTAAGTCTTTTCGAAACATATTTCCATCTTCCAAAAGTTGCACATTATCATCGATTTCTTCATTATCACTCACAGCATCATTTATAGGTTGCAAAATTATAACTTTTGTTTCAACTCCAACCGTCTAAATTTAACTTGATTTCGTCTTCTTCGTCTGAGCTTGGATTCATCAACAACTCTTCAAGTTCTTTGGCATTTAAAAACCTTTTGCGATACATATTTTTTTTTCAAACACGGAGAAATTTTTAAAAGATAACTTTCACTCATAAATCGTGGCTTATAAGTAAAAAATAAATCAAATTCAAAAAAAATTATATTCGTTTGTGGTTTTTAGGTTTTTCCAATTCACCACGAATTTATGATTTATTGGTTTAATTTTTTTAGGAAAAAAAAATGCATTTCCTGTGAGTTCTCTTATAAGGACCACGCGCTTATAAGAAAAATGACCTGCGCTTTGAGGTTTCTTAAAACCAGTGTGTACTGTCTAATTATTTCTAAAAATGTGGTCGCGTACACGGTGAATGGTTTTTCCAATATATATGTTGAATGAATTTTCGGTTCTTTTTTTTCTAAGATTTTTTTTTTTTATCAAGCACACACTCTTTCGAAGAAACCACATTTTATGTGCAGTGAAAACTCAAATGCTACTACTTTTGGCGGATGTTGCGAAAATGCAACGTAGGACTTTTACTTCACCTACCAAGCAGGCAACTCGTATAAATTGGTTCAAATATAATTTGAACTTTTCCTTCACAGTTTTTGAAAAAACTTGAAAAAAAAATACGACGTTGGGAAATTTTTTTAATCCCTCAAAAAAGCTACCTCAAAATTTACAAAATTTCGGTTTTTGAAGGTGCTCAAAAATCTAGAAAATTAAATTTTCGTAAAAAATCCAAAAACAGGTCGATTAGATAATTCAATCAACTTTCAAAATCATTTGTTAGTTCATTAAAATAAATTATCATTAAAGCTAGAGACACTCACAAATTTGACTTTGCGTTTTCGCAACGTTCGCAGGAAATGGATTAATATGGTCTCGGGAACAGTGCTGCCGTCTTGATTGACGATGGTACATTAAGGACACCACATCTCCAAATCCGATGTGCGGTTTACCCTTGAACCTAGTTTCGAACGTAGTGCTAAGTAGATTCTTTCTTTAGCCGCACTACACGAATGTGAAATGATTAAGACGACTCTTTTTTACTCTCCCATTTTGATATTCAAAGCTTCAAAACAAATGCGCATCGATATCTCCTTCCCAATTCTTCCTAGAGCTGTGTCAAGTGTGATTCATTCGGTCTTTGTCTTGATTGGAAACTTTTTTTTTTTCAAAACTCAATATTTCGGAAATATTATTATGTTTAATAATCCGTATGTTGGTGAAAATTCAGGAGCGAAAGAAAGGAGGTGTCGATGAACATTGGTCATGAATGTTTGCAAATTAAAATGGCAAGGGAATGCCCTGCCGGGTATATTGTTCTATAATCGTGATGTGCGACTAAGAAACCAATCTCTGTATTTGATGGTACTTCCAACACTAAACCCAATGTCGAGGGTGAACTTATGAGCATACCTAGGGAAACGAGTGTCCCAGGTTACCTGATTGACGGAAGGAATAAAACTGGCTACTTCGATTGAGCATTGCTTGAGAAAGAATCGATAAGACAAGGCAGGACATGGAACATTCCGACGGTGTTCTAGAGATGAGAATGATTCTATGAAAAAAGAACCAACATGGAATCATTCCCACCTCTTATAAGCTATAACGCTCCGTTCTGAATTTCAGGCAGTAAATAAAGAGAAGTTTGGGCTACACCACTGTATGAAGATGAAATTTAATTTCGAGTTTTGGACATTTAAACGCCTTATTAATTGTATCCAAATACCGATGAATATGCCCTATTCTAATTAAGTAATTTTTAAACAAGTATTTTTAATCTATTTGGGAGTGTATTTTTACCAATACTTAAGGTCAAAGTTCACTTAACTCTGTAAATAAATTTTTCCGATACATATTCTTAAAAAAAAAATAACACGAGTGAACAAACCCAATTCAAACAAAGTAACTCAGCAGTCAGCACAAGTATATACATTTCTATAAAAAAAAACAACAAAATCATTTTTATTTTTTCGACACAAAAAAAGGGAGAGTAAAATATCCCAAATTAACTACTTCACTCATCTCCAGAGCAACTGGCAATTAAATTTTCATGCTGTGCATGTTTTCCTTCCCATCTGTCTTTCCACATATTTTTGACACGTGTCGTCATAACATCTGATAAACAGGTCCTTTTTGATATCAAAACATTGTCCTGTGGTTCTCAAATTATATTAATCGCTCGAAATAAAATGAATGGGAATGATCAAAGGACGTAAATGCGCGTAAGGAATTTTCACTTGGTCTATAACAGGGTGTGTATTGGGTTTAGCTAAAAAAAATACAAATATTTCGACATTTCAATCTAAACTAAATGTAATGTAGGAATCCAACACAGTTGTTTCTTCGCATGATGGTCCAAGCGTCTGTACGACTCCTCCTCATCGACTTAGGGCTAGCGATTTTCCTAAAACTTCGTCAAACAAGATCATTTTTATGATTCCCCGAAGTAATGCATTGACATTTTGTTTCAACTTATCTGTCAAGGGTAGCTCCCCCACAAAGATTTTGATTTTGAAAAATATTCTCAAAAACGACTTAAACGATTTTGATTAAATCTCGGGTCTGTAATGTCAAGTGATTGCAACAAAATTGGTCCCGGTATTTTTGGACGGAATTCGAAACGAGTTTTCGATATCGTTGCAACTCTTGAGAAACTGGATATGGAGTTCTTAAAAATTTATAAGAGCTCGCGCGTTAGTTGGTTAAAAAGCCCACCGACAAATTTTTGATTTCTAGGAATCTGTTGAAATTCCATACGAACTTGGTGCTTTTTTCTTTTTATCAAAAACCATTTCAAGTTTATCCAATTAGAGGCCCGTAACTAAACGGTTAAAGAGAGTCATCTGCCAATAACAATCTCTTTAAATTATCACAGCTCCACAAAAAAATAAGTGCTCTGACTCTTGGATGAGACTATTGTGTCTTATACGTTTTTTGGCTAGCTGATGTCAAATCCGGAGTCCGTTTGACCCAATCAGGTCAGGTTTAAGGGCATTTGAAGGTCAAACTGCTAAATATTTGTTGACAAATCTGAAAACCTATATATAATATATGTTTTTGGCATCGCTGAATTCGAATCCGGGCTTCTTTTGACGAAGGTCAAATCATAACTTTGTAGTTTAATGTGATCTTAGGCTTCTTCTGAAGGGATATGGATACCTTCAAATGACCTAGAGTCTGCAAAATGGTTCTAAACGCACCCTATATTCGGATTCATTGACTCCAACTGGTTCGAGACCCTGAATCCCGATTTACTGTCGATACATCAGCCGAGAGATCCAAAAGGAGTATTTGACCTTGGAATATTTTCCAGAGGTCATTTCAAACAACAAGTCTAGATGAATTTAGATGTAAAATATTCCGGTTTTTCAGAATCCGGGGTCAAAAATATCATATCGTTAGATTTTATGGATTTGACCTTCGTTTGACCTTAATTTTGACGTGATGGGGTCAAATGGACACCAGCAACGTGATCAGTGACTTAAAAAACATAAAGATCAACTGTTTAAAGGACCAGAATTCAAATTCACAGCCAATACATAGGCCAAAATCTAAAACACGAGTCTTATTTTGGATGACCGCTACATGACCTACAGAGGTCGGCAAAAAAAAGTCAATACATGTTTGGACGTAAAATTTTTCGCTCTTTGAGAATCTGGGGTCAAAAATATCATATCGTTAGATTTAAGGGATTTGACCTTTACATGTTGAGGTCAGAAGAAGCCCGGATTCGAATTCAGCGGTGCCAAAAACATATACATATACATAGATTTTCAGATTTTTCAACCAATATTTGGCGATTTGACCTTCAAATGCCCTCAAACTTGACCTGATTGGGTCAAACGGACTCCGGATTTGAAATCAGCGAGCCAAAAAACACATGGTCGCATTCAAGAGTCAGAGCCCTTTTTTTGTGGGGCTGTGTTATCTTTCAAAACATCTCACCTGATAGTAGTATTCCATGTAAAGTTATGATCATGTACACAAGGTAGAAGGTATTTAGAAATGGCGACCACTGGCAGTCCAGCATCGAGGCCCAATTAGCGCTGAAGTGCCCTTTTTTGATACCATAACTCCTTTGAATCTGTGGATGAAATTGATATGGGAAATTGTGGATATTGTGGATATTGTCACGGAATCTGCCAGTTTGGATTAAGTTCAAAAATATGGATCTAGTATGTTTTGATGTTTATTATTGTGTGTTTGATTTTGCACAATCATCCGGAAACTCACTAAGCAGGTCTACCACACTCATCCGACTCCATCTACACTGTGCCAAGCTAGGCGGTCTGTTTTGACTGATATTGTAATAGTAGCCAATTCCATTGAGTGATTATCCGCCCTCCAAACTTTAGGCCTTTGTCAAAACCTCAGTCCGCTAGCTCGGTATCTAAGGAGTCACACGGAGGGCACAGCACAGAAGTAACCGAAGCTCGTCATAGAGCCATTTCGTCGCATTGCGAAAAGAGATGAGATCAAGTCTTTGATCTTCATTCCCAAAAATTCGTCAAAAAATTAACTTCCTTATGATTGTATCCTAAATTTGACTAGGGCAGGGCATTTGCAGAGGAAATGGAGGGCTGTTCTCTTTTGCTACTGGTCCGCACAGCTCTGATAGTGAGTGTTGCGAGGAATACCGAGCTTCGTTGCACGCTCTCCTGTTGACCAGTGTCCGCTAAAGATAGCTATGATCCTGGCAATGTCTTTCCTGGGTCTGCATATCAGATCAAGTATAAGGGATTAATTATAGGTGGCCAAATATTTCTAGATATAATGCAGTTATTTAAACTGCTCCACCTACGGTTTGATTTTGCCCTTCTTAACTCCGAGCGGAATTTTGACTCTTTCCACAAGTGAGTTATGAAAGGCTGATCCTTGCCTGGCACATTCATTGCCATGAATTGCACAATGAACCCAGATAAGAGTCATATTGGGGTTAATATTGAGACCAGCAAGTTCATCCCAGCATTGCTGTACCAATTTGGAGTATGGTGTACTAGAATTAATGGCTTTAACCAGCCACTTGATTGTTAGTGATAGTAGTCGTATTCCGGTTCTGGTTTGAATCTTGTTGTTTGAGTACCTTGCATGCTCCCTCGATATCCAGTAATTTAGCTTGAAAACCTCTAGCAAAGTCAGGTTGCCCAAACGACCTAGATATTATCCAAAGTCACAGAGAATCTATCAAGTACAATACTCCAAAACGTTTTTCAAACCGTGCAGCTAAAAAAATTAACATAGAAAGGAAGACATTGGTTAAAGTAAAATTTAAATATAATCTCAAATAATTTTCCAAATTCTTTGAATTTCTCAAAAACGAAACTAAAAATATACACATATTTCAATGGAACCTTCCCTTACGTACGCCCTTGCATAAATCTCAAATCGTCCTGGAAGAGATCAGCTCAAAATGCAGAATAAGAAGGTAGAACTAAAGAGATTTGTTTGGGCGAATCGAAGGTTCTATTCACGTGGATAGCAGAAAATGGGACTGAATATTTTCTTAGAATACTTAACGGAAACACATTCTTGACTTTATGTAGCTATATAGCAAATGGAAATAAAAATAAAGATGAGCACTATGTGCGAGTGTTCGTTTGATATTTCGTATATATAGGGAAATTGAATAAAACAGGACAAAGGTAAAAGGTCTTCTTTATCAGTGTGAATTATTTGAATGATTTCAGCACTCGCTACATACAACATGTTTTTTTTCCCATTGGGAGTGTCTTCAATATTGACGATTTAAAATTGATTTCCTTGGAATTTGAGATGCTAAAAATAAATTGATAACTTTAAGGCTAAAAATACTAAAATCTATAGTTTTGTTTGTGTTTCTGCAATATGATTAACTACATCAAACCTGGTTGACAATAAAGAAGATGCCATGAACTTAGCATATTAGAAGTCTTATCGTTCGGAAACAACAAACTTTATTTGAAACAGTTGTTGCAATCAGTAACCAAACGTTTTTTGTTTGTTTGAAATAAGTCTTCTTCCACGTTGATAAATACACTCATTAAAATTTTCCATATTTCTAAATATGAAACTCTTTCTCCGATAGAATGCTGCTTATCCACAATTTCTTTACCCTCAAACTATAGAATAGTTGCAATTTGCAGCCCTCATTTCTGAGTTCATAATGAAGAAACATTTTAAAAATAGTCATAATCCTTTAAGTACGTGCTTAATTGAAAAAATGATATACATATAATTTTTACAATGTTTATATGTCCTACAATTATCAGGAAAGCACCCACAATTTTCTGCGGTTTCTTAACGGCCAATGAGTAGCACTTTTGATCACATGAGTTACTCTTAGAGGATTTTTCGTTTCCTCATTAGAGACACTGCACCTCTGAAAAAACATTTTTGAAGGCTGAAAATCATACCTAAGGCCATATGCATGATAATTCAAAGCACTAACTTTTATAAATTGTGTTACAAGCTGCAGTCGTTACAGTCGTTAAACTAAACACAGTCGTTAAACTAAACACAAATGACCCGATTAAAAAACACGCGCATACCTAACTCACTAACTTAAATAGTTTTTCAAATAAATCATAAATGCTACCTTTATCATTTTGACTAAGAATACCAAAAATACAAAAAAAAATACAAACTTATCAGTTTTCGAGACCTGGTAGTAGGTTTATTAATTTTCGGGTCATCCTAATTAAATTCGACTCTCTGTTTAACAATCGGCCGCTAACACAGCCATTCAAATTAAAGCCTCCTCGCAGTGGATCAATAATGATATTGGCCACTCTACTATACTGAACTCGTTCAGTACTCTACCTAGTAACGTCGATTATACTACCCCTCATCCAAAATTTAATAAAAACTTGCAAGTGTCCATCCCTTCCAGGTCTTCTTGATAGACTTGATAGTCGTTTTTGATAGACGAAGCAATTAATTTCTATACAGATGGATCTAAAACCAAAAAAAAAATCTTTGTCTATCTTTTCATCTTCCCAATCACTGTAGCGGGTAGTACCCCTTGGCATAATGGTTAGTGCGTTGGACTGTCATGCGGAAGGTCTCGAGTTCGATTCTCAGCCGCTGCAAAGTTTTTTTCAGGGGTGTACTGCCTCTTGCGAGAAATTGACAAATTCTCCAAGAGTATCACTTGTCATGGAAAGTGCTGCTCATTAGCCCTTCGGAATCGGCAGAAAATTGTAGGTCCCCTCCGTTCCTGGTAATACGCATACAGGAAAGGTTGAGAGTTGTTAGTCACTAGGTCACTAGGTTCACTCCGAGCTGTTGCACCACCAAATTTATTTTTTATTTTTTAATCACTGTAGCGTGTTCCAGGCAGAGCTTTAAGCATTAAAATAATTCCTCTCTTGGCTAAAAGAAAAAGTTATATCGACTACTGATATACGTATCTTCTCAGACAGTCAAGGTGCCTTAAAGTCACTGGACTCTGTCTCCATTAACTTACAAACAGCCCAAAACTGTCGATCATCTCTGGTGGAGATGTCAAAACAGTTTAACATTCACTTTTCATGGGTGCCGGGGCATAGAGACATTCCAGGAAATTGTAAAGCTGACGAACTTGCAAAAAACGGAACAATCTTACCTTTGTTGGATAGCAAATCTAACATCGGTATACCCCTAGCTACTTGTAAACTTATGCTAAAGCATTATACCATAAAGAAAGCTTACCACAGGTGGACCAGCACCCCAACTTGCCGGTCTACTAAACTGATTTGGCCATTGTTTGATGCTAAACGCTCAAAACAACTAATTTCTATTGGTAGATTACATATTAGCTCCGTTATAGGTGTCCTTACTGGACACTGCCTAATAGGAAGACATGCTTTCCGCCTTGGAGCTCCTGCAAATGATTTTTGCAGAAGCTGCATGGATGAAGAAGAAGAGGAGTCAGTTCCTCACCTTATGTATATGTTCTTGTCTTGCCCTAGCGCAAACACGTAGACTCCACTTGCGAGAATACTACGATCCTAGTGATTTAAATAATTCCGACATTCACTGTCTCAAACGCTTCATTTTTAACTACTCGTACAAATGGCTTAACGAGTAAGGGCGATTTTTAAAATCCTGTGGTATCACAACGGACCAAATATTGGCTTAAGTGTGTTGGCTTTTCCGGTCAGCAGCCACTTTAACCTAACCTAAACTCTATTTTTTCTCGTGTTACTTCTAACCCCAGTCTCCCCTAATACAAAATTGATTCTTTTTTTTTGATTTCTGGTCTGTATATGGAAAGATTATTATCTATGAAATTTTTAAATGTAATATTCTTTGAACCATTTTGAAGTAGCAAATCGGTTTACAAAAATCGGTCAATCCATCAAAAAAGTATAAGGAAATAACGGAAAAATTGGGTTAAGGTAAATCAAAATATTGTTAACCATGATTTTGAGAAAATGATAAAAAACGAAATCGTTTTTTAAGAGATAACCGTAAACCTTTTTAGGTCAGTAAGTGAATTGTGTAAAAGTGCTTTTGCACAGACAAATAGACCGACTCCAAAAACGAAACAGACGGAAGCCAATACTGTGCCCGAATATATAAAAAATATAAGATATAAATATAAAAATAATAAAATTAAAAAAATGACTTTCTTTCAATTGTATCGGGTTTTTCAATAAGAGCGCTACAAAAGTTTTTTTTAAATAAATCAAAAACGGTTTTGGATATCAATGAAATTCTTTATTCCTGTGAAAGTACGTTCGATGCCATTATGTATGGAACTCTATTTCTTTTGCATGGCCACCACGGGCACGCTTGCAGAAGTCCAGACGCTGAACACAATTTTCGACGGTTTTCAAAATTCGCCACAACGACGTCACAGAGATGTCCAACGCTTGAGAATGACGTGTGAGAGACACATTTGGTGTTTTTGCAACTGAAGCCTCAGCGGCAGTATTCTCGACACTACGGGCACTTCTTTGTCTCACTGGCACGGGAACATTTTGTACTGTGCCTGTGGATTCAAATTTTTCCACTAGACGCTGAATTGTTGATCTGCTAGGACGATGAAGACCATAAATTGGACGTAGCGCTCTTAACGTTGAGGCCACTGACTCCGAATTTCGGTAGTAATTGTTGGCTCGTATATCTTTCCATCATGAAATGGCAAACTTTAGTGAAGAGAAATGTCAAAAGAGCGGCAAGAAATATGGCGTCGTTTGCTGTCCCTGTCGCTCTACTTTTGTAGCGTTCCTGTTGAAAAACCCTTTATTTTTCTAAAGGCCAAAAATAAAAACTGCTCCAAAAATTTTAATAAAAAAAAATGTCTGAAGTAAAATTGGTATATGGTCTTTCTTTTCATTAAAAAATGTTTACTAAAACGGTAACAACTCCGAAAATCATTTTCTAATTTTCAATTTTCTCCAATACGACTAACCGATTTCGATAAAACTATTTATGTACTAAAGCTACAAAATATTGCGTATCAAATTTTTCAAAAACTTGTTTTTTGTTGGCTGCTTAGTGAAGTTATCATTTTAAATCAAACGAAAAGCTTTATAGCTCATAAAAATAAGACTTTTTCTTCGAAAAAATTCCGGCTGAATTTTAGTGGAGAGTTTCATTTGGTTGTCTGAATGATTTTCCAAAAAATACACTAAATTTGAAAAGTAGCTAGACTTTTTTGGGGGGTGAAATTCAATTTCAAATTTTTGGAAAAGTACCGGTTTTTAAGTAACTTTGAAAATAATTCCTAGCTTATTTATTTCCATACAAACAAAATCTTTAGCCTTTTTGTGTAGAATCAATAAATTTTTAAAAACATGTACACAAAAATGAAATTTTCCGTTGGGCAATTTTTTACTTTTTGTTATACGGTTGATATCTTCATAGATAGCCAGGCGGCAAGTAAAGCCATTTCGTCATGTGTTACAAAGTCAAAACTGGTTGCTGGTTGCCCTAGGGAATTAAGATTGTTCGGCGAATCAAACTCAGTCACCTTTCGATGGGTCTCGGGAAACCGTGACATTTATGGAAATGAAATGGTTGATGAACTTGTCAAAATGGTTCATCACTACTCCTACTACTTGAGCATGAAAAGTATAGAATTTACCAAAGTTTCATTAAGACAGCAAATGACAAATGGTCAATAAATTACACCTTTCGGGTTTCCAGGAATCTTTGGCCAGATATATCAAGGAAAAAAACTGAGTATCTACTGAAGTTAAGCTGACCTAAATTGTCTCTCTTAGAATCCTTAAGGGTCACAACTCAATGAGAACTCACATGAGCAGAATGGACATCAGAGAATCTTATTGGGCATCAGTACAAGAAGGGGATAACAGGTGCAAGAGGGCTCATCTCACTTCCTTTGTGAATGTCCCTTTTTCTACGAACTGGGCGGCGGCGTTTCATTTTTGCCACTAAAAAGCATTGTTGCTTTGATGCATCAGGGAGGCATCCTTTGACTTCCACTAAATTCTTTCTCTTACCCTTCCCATTCCTACATTGCCCACACCCTGGGAAGCACAATGGATCCATTGAGATACGAGTGAGGTGATACCGCTTGCCGCATCATCACACCGCTGTACCTAACCTGACCTGAAGCATATAATTTTACAGCAAAAACTTCGGATCTTTGAATCGTCTTTAAGTTACAGAAAGCACAAGGTTGCCTATGCCACGTAAAATGTCTTATTTATTGGATTTTGGATTGATAGCTCCATTGTAATTATATGCCACATACTGTGCATTCAATCGAACACAAAAGTTCATATATCTAAGCGTTTTTTGCTAGGGATGTATCCAGTATACCTGATTGATATTAAATTACAATACAATAAATAAATACAATTAATTTAAACAACCTCCTTCCCCATATTTTTGTCTCTAGCAAACGCTCTCGTAAAACATTCCTAGATCCCTAATTTTCGACGTGGCAAAGGCGAACTTAAGCCGGAACTAGCTTCAACTCGAATCAACTTACAGACTTTGTAAATACCTACCTTATTTTTTTAGATGATTTCATTCTCTTAAAGTTTGTTGTACAAAAATATCGGAATGAGTTATTAAATAAAAATACCATCTTTTTCAAAATGGCGGCCTTTTTTTAACGCCTAATTTTACCTTCAAAAATACTTAGAAAACTTAGTGTTTTCGACACATTTAAAACTGAATTTCACCCGCCCAAAAAAGTTTAGCGCCGATCCAAATTTAGGATGCTTTTTGGGAAATTCTTAAGACAACCAAAATTCAGCGTTTTCTAATTTTGTTCGTCTAATTTCTTTGCCTAATTTTCATGACCTTTTACAAAATTTACTCAAAACTTAAACCCATTTATTCCTGTAGCTACATGTAGAAAACACTGGCAAATACGAGAGCATGCAGCGAATATAGGCATTCCATCAGAAAAGGGAAACAATCATTTATCTTTCCCGTGAGTGCCCTGATCTGGCCAAAATTAGAGCACGATCATTTGGAAGAGCATTTTTTGACGGAATTGGCGAACTTGATAATTGAGAGTCAAAAACATGATGTCTCTTCTCAATGCGATGAAATGATTCTACGAAGAACTTTGTTCAATTTCTGCACGGTGCTCTTCATCGGGTTCCTTACACCCTGAGCTAGTGGACTGGGTTTTTTACTAGGATTCATGGTGCACAGTGGTCGAATGTGCACAATTTTGCACAGTGTGGATTTTTTCGGATACAAATGGTGGTCCAGTTGAATTAGTGCTCCGATTCCAGATAATTGAGCTAACGTAAACACATCTTATTCCACAACCATATTTTATTCTATTGTATGCTACACATTTTTATTTCATTCCTAACTGATCAAATATGACTTCTATTCACAGTTCCAAACGCGTAACGCCATACAAACAGCGCACTTCATCGCTAATTCGCCCACGGGGTCAGACCTACCTCGCAACTCAAAAGCCCTGAATTGTTAATCATTTTTTATTATCATCACTTTCTTATGACTTGTGATTTGAATTTTTAAAAGCCTTAATATCATTCATATTGAATTAAAGCAAAACAAAAAACAGATAAATTTCAGTCGTACGAACTAAAAAAAAAACTGACCTTTCTACAGGCCAAATGCTGAACCTATCTCTTTCGAACCCTATAAGAGTCCCTCGTTGTGTCTACCCATACCTACTATTTTTAGTATTGCGCGATATTTTCACCTCCCTCTGTGGGCCCTACATATATACATCATTACACAATTTAAACCGGAACCCAAGGTACAGAATTCAATTCAAGTACTAACTTAATAGATACATAAATATGTATACATTTTTATATGTGTAAGGCTACCGCATACCTAAACTCTAGAACTTCTGAATATTACAAAACAAAAATTGAATATTGAACAACTTGAATAAACATCGATAAAATTTAAATCAACAGATAGTACAGTGCTACAATGTAGTCGACGTCGTAGTTGTAATAATCGCTAATGAATTTCCTTCCGACGCGACCCCTTGTGGTCACCATTGCTCTAGATCGCTCACATAAAGTGAAGCTAATAAGTGATAATGTGACGGTTGGGTAGGGTAAATTATATATTACAATCATTTAAAAAGATAAACTGTATTGGAAAAAAAAAATTAAATATCAAATTTTAGCTCTACTTTTAATTATATAGCTGAGATTGATGCACGAAAAGGTGTAACTGCGATGCAATGTCAGAAAAGATGCTTCACTGACATAAATAATATAATTATTGGGTTATTTTTTAAACAGGATGTTCGAAAAGAACATCCCCGAACAGCAGTTTTATTCCGTAGTATATCTGACCATTTGTCCGGGCTAATCTTCGCAACTGATGAGCTGATTTTAACAAGACTTAACAGTTAGGTAGAGCAGTTTTATAAGGAATAAACATGGAAATTGTTATTAACCACTAAAAATGATGACGAACAAATTTGAACCAAATAATGTTCAAGGTAACTGTAGGAAATCAAAACAATCTTCTGGTTTTCGTAGACTCAAAAGCCTTAATTTCTTAAAAACCAAAAAAAAAGTCCAAAAAATATCAAACCAAAATGGAGAAATGCTCACATGAGAGAACAAAAGAATATATTCGAAACTGCTATAAACTATTAACTGTCCGCATCGCTGGTTCCTCCACGACTCCCCTTAAAAAATAAAACATGTCCAACGGCCACCGTTGCAGTCGAATTTTATGGTTTTCTAAGATCACTTTAAGTAAGCAAGTTCCTCAAAATTTGGGCCTTCAGTATAAAATTCTTACAATTCTGTGTCAAACCTTCGTATTTTATAACTGCTCCGCACACACTATGGCCATACTCCCCATAACATCCGGACTAATCAAACTTGGAATATTATTCCAAGGCTCTGTGACTTCGGCAAAGAGGTGGCTCCTAAGTTTTCAACTTTCTCCAATCTACAGGGTGGCGCTTTTCTGATTTATTTAAATTTGAAAAAATTTAGATTATGGTTTGGAAAAATACTCGTATGTTCACATTATGTTTTAAAGATAATAGCGAAAAATTTTAGTCGAATTAGTGCGATGTAAAAATTTTGTTTAGCATGATACTTGATTAAATCGACAATTTTGTAAATTTTTATTCAGTTTGTCATCGTTCTTTCTCTAATATTTTAGTAAAGTTAAATTCATCAAATTGCTATTTTATTTTTTTAGTATCGTGCTAACTTCAGTTTGACTTTTTGACATTTGCAAACGTCAAAAAAGGTATGTTTACCTAGTTTTTGCACGCACTTCCAGAAGCAACTTATTAGAACAAAATGTTTTAACATGATACTAGTTAGCAAATGTTTAAATTAAAAAAGAGCTAGCAAACTACTTTAAGGTTAGCAAATTGTTAAGTAGTATCATACTAATTACTTAAGACTAGCCTGTTTTGGATTTGATGAAAGCATCCAATCGCATCTTCGATATTAAAAATGGTCTTCAGCAGGGAGCGGTGAACTCGCCGATTCTATTCAGTATTTACACCAGCGATCTGATAGGTAGTCTTACTCAGGCAATTGCGTATGCCGATGATCTAATAGCGTACAGAACAGCTCCAAAAGTTGAGGTTAACAGAATTCTCTTGCAGCGTGACATCGACAAGATTCAGCGATATTGTGATGACTGGAAGTTGAAAATTAACTTTCAGAAATGTGAAACTATTTTGTTTAGGACTCCGTTGGCTGAAGCCCCTAGGGATACTAGAAAGAACTGGCGCAAGCTGGTGATCTAGGGCCGCATCGGCAGCCACTGGCGAGTAAAAGTGTAGTAAAGTCCAGGGTCCATCTGGTTGGATCAGTATTTGTATTTCGACAGACATATAAATGCTGCTTTGAACAGGGCTAGGGGAGCCTTTACCCTGACGAAACGGTTGTTTTACAGCAGCCGGCTTGACAGCAGGGTGAACGTAATTTGCTACATGGCCCTCATCCGGCCGATGATTGCCTATGGGTGTCCGGTGTGGTTCAACGTTGCCCCATCTCAAATGGAAAAGATTCGGGTGTTTGAGAGGCAGTGTCTTAGACGTTGCCTTGGATTACACAGAACACCAGAGTCGGAGTACAAACATTACTATTCCAGCAGAACTCTATACAACGGAGCCAACATTAACAGAATAGATAATTTTTTGATAAAGCTGATTCAGGGTCATATTGCGACAGCGATGACCTCAGCTAACAGCTTAATATTTGGGGCTTACTACCCCAACAATGAATACTTTGAGAGTGTGCGTTTAAGTGGCCATATTGCACCTAATGCATTCCTCTTTTTAGATAGTCGAGGGCAGATCCAAGATAGAGAGGCGATTCTGCGAATCTACCACATCGGCCGTAGTGCTGTGGATAGGCGGTTCCTTCATGGTCGAGACGTCCTCGCATAAGACGGAGCAGAGCGCCTTCGGTTCAGTAGGGCTGTGTGCGATCGGGACCGGAGGGACAGGTAGAGACAGGAGAACCAGTTTTTGTGGTTGTATAATGTGTATAGCGATAGTTGAAATATTGTCTTGTCCGACTTACATAGTTTTAAGGGTATTCTTAAGTAGGGACAGTCAGGGTGGCACCAAGAACAAAAAAAAAAAAAAAAAAAAAACACTGCTGCGTTGGCTGTTTTAGTTTTTAAGTAGTTTTAGTTTTAGTGTATTTTAAGTAGTCTTAGGTAGTTTTTAATTAGTTTTACTTAAGTTTTTAGGTTTTATATAAAACATTTAAAATGTTACAGAATCCGATTTTTTTAAATCTTCTCGAGAAAATAAAAACAAAAGATATATGTAGTTCGAATTGAAAATAGTTTTTTAGGCCGAAAGGTATTAGAATTAAGATATAGTTTAGCTTAGAGCGCCCGCATAGGGCCAGTAAGTTAGTTTGAAGTTATTTGATAATTAGGCTAATTTTTTATGAATTTTCGTCTAGCTTAACGATAGTTTTAAGATTGATGAAAATAAAAATGGATTTCAAAAAAAAAAAAAGCATCGCTTCCCATCGATCAGCGGAATCAAGCTTCATTGTGCGTGGTTAGTACTTGGTGGATGGGGGACCGTTCAAATACAAACCGTGTGCTGTTGACATGCGTTTCTTCTGTTGTTCTTTCTTTCTGTGTCCCTCTCTCTCTGTTGTATTGTCTAAGCCGATGGCTAGATTTATCTACAGAATAGTGTAATATGTAATGTAATGTTATGTAAATTTTGAGCCAATATATCTCTCAAATGAGCCCATTTTTGTTTTTAATCAGGTCCCAGCGCCCTCACATCTTCTCGTATGACCTCAAGCTCTTTCCTGGTTCTAGGCTTATTAGCATATACATACTTATTATGTTTCCCAAAAGAATCAATTCTGAACCCATCAAATCAGGCGAACGCGTTGGCCGGTTAAAATCAGAAAAACCTTTACTATTCGATTACCAAAAGTTTTCCGCAGGTGAACCATAGTTGGATGAGCTGTGGGAGCTGTGTTTCCATCTTGTTGGAACCAAAACTCTGTATTGTTCTCTACCTCTGGCCTTACAAAATGTTCAATCATTTCCCGTTATTGAAAGCCATCCACATTAACTGCAACTTGTTCTTCGTTTACTAAGAAATAAGATCCTTTCTGAGGTTGTTCCTTATCATCTTGTGCATCTACGAGTAAGTGAGTTTATTTGACGTTCAACAAATATTCTTTTTCCCTATTCCGCAATTAAGAATATTCACGTTACTCCGCTCACTGTGAGGTTATGAATAAATTCTTTATTCTTTTGGAACAATTCTTGAAAATTTTCTTTCAACTCATGAACCAATTGAAACTTATATGGAAGAAGGTTGAACTTCCGTAAAACTATTTGCATCACCAATCACTGAGAACGTCGCGCCGCCTGGTGGAAAATTTGTGGTTTTCCTTAATACTTGCTGACACCCGAGCAATGTTCACATCATTTTGAACTGCATGAGGTCTTTCAGCATGCGGACAGACAGCCCCTAGTTTCTGAAAACATGCTAGATCAATTCATAAATTGATGTACTCGTAGTACTGGGAAAATTTCGAATATGAAAGGAATTTGGATATGATCCTTGTGTCTGAAGAGTTTGTGATGTGCTTTTTGCTTTCCAGCCGAGGTTGTGCTCGCCGGTCTCGCTAAGGTCGTCCTGAAGAAAACACGAAACTTCAGAGTAAAAGATCTTCAAACCTTATAACAAAATCTTTATTGAAAATAACTCTTAAATCTATAACACACAATATACTGTTACTAATATTTCTTCGTATAGCTTGTACTGGTTGCTGATGATTCGGATCTGGTACTTGGTTACGGGTATTCTCGTTTCTGGTAATTCGGCTTCAAACTGGTTCTATCATTCGGATATCGGCTTATGAGGGGATCCAACGGTAGAACGCCCCTGGTGGCACTAATCAGTAGGTACTATACGCCCTTGGTGGTACTAGAACAGTAGGCTTAAACACTCTGGTTGATCAGCAGATACCGAAGCCCCTGTTGGCAATTAAAACATTAAACTTCAAACTAAGACACCTTACCGCTGGTGGGGGGAAGCCTTAATAAGAAATAGCTGGACAATCTCACCTACCTAACTTGTCTTTCTGCGAAAACCCTTACGACTGATAGGGGGAAGCCTCGCAAAAGCAAGAAAAGCTAACGTGACCAATTCGTGATTCGTCTATACTACTTGTCTACGACTGGATTTCGAAAGATTAATGCAATCAATTTACTGTGCCGCATGACTGTGTGTATGATCGAAATGGTACTTTTCGTTCACCCAAGTAGATCCTCATGATGACTTTTCAGTAAAAACTGAATGTGAACTATGTAGGTGGCGAACGAAAAATATTAATGTTGTTGATTTTGCTGTGACGTCATGTGTCTAGAGTGTGTGTGAATTGCATTTGGGTGAAATATAATTCTGGGTATTAATACGAAAGTAATAAAGAGTGGGGTAGCGTGGAACGCTTCGTTACAAGTTGAACAATTTTGGTTTTTTGTTTGAAGCTGAGTCTTTCCATCATAAATTTCCCAAGCTTTCCAAGCTAATTCTGGAAAAAATTGTAATCAAAAAAAATTATTCAATAATTAAATCATAACATTACTTATGCGCAACGTCCTCCTCATAATGTGGAAACATAATATTCTTCAAGATACCCTTGTACATGAATTGTTCCATGATGCCTTCTATTTTATGAATTGGACTCTCTCCATGTCCTGAGAGGAATCCCCAGGCCATAATAATCCCTTCGCCATGCTCAAAAGTGCCATTTATAAACCGTGCATTAAGAGCTTAATTTATTGCCCAGCAGACACGTCAGCAACCGTCCGAACCTTTCAAATTCGATTTGAATTCATCAGAAATAAAACTGCCTTTTACTTCGACACTGTTCAATTTATGTGATCTTTGGCAAATTTCAACCTTGCCTCTCTATTCTTGGACGAAATAAAAAAAATATTTTACAACCTCATAAATATATAAACCGCCATCAACAGCTTTCCGACAAAACGTTCCTTCCCTCAAATCTAGGTTTAATTTATTCTTAAATTCCTTACAAGATACAGAATGTACTTGTTTTGAGTTCTTAAAACGGATTTATCTTCCTAAAATGTTGTGGGTCAGGGCCTGCAACTTCGGTGAACCGTTTTGTAGGAATTGTAAAAGTCATAAACGGGATATCATTGATTTATTAATGCAAATATATTTACAATTTCTGATTGTATTTGTCTCCACTAAAAGTTGACGGGTTCAACTCCAGATTTTCAACTCTATGGTTAATCAATTTTTGAGTTTCTCAACTACTGAAAAAAGTTGAAGTTGGCCGAGCAAACTTGAGGTTTTTTAAACAGAATTTAGATTTCATTCTAAATTTTTGTTAAATTACGCAGTTATTTTAGTTTTCATTATCAATGATAAATAAATTCAAAACTATTTCGAGGAAATCAGTTTTAGGAAAGTTGGCCATCAACTGCTTCGGGAAAGAAGGCAATATATAGGTATAAGATGCTTCCAGGTGTTGGACTCGATAAATGGGACAAAAGAGACTATGTTTATCGTTTTTGATATTTTCTCGGACTCTCCATGACAATAACGAGCCTTCAGCTAGTAGAAGGGTCTTCACTTTGTAATGAGAGATGGCATTGGTCTGAAAATATAATTAATATTCGTTAGGTTTACAGACGTTTATTATCTGATAGATGATGTGAATTACGACCTAATTGGTCAATGGTTCTTAGTGTAACGATATTATGAACTCGGCTAAATGTAATTGACGATTCCAAAATTAATTGCATCGTATAGTGAAACGAGCTTAGAAAGCGATTGGCTGTCTTCGTAACAGCGTGTGAATTGTTTAAATATCCGAAATCAATCGGGACATACGAGTATAAATGGGGTCAAACACAAGTTTCTTTATAAAAATGCAATAAAATGAACAAAAGTAAATTTTTTTTCCATTAATATGGCTTTATTAGTAAGAACAAACATTCCGGTTAGTTATGAAATACATCGTCGTGCAAGTGGTTTTCAATTATTGAGTCAATGACACGAGCGGGAAACAACTGTCAGTGTCAAAATACCATATGATGTAAATTGCACGCATTTCCGTATTCAATCGCAAGGTGGAACTGACCCGACCCTGAAATGGGTATGGTTCTCCATAAATGCTGCAATCCCAAAAATGATGGTTATATTGTTGATCGCCATTATATATATATTTGTACTTGCTACATATAGGTACTATACAGCAAGTTATGCATTCATAAAAAAATCGAACTCAGATTTTGATCAGACTTGACACTACGATGATAGAAATTTTATAAAATATCAAAAACTCTTCCACGGATTTTTTTTAATAAAAAATTCATAAAGTTAAAGCTAAGTAATGCTTAAAAAAAATTCAAAAAATGGTTATTGATTGTACTCCGCCAAAAACCATTTTTTTTCGATTTTTTTAAAAACGGTAAAACCGATTTTGATAATATTTTTTATACCAAAGCTTGTATAATATTGGTGCTTATTTTGACATTCTCTTTCGTTAGAAAGTGAGTCGAATTCGTTGAAACTTAATTTTGAGACTCGGCGATTAGAATGTTAATCGAACAAATCGAAAGTTCACCCAATCCATAGAAAGTTCATTCATTTGCGAAAGCTAATTCAATTTTGACATTCGAAAGAATAGAATTAAATGTCATTTTTGTGTCGTTTGAATTTTTCTGTCGAGTAAACAACAAAACATGTAAGTTTTTAATTATTTCATGAAAAATAAATTTCTTTTATTAATTTTTTTGTTGTTTTATGTTTAAAAGTCGCATTCCAACTGGTCAAACCGCGAACAAAAGGAAAAGTTTAATCAAAATAGTGGAAGAAAACCCGGAGGTAGCAAAGGGTTTTTTTTACAACCCGCGTTGATACGGAAAGCATCCACTATCCTTCTCCTCTACACTTCAACACCATCTTCATTTATAAACAACACAAATGCCATATTTTTATTTTTTATTTATTATTTTATGTTTTTATCAAAGAAATTTAAATTATTAAACAACAAACAAAACAATTACAAATAAACAAAGATTTCACTTTTTGGTTTTGACATTTCACAAACACTTCTCTTTTGTTTTTGATATTTTAGTGTGACCAAGTGTATACGAAAAAAAATAAAAATTTAGAACGCGTCATGAACAACTTATTTTTTTAAGAATACTTTCAAAACAGCTGAGTTGACACACAAAATGTAATGAATATGTAGTTCTTTATGGTTAAACTTTACTTTATAATGAAAAAGTGCATTATTTACTTTGTTTCTTGATTATTTATCCAACATCTATAAAATGTTTAGAAACAAAAAAAATGTACAACGGTCATACTAATTCAAATAGAAATATAGTAAATGTCAAACGGCTGACAATGAAAATGAATCTTTTTTGAAGTTCATTTTATGCTATCTTTCGCAAATGAATGTTATTCGTTCGAATCTCAAAATTAAGAAAGTTCATTCGAAGGAATAGAATCATTCTAACGAATAGACTATTCATGAGAATGTCAAAATAAGCATGATTGTGCATTCAAATTTTAAAACAATCATCATAAATAGGGCATTTTTTGACGAAATGGAGGAGTTTTTGGAAATAAAATTCAAAGACTTGATATCTGTTCTCAACGCGGTGAAATGACTCTAGAACGAACTTCGGTTACCTTGGGGCCGTGCCCTTCGTTTGACTCTTTAGCTCCCGAGCTAAGGGACTGAAGGCTTTGACGAAGGCTCACCATGCGTGGGGCCGGATAATCACTCAATCGGAGTGGCTACTTTTTCAGTACCAGTCGACAAGCTGCCTATAGCTTGGCACAGTGTTGATGGTCTCGGATGAGTGTGGTGGAACTGCTAAGTGAGTGTGATACAATTCGCGGATGATTGTGCAAAATCAAACACACAATAAGAGACATCAAAACCTACCAGATCCATATTTTTTATCTTAATCCAAATTGTATGATTCCGTGAGAATATTCACAATTTCCTACATACATACATATATCAATTCCATCCACAGTTTTATACGAGTTATGGTATCAAAATGGCGAACTTCAGCCCTGTGGTCGGCGTTTCTACTTACATACTTATGCCCCATTAAAGCGATAGCGACACAAAACACGCGGTTGTAGCTGTGGTTCCGCCTTTAGTTGATCTTAAACTTCATATTAAGAAAACAAGTTTCATTTCAGTAGCATTGCTGACACAGAAATGATCGTTTTAATAATCAAACATAAAACAGTTCTTAATTGAGAGTTCATGCGTTATTAATATTTTTTAATTGATATTAATTCCGTTTTTAAGTTTCATTGATGTAAGAGAGCCTGGACTTCAGGAACACGACATCGTAATGACATTTTAGGTGTTTTGTTGGAGATGACAATTATGAATAATACTAATTTAAACTATGTAATTTTTTCTTAATTAACTTAAGTTGAAGCTAGTTCCATGAAAGTTATTCAACTAAATACACTTAAAATATATGTTTTGAATTATTCTGTGCCAAACGTGAAAAATTCAAATTTTATTAATATTTTGAATTATTGTCCTACACTGTATTTGCCATTTTACCATCTTGGGCTTAAATAAATACTTAAATACAGTGTTCCACAAAACTCATGGTACAGCATTAATTTAAAGGCATAAAGCTTGAAATATTCCATAATATGACAAAATTATTATTATTATTATATTATATTCATATTTATTTGCTAGTAATTTCAATACCAAGAAAAGAACCAATTATTTCATCAATAAAATTAAAAAAAATTATTTTAGCGTAAACACATGAATTTTCTTCCACGAAAGTCATCGTATACACCTATCAAAAAGTGGATAGAACATTTCAGAATATAGCATTTGTGAGAAAAATTTACCTCCGTTTAATAACGGCTTTAAGTCTGTTCTGCATTGAATTAACTAATTTTTCTGTGCAAGTTTGTGGAATATTCTCCCATTCTTTGAATAAAACTTCTTTTAATTGTGATTTGTTCCGAATAACATTGGTTTTTATCTTTTTTTTTTCAAGAACATCCCACAAATGCTCCATTGGGTTCAAGTCCGGGAAGGGGTTGATAATAGGTGGGGACGCATACGCACTTTTTGGTTGTGTGCTTGGGATCGCTGTCTTGCTGGAAATAATAGTTATTGGAAAGACCTAGTTTCCTCGCACTTTCTCTTAAATTATCTTTAAGAATATTGAGGAAAAACACGCTGATCCATTGTATTTTCTATTAAATCAAGATTTCCTACTCCAAATGCAGCCATACAGCCCCATACCATGTGTATTTTCGGATTTAAGGCATCCCCTCCTTTTCGCCAAACTTTAACACGACCATCTGAGCCGTACAAATTATACTAACACTAGTCTGAAAAAACTACTTTACGCCAGAAGTCACTGATTGATTGATGGCTTTCTTCTAGGTACACGAGACTTAAAACCGGTTTCAACGATGGCTCTTCGGACAGATTCAGGGTGAACTTTTTTTTCGTGATATTTTTCAAGCTCACCACTTATCTTGCTCACACTCATGAATGGATCTTGGGCTACCAAGTGCTTGATTTTCGTCTTATCTCTTGAAGTGAGTTTTGATGGATGCACAGTACGCGGCTTATTTTCTATGCGGTTTTCAATTTTAAAGCGCTTTATAAAATTTTTAATAGAGGATATTTTAGAGTAAGATTTGTTTTGATTTTGATGAAGATCAATAACTAAACGTCTTTCTTCTCCGGTAAGCTCCTTTCCTTTCCTTCCATTTTTTTTTTTTTTTTGACTAAAAATTAATCACAAGACTTAACAAATCTAACGCAAACAATTTATATACATAAACTGCGTGTCCTACTATTATTAAAATGTGAAACAAAAAATTTACCGTTGCGCGGTTGTTTAAAAATGCATGGGAGTTACCAGGTGTACCATAACTTTTTTGGAAGAAAATTCCTGTGTTTACCTTAATTTTTTTTTTTCAATTTAAATATGGAAATAATTGTTACTTTCTTAATATCAAAATTAGGAAGAAATATGTATCTGTTAAAATAAATTGAAAAATTTGGAAATTTTCTGTTATTGCGAAATATTTTACCATGTTTTCCTTTAAAAGAACGTTGTACCATGACTTTTGTAGAACCGCGTATATAATCGACCTTAGACATTCACTCTACATAGCTTATCCCTCAATTTCCAGTTTTGATTCATTTTCAAAGCTCATACAAAATCATCCATCACCTTTTAAAACGACAAAATCAAAAGTGTGATAAATTGTTCAGCTCAAATTTTTAGTAGATATAAAGACGATCCAGAATGTCATTTATTTTTTTTGTTTCTATGAAAATTATTCAATAATGAACAAAATATGTCATTAAATTTGTACACGTCATTCAATATTAAGAAACAAAATAAAAAATATAAAATAACATGATTAACTTGTTCTTCACAAACTACAACAGAATAAATTATCAAATTTTTGTCGTAAAAATAAACACAAAATATATGCATTTTCGTTTTTACTGGCAATTTCAAAAGTTAACGTGTCATACAATTTTAACGACTGAAATTTAACTTCCCATCAGTTTGTAAGTATCTGTTTTGGTTGTTTCAGCATTACCTCACTTGATTTTTTATTACTTTTTTTTTGTGTGTACTCAGTGTCTTATGCATTGATACAGGGTGTGAAAAAAGAAAAAAAGTGTTTCACATTTTTGTCTTCAAGTTAGTCCCATTCACCAAGAGAGCATATGATTCAAATCGAAGTTTGTGTTGTTGCAGTTAAATGGTTTTCTTATAATCCGAACGAATTAACTCTGAACAAGAAATACATATGACGAATGCAAAAGAACAAAAAGATCTATTCTTCTGAATCTTCAGATATAAGACCGATTTCTTAATGAATATATTCTTTATATGTACATACATATCGTCGAGTTCTATCTTGTTCAAAGTCCATTTTGGAAAATGTTGGGAAAACGATTTTTTAACTTCAGAAGCAAAATTTTTACTTAAATTTGAAAGGAAATACTGTGGAGTTTTTTTCTCCATTAAACTTAATAATTTTTGTTTGCAAAATGATTTATAAATCTAGGTTTTATTAAATCCTGAAATAGTTAAAAAATAAAATCAAGTGGAATGTCATTTTGGATATTGAACAACGTTGTATGGGATGTAAACAAGTTGATTAAATTGGTGGATATTGAACAAAAAAGCTAAATATTGAACAAAATAGAAGCACTTAATAATTAAATCATTGAAACTACGAAAATACTATGAAAATAGAACAAAAAATTCTAACTCATTCTTTGAGTTAAGCACTAGAACATAATGGGTGATCAGAAAAAATATTGCTGCTGCTCGGTAGGTAATGAAATTCAAAATTTGTTAAACATTTTTTTGAATTCACTTTTTACCGTTCTTTTTTCAAATAAATACATTATTTATTTTACATACAATTTTTAATTTAAATTTTGTTATTGTTTTAAACAAACTGGCGCAAAATTTTAATTAAATTAGTACGATGCTAAAGCTGTTTTAGTATGATACTAAAATCGTCGAATACCTATACATATTATTTTTTTAGTATCGTGCTACTTACAAACGCCACACAAGGACTTAGTTCTTTGCCCGAACTTTCATTGTTTTAGGTGAAATTTATTAAGGAAATTGCCTTAGCACGATAATAGTTAGAAAATTGTAAGAATTAAGAATGAGTTAGTAAACTACTTTAAAGTTAGCAAATCGTTAAGAATTATCATACTAATACCTTAATAAAATGCTGTTTAAAATTTTGCGCCACTGAGTTTTATTGTAATTGGTTTCTTATTATTTTTTCATAAAAATCGTTGTTTAAACCTAGTTTCATACTAAAACAGATTTAACATCGTAATAATTCAACTAAAATTTTGTGCCATTATGATTTTATTTGTAATGCATTGAAAGAAGATCAGTGGCCTGTTGCTCAGATCATACACATCATACATTTTATACAACATACAACATTTTTATACAACATACACATCATTCTGTTTCTCAGATTTCATTGGAAGTGTTGTATGACATTTGTTTTGTTTTATGATGTGTATGATTCTGACATTTCATTATTATTTGAGTGTGAGGTTAATATAAATCTCAATTTTTGGTGAAGACGTGTTGGAACTAGTTGAAATTAATATACGTGTCAGATGACGCCCTAAAATAACAAAAGAACCTGTTAATTTAAATCTTAAAGATCCATATTTTGTCGAAAAATTAAGATTGCCAAACATTTTTAGTGGAAAAATTGGGAAGATCAATTGTGCGTTCAACTAATTGCAACGAAGCCTTGTCACCTTTGCAACAAATATTGTTAACCCTTCATTAGCTTGGAAATGGAATCCATTATCATGAAATCGGCATAGTGCAAGCCCATAAGACAACCCCAATGAAACTACCTCTCTCTATGCCCTACAGGCTCTACCATGTTTTGTGAATGTCGAGCCAGAGAACTTCTCAAATAAATTTTGTTTCCCCAGCTTTGACTGATGAAAACAATGTTGCTACATGTTGCAGCAGCCACTTTACAACAGAATTTTGCGCTGTATATAGGTAAATTTGCTGTATGATGTAAATGACACATTTCTGAGAAACAGAATCATACAACATTCCAATATTTCCAGTGTAATCTTCAGTCATACATTGTTGTATGACAGTGGATCATACAACAAAATTGAGAAACAGAAATCATACAGCAGAACTGTCAATATCATACAATGTATGATGTGTATGATCTGAGAAACAGGCCCCAGATTGTCGATATTGTATTTTTCTACATTGAAAGTAAACTTTTTTCTTGAAATTACTTTAGCTACTCTCTTTCACTTTGGTTCCGATCTTATCACAAATTTGGAATAAAACTGTCCTTTTTCAGAATCTTTTAAGCTAGGCACGCAAATTCAATTTTTAGTTTCGCAACTGCTTGGGTCGAGCAACTAAACAGTTTTTGTTTTGACACAAACTAAACGATTGCCTAAAATAAGTTCGCTATTTTGTGTAACATATAATTATATGTTTTCTATAAGCAACCAAACAGTTGTGCAAATAAAAATTGAATGTGCGCGCCTAGCCTTAAGGTCCAAAATGAATCAAATATTTTCACACGTTCATCATAAGAAAATTTGGTGAAACAATTATGATTGCAACTAACGTTGCAAGCGAATGTCATTTGAATATTGCTTACCACCTTGACCCATCCGTTCTCTTGGTGTAAAGCATGTAGTTTGTTTAGATGAAACGGAACCTTCTGCTGGTACTACATTTTCAAATGAAGGTACTGAAATGACTTCTTCAGATAAAGGAGCTATATTAGAATTCTGAATCATAGAATTCTGAAATATCAGATCCTGGATTTATCATACTGTAAGCGACAAATATTGTATTCAAAAACTGTCTAAAGATAAAAGGGTTTCTAAAAATACTTTAAAAGCGTTTGAAGATTACGTTCCAACTTTTCGCTTACATCACATTGTGCTTACAGCTTCCAATGTTATATCAGTATTAATTTTGTGTGGTACATTACAGTGCAGTGATATTGAACAAAAATGCGGTTTTCCGTCCGCATAACTTTTTTAATAGGATTTTGTTCAATAACATACAAAACTAAATGGATTAGATATGGATATTGAACAACAAAGAAATACATGGTAGTTTTTTTTTTTAAGTTAATATAAAATTGTTCAATTTTATATAAAAACAAAAAGCAGTGGTTGATTGAATAAAAAAGACACTCAAAATATTTAATAAAGTGGTTTATTGAACACAATAGTTCTTCATAACTTTAAAACTAAAAGAGATAGAAAAAAGAAAGAGCATGTTCGATTTATAAAAACTGCATTTCTAACTCAATTTCGCCAAAAAATGGTCTTTTAAACAAGATAGAACTCAGGCGACGATATGTACATACATATTTTGAACACAATTGAGGCATGATTTATAGCTTCCTATTTAATTTAAGTCAAAACGTAAAGTAAGCTTGGCTATTCATAAATTTGGATTTTATTAAAAAAATAAAAAAGAATACGTATACGCCCTAGTGAACCATTTCTTCAAAATGTGGTTTTGGAAATAAATGTCTACTATTTGATAAGGTATATGTAGAAATTGATTAGAATAATTTTCAGGAGTATTTAAGAACTCTTTTGCCAACTGTAGGGGGTTGAGTAATTTTTAGCAGAAGAGAAAATGAGCTTGATCATTTATAGATAAAATAAGAGTTTACGGTTATTTGCACAACATTTTTGTCCAGACAGATATTAGTAATTTTAACCAATCAAATAAGTTAAAAATAACAAACTTTTGCTGCACCCTGTATTTTAGAAGTTAAATATAAACGTGCTATAGGAATTTTTACTAAAACATTCAAGATGGATCGAAGGTTGTTAAAAGGTTGTGTTACTGCGTAAAATTAGTTTACAAACAAATAGCTTCCTACAATATAGGCAATAACATTGTTTATTTGAATTTAAATTTTGTTTCCAAAACAATAAGCAAAATACAGACGCTGATCATAATATTAAACGCACTGTAGGTTTTATGACAAAATACATACAGGTTGGACCGTCTAGTGGTTTATTTCTTAATAATAGGTTATTTTGACACTCACAGATGTTTCCCGCTCGAAATCCCGAAAGAAATTTAGTATCATAATTTCGCGGAACGAAATGAGTCGCTTTACGCTTGAACAATGTTGGCAATTATTGAAAACTTATTTCCAAAATGAGTTCAACATTTGACGCACTAACCAAGATGAAAATTCTGCACAAAGATTTCGGATTATTCGCTTATAAGGTCGCTTATATTGGACGACGTTGTGTTTCATAATAAATGGGAGTGTAGTTTGCTCCCAAGTTGGGTGAGGACCTCTCCCACATGTGTAAGCTTTCGGAGTCGTGGTATTCATCTATGGCATTTCGCCTGGGGATTGAATTCGAAGTCTTTCCGGTCCGGAACAGTGGGGTCCATTCGCTCAACATAACCCAGTGACCTCACCCTTTGAACTTTAATTCGTATGACTAAGTCTGTTTCGCTGTACAGCCCGTACAGATCGTGATTATATCTGCTACACCTCTTTCCATCCATGCAGACGGAACGGAAAATCACATGGAGGAATTTACATACTTTCGAAACATCCGAAGACGTTCTGGCTTTTGATAATTTCCATGTATTTCCAACATATGAGTCACGCAGATGGCAGATGACCATGTCATTATTCTTAGGTTAAGAAATATTGTAAAATATATATTTTTGGAAATTAAAGAATTTTATATCTATCTATCATTCGAGTATAAGAGTCTTATAAAGGGAGACTTAAGTAGTTCGATAGAGGACTTTCCTACGTATTTTAACTTTTTAATATTTAAGAAGAAGGAGAAGTTAAAACAAAAAATATAAAAAAAATTCTTATAGTTTTTGTTTTTGTTTTTCGTGGACTATATTGAATAAATCCATTGAAAGCTTATTGTGACCTCTAGTCCAAATGCGTTTCGCCCAGGTACGACAGTTGGGCTCATCAGTTAGATGCTGTCGTACCCTTCTAAGACGCAATATGTTAGTCGTTGATTATCAACACAAATAAAATTTACAGCAGGAACGCAATGTAAATTATATTAATATTTATCTATAGCGACTTCGTAACTAAAGCTTTTTCTTGTTAGTTCTGGAAAAGTTACTTTCTCTAATTTTTTCACGAACAAAAATTTTTCTTTCTTTTTTTCTTTATTAGTGGTCGGGAAGCGAGAAATCGAGCAGAAAAGAATCGTCGTGACAAATTAAATGGATCGATTCAAGAACTCTCCACAATGGTACCACACGTTGCTGAATCACCACGTCGAGTAGACAAAACTGCTATTCTTAGATATTCAGCCCACGGTCTTCGAGTTCATTATGGTAAGTTGACATTAGCTTCTTTAATTACATTTGAAAAAAAAAAAAAAAAAACTTTCAAAATTATAGTTTTTGGACAATCGATTAAAGAACCACCCGAACGAAAGCCGCAATTAACAGAAACCCTTATGAAACTGCTCGATAGTTTTCACATTACCATAACGTGCCATGGACAAATTGTGCTAATATCGGCAACTGTCGAACAACATCTGGGCCATTGTCAGGTAAGAATACCTAAGTACATAGTTATATTTATAAATAATAAAGAATGTAGACAGTAAACTTTCAATATTCCAACTGCTACTTACATAGGTCTATCAAAAAGCCTTAGTGCGTATCAAGAACAAACACATAAATTATTTGAAACCTTAACCAAAAAATCAATTACTTGAAGAGCTAAGCTTTTCCAAGGGAATACTGTGGTATTATGCAACAGAAACCACTTTTGAATTATCGATAAAATTACTTCCCTTCGATGGTTAACCTCATTTTCAGGTGCCGAGATTTGTTTTGAAAATTATTCACTAAGATGTAATGTGTATACTATATTCATGAGTGCCAGAGATAAAAATATATTAAATACACTATGTAGGTATTTTTTTTTTTTTTTTTTGAGCTTGGCCGCACTAAACAGATTGATTAAATTTAGCGACGACATTAATATATGAGTGAAACGGACCATTATCTAACGAACTCTATATAATTAACTTTACATGCTTTGTTTTATATGTTAGTTTCCCGACCATGACTGGTTAATTATTTAGAGACCACTTTAATATTAAGTTCATTACATGTTTGGTTAATTACATAGAATCCATTATATATTTATTTACATCACTCAGATATTAAAGTCATCTCTAAATTTGATTATTTTATTTATTTTTAAAGCCCATTATCACTACCTTTAAAATATTGGAACAGAGTTAGAGCTTTAAATAAAGTTGGAAAGTAGGCCTTAAAAGATTTAAACACAGACACTAATGCAAATTAATTATTATTGACTGAATACCGCAATGGGAAGAGCATACGGGTATTTCACATACGTGTTGTACGACTGAAGAAAAAATTCGAGGTTCAATGTAAAATGTATGGGCATTCCCTGAACTTCGAGTATTACGGTTGAATTGTTTTACCTGAGTACTGAAACAGGCTATTAAATTAGAGCACTGCTCATAAAAATAACCACAAAATATGGAAAGACATGAAACATTGCGAAGGTTCTTGAAATGTGAAAATGTTTCCGTTATGAAGGGTTTTTCAATAAAGGCGACTTCTAACGGTGGGACTACCAAATGGCTTGATAATTCCTGATCTTTGAAAACCGCCTTCAACTATGTACAGTACGATAGTGTAGTACGAACGATAACGACAACGATGCACGTATTTCTTGTGAGAGCAGCACCAACGGGATATGCGTACCTCGCCTATATACCTGCGGTTGCAACTCCTACGATGAACACGAGCATCAGTGGGTTGATGGGGCCACCTCTACCTAAATTTGGTAAAATCCTCTTTGGTATGGAAACAGCTTCTTCCAATTAACTAAGGACCAAACAAACAAACATACACACCAAACACTGACTTTTTAAACTCATCTACCAGAAGATGCAAGGAGTCGCATTCTTCTACGGGCCTGGTGGGAGGAATGATTGCTCAAGTGGAGGTAAAAAAAGGAATACCCTCTGAGAAGGCGTATACCTCTCCCTAGCCAGGTTATTATGTGACGATAGAAATTTCAATACTTTAGAAATACCCTCTGATTAGGGTTTTCGCGTTCCCGGCTCTTTTTGATTCCCGGGAATCGGGAACAATTATTTTTGATTCCCGGGAATTCCCGGGTACCCGGGTATTAGTTATTTAATAATAAAACTCTAGTTTTTCAGTATTTTTTTTTATTATAAAAATTAATGAGTCTGTTTGCCGGAGAAATAAGACTTTAAGAATACCAAAGCATCCAAAGACCTATCAGACAGCCTGTTTCTCGCTTTGGTCACAAAGCTTAAATATTTTCATATTCAAATTAAATTCCCTAAGATGTTTTGCAACTATATCCTTAACCTCAGCTGCACCACATTTACCAGGAATAAACACCAGTCCTAAGGCAAATACCCTTCCATCAGAAGAGTGTAGGTTCATGTTCAGATAACGCCTATTTCTTAAGCTTCCATTCATCCAACGTTATACTGAGCCGTTCTTCAATATTTATCAAACTTTGCAGTTGTCTTTTTATGTCAGTTTTTATTTAATTGTAAAACTCTATAATGAGTTCCATAACCTTGCCTTCGCTTTTCGGTAAATCTAGCTTTTTTTGCTTAAAAGATTCGCGAATGAATTCACTCCGTGTGATAACACGGATTGATATGCCGTCTTGAACAGCCAAACGAGCTATAACTTCTGAAATTTTGCGAATAGGTTGGAAAAAAACACTGATATATTTTTCTAATCAATTTTAGGTCGTTTTGCTTGCCAGGCGTTTTTGGTGCTCGTAGTAACATTGTCAGTGTCTATAATAGAAGCGCTTGGTTGTGGATTATTTTTGTCGGCTTCTACATGTGAGACTCTTAGCTTATGTACTTTTTCTAAGTGTTTCACTACACCACTCGTCGACGAGCCTTTGCAAGACAACATTTTTGGACAAAGTGAACACTGAGCCAACTCATTATTTTTTGTATCTCTTTTAAAGTAATTCCAGACTTTAGAAGTTTGTTTATCCATGATGCACTACAAAGTAACAATAACCAAAACATAATGTAACGAATTGTGATTGCATTATATAAAAAACTATATTTTAAAACTCTCAATTTAAATGTACGAAAATAGCAATAAATGAAGTGTTAAAAATATATTTACCAAATCTAATGAACGTCAACAAACAAGAACTAAAACTTTTAACACACTTTGACTTAAACGAACATGAAAAACATAAACGCACTGAGAACGAAACTTTGTAGGGCATTCAACGCCTTGGCTACTAAGATGTTTGATTTATTTCTAAAATTTAACTCGTATGGCTATGGCTACTAAGTTCAAGAGTTATTTAAAATGAAAAATAAAGTGTTTTCAAATGATTTTGATATAACGTTTTCACAAAGAAAATTATTAATATTGAATGTACCCGGGTACCCGGGTATTATGAAAAATAATTCCCGGGAATTAAAACGCTTCCATTCCCGGGAATTCCCGTCCCGGGAACCCGGGACCGAAAACCTTACCTCTGATATTTCAGCTAAAGCTTGCTGTAACTGATCTACATCCTTAACAGACTTGATCGACATAGGATTATCATAGGTTTCATTACAAGGGGTCACAAACCCTAGGGTATCACAACGGATCTACATTGATCTAAGTGTGACGGTAACAAAATCAACTGTCAGCCCACTAACCTAACCTAACCTAACGGTGGGACGGATCTGAGTGGTATGATTTTGAATTACTCTCCAGCATAGACCCGACTGAATTTGAGCGATAGCCTGTGTTATGTTCACCTTAAAAGCATCGGCCGAGTGTGGGTTATTCGCATAGACCTGCGAAAAAGTCACCTCTGTGAGATTTAATCTTACCCTCAGATCGTTCTTGATGAATGTCAACCGTGGCGTTCGCTGTGTAGCACGAAGCGCCACCCCGCTAGAACCACATGTGATATATGTCCATATGTCCATATGGTTTCATTTTGGCCACAAGAAATTGGTTATCATCGTTCTGTAGCGCCATTGACGGTGATCACCTCACCAACATCGCGTTCGAAAAAGAACGAACCAATGTCGCCGCACACCCCACTCCCCCTTCAATTTTGTCTCGCAAGACACTTATTCAGCACTGCTCAATTTCATTTTATTGAATTGAATAACTCGACCAGATTTCTTTCTAAACATGGCTGCTGCTGTCAAAGGTATCGAGAAGTCCCAAGGAGGAGATTCTGCATGTGGGCATCGTATTCGTATTACGTGGACCTCAAAGAATGTACATTCGTTGGAAAATGAACATGATCCAAGGTGTTAAAGATACAGAAACTCCGCGTTAGGACCCCGTACGCATGTCGACAAATATCCTCCCCATCACTAAACGTAAGACACCTTGTGGTGAAGGTTCAAAGACTTGGAATCGTTTCCAGATGAGACTGCACAAGAGAATAATCGACTTGCACTCGCCATCTGAGATTTTCAAGAGGATCATCACATCCATAAACTTTGGACCTGTTGTCAAGGTTGAAGTCACTATTGAAAGCTAAATGTAATAAAACGCTTTGGTGCACTTTTTTTTGTATACCCAAAATCCACACCAAACGGAAACTTTTTGATGCATTGTCACCTCATGTGGGTTGGTGTCGTCCCATATACGATAATTTTGCTTGTTAACACAGCTATATCCAAAAATGTGCCTCGTCGCTAAAGATGATTTTTCGGCCAATATAGTGTTCCCCTTCCAAGCACTCCAAAGCCCAGTCAGCAAACAAACGCCATTGTCCTTAGTAATGAACTTTGAGCTCCTCTTAAAATTGGTTCTCGTTCGTGTATAGATTCAAGTTCCAAATCAAACTTCGCAAAGTTGAAGTCTGCGAAAGGCCGAGTTCTAGCGCAAGGCGACAAGACGAGGAATCGACGGCCTTGGATTCTGCTGCACACTTTCACGGACCGCAGTGATGTTCTCGGACGATCTTGCTTTCCTTTGACTTACAAATGTTGGTTTTAATAATTTGAACCGGTAGCCACGAAACAGATTAGAAAAGGAAGTTGCATCGTCGGAGGAAACCTTTGCACTTGCAGCAAGGATGTTCCTCCCATTTTTCCCGATAAAACGTACACAGTAATGGTTGACAGTTAAAAAAGGCAATATGTTCAGGTTCCGTGCGGGCTGTGAGTGCATCTGAAATTGTTTGTATGCTTACTTGACTTTAATAGCAATAATGTGTTGTGACGTGTAGGAGTTTTTAACCCTACAATAAGTTAAGAAAAGAAAATTAATAAGAGCAAGATTTTGTATACAAAACTGTTGTGAAATGATTGAAGATGCTCATTTCCATTTCTCATTCTACGTTCCCAAAAAATCTTTTAAAACTAAATATAAATAGTGAAATAGCCTTACCACTTAAGTGAAACAAACTTCCCAGTTAAGAGATTTTTTCGGGGCTAGACCACAATGGTTCTATTTGTATGGAAAAAGACGGTCATTGGTTGATGAAATCTGAACCACTGTCTCGAATTTGATGAAACTTTCAGGCACCAAAAATAATTTTATAGCCAATTTCAGTTCACTCACACGAAGAAATAAATAAAGAGGTCAACTTACCGCTAATTATTATTTAAATAAATTCCCCTGATGTTTTTTTTTTCTCCAAGACTAACGTTAGCTAAAATACAATTTTTTTCTAAAAAACAGTTACACAGATTAAAAACAAAAATATTCAATTAATTTCTTTTAAAAGGGTTTCTTCGAAGTTCCTTTCATAGAACCATTGTCTTGTCACAGATTTTCTAAAAAATGGTACAACTGATTTTGATCATTTTCTGTTTGCTAAAACTAAAAAGCTTAAATTTTTTTTACTTGCGATATATGTAGGTACTATAGGGCAAGTTCTGCATTTGGAAAAAAAATTGAACTCGAGATTTTGATCAAAGTTGACATTACGATGATAGCGAAGACGAATAAAGTGGGTCCGACAATTTCGTCTGTCTGTCTATACCTCGATCTAGAGCCTAAACCACTGGACCTATTTTCTTCAAATTCGGTACTTAAGGGTCTTCGGTTCCCTAGAGGAGAAATTGAAATTTTTTTTTAGCTCCAAAGCTAACGGTACTTCCCATACACCCGTAATTCATAATCTTATTTATCTCGAAAACGGCTCTAACGATTTTGGTAAAAAAAAATAGGCGTGATATTATGGACATGGGCTAATTGTAAAAAAAAATTTGGGGAAAAATGTTATTAATGGTACCTGTCATAGTACCGTTTTTTTCGATTTTCTCATTAACGACTCTAACAATTTTAACCAAAAATTTTCACCAGGAGCCCCCTTAAGTTTAAAATAATATTGTATGTAAAAATATTCAAAAAGAATATTTATTTTATTACAATTTATATTTTGAAAAATCAATATCTTGTAAACATGTGAACGATTATTTTTTGAAATTATTTTCTAAAATCTATATTACTAAGCACTTAAAGTTGGCATCCCAAATTTTGTTCTAGAAAAATTTGAAAGAAATTTGTTGTATAAAAAAATACTTTAATAAAATGATCTTTAAATTTTATTTGCGTAAATTCATACTTTTCCGGAAATCAGGCAATTCCACGCATTTGAACATTTTTATCCATGTTTTATATTTATAAAATATATTTTAAATTCCGAAGTACTATTACATAAGAGCAAATTCGTGCAATCCAGCCGTGCATTTTATTTTTTTACACTTGTTAAATGAAAGTTTTTCAATATAATCTACAAGACTTGAGAAAAATAAATATTTTACCTAAAAATAACGGTCCCTTCACACAAATGTTAAAAAATGGTTTTCAAAAATAGTTTTTTCTCGAAAATGGCGCCTAGAATTTTGATAAATTTTTTTTTCTTTCGATTAATTTTTACTATCTATAATTTAGTAAGAAAAATTTGAAATTTAGATAGTACTGACTATGTCTACCATAGAAACATTTTTTTTTTTTTCAAATTTTGAATTTCTCATTATTGTTATAATAGATTTAAATGATTTATTTGAAAAACATTGCATTTCTAAACTAAAAAAAAAAATTTTTTGGAATTTTTCAAAAAAAAAATGTTTTTTTTACAAAATTCTATATTTCAAAATAGAATTTTTGAAAAAAAAAAACAATGTTTTTTTGCAAAATTCTATATTTCAAAAACGGCTCAATATTTTTTTTTTGAAATTTAATCCTTATTCGTACAATAATAAAAACTTTATGTTGGCCTACCAAATTTTTTTTAAATGTTTTAAAAATTTTGTATATAAGAGCTTATATTTTTAAGAAACTACTACAACGATTTATAATTTTTGTTCTTACATAAACAAATATTTGCTTGAATCACATGGCATTCTGTTTTTAGCTACAACTACTAAGGGAGTTTTAGCCATTTAAAAAAAATGAATTTTATGCTTATGAACAGTTTTTCTTTAATAACATTCATTGTTGAAATTCTAAGTCTTTTACATTAGAGCAAGTTCGTGCGACTCAGTCGTGCATTTTATTTTTTCTATTAAATTAAAGGTCGTTAAGCTTGAGAGAAAAAGAACAAATTTATAAAAATTCTAGGTTATGTTTTCGAGATAAATTCAATTTCCAAAACCATTTTTTAATATTTCTTTGGACGGTACCATTATAATTAGATTAAACAACAAGTTTTTGTTCTACATTTTGTGGATAGTATGTAAATTCTACCAATTGTCTAGTTTCAAAATAATCAAGCGTGTAGTTTTTTGAAATATTGAGTATCGAAAACAAAAAGTTTGAAATTATTTCTTGAAAAGTTTAATACACAATACAAATTTAAAGACAATCAACCGAGAAGGTTAGGAGTCGCACCGACACACAGAATTGTGAGACCCACTTTTTTTCATCATCGTAATGTCAAGGGTTTGATTTAAGGCTTACTTTTATGTACACTGACCCATGGCTATAAGCTTTTATAATACACATTTTTATATATTGTTATATTTGTGTTTTCCAATTTATGGTTATTTACTTACAACTTTGACTATTTGAAAGCATATAGAGGTTGTAAAACAAATGGCGATAAAAAAATCTCCTACTAAAAATCTAATTTCAACAAGAATGCTACAAGGTACGAGAAGAGTAACAAACTCACAATCGTTAAAATGGAAAACATAACTCATCCAATACTTTTTGATTTGTTCAATACCTCTATCGTATGTATTCGACTTTAAACAAATTTAATTTCGAAAATCCAATCATCATTTCTGATGTCTGTCCAATAACAAAACTTACATTTTCCATATAAATTTGCATTGCCATAACCACTACCAGGCTCGCCTCTCCTCCCCCCGAAGCCGTCGCACACACGATGAATTTACACCGAATACTTTGTTCTCTACAAAATCTCGCAGAAATTGAGTTACTGCAGTATTTCGTGGAATTATTTTCCATTCGATCATAAATTTTATCCAATTATTACCCAATTGTATTTGTCTACATGTTCAATTCTACAATGTAAGCGAGAAGTACTCATTAAATGTTGTGTATGCTCGTATCTGTCCACTTGTTCGTTCGACGGTGCGGTGCGTCGCAACAAATTAATTCCAATTTAATTACATTCAGCTGGATTTAAATTTTGTACAAGCATCATATCCTTTCATCCCCTCAGAAATAGAAACTGAATTCTATACGCACCGAGTGGCTTACCACTTCCGCTATGAGTATATACTCATACTTAACAAATATGCGCTCTTACAATACGGTTCGCTTGGTTAAAATCTCTCAATTAATTTTGTTGTAAATTATCTAATTTTTGTTTCTTGTCTTCCTTCCTTTCTTCTCGCAATGAGAAGTAGAAACAACATAAAATTAATTTTTAATTGGTACAAGCTAGGATCCTGTCTGTGTTGGAACTGAAGGGTTCATTAATCTAACTAACTTTGTAAATTTTAACGGCAAATTTGCAAAGTTTTTGGCGGACTAATGGTGCATCTTCGTGATATCGATTTTCTTGAGATTCCGAAATGAGAGTGTATATGTAAATTCACTTCGATTATACGTACATTAGGAGCAAAACAGCTCGTAGAGAATTGGAACCTGATAAAATGACTTACTAATCTTATATTAAAATATTCCTGTGAGCATGATGTTGACAGAAATAGAGAGAATATATATTATATTCTTGCTGGGTCACAAATCACAATGGCGAAGATAAGAAGAACTTTTATGGAAAGAGGCAATTTTAGGTTAAAGTTGCCACTAGCAGAGAAACGGAACTAAATTTTGTTTTTGTTTGTAATTGGTTTTTAAATATCATCATTCGATATAAATACTCTCTTTTAGCAAAATTCATATTCTAAAATCGATATTGGGTCTCTTCATTTAGAGTTATATAAAAGGTTGAAACCTTACAAAACCTTAAACCGAATTTCAAACCAGGAACTGATGGGATACCTGCAATCATCTTAGAAGAATGTTTCCAATTTCTGTCTTATCCACTCTTCCTTATTTTTAATGAATCATTGCTATTTGAAATTTTTGTTGATGACTGCAAATCACCGTATATTTCAATCGGGTTCCGAAAATCTTGTTGAAAATTATAGAGGGATATGTAAGCTCTCTTCAATACCGAAATACTTCGAAAGTATAGTTAAAACTAAACGTGAGTCGAAATCTTCTTGCAGCAATCGTTCCACTGGTGATCTGATGGCATATCTCGCCGAAGAGTAGAACAGATCTTTACATTGTTTTTAAGATAGTAAAATTACTTCGTTTTATATTTCTAAGGCATTTGATAAAGTTTAGTACCAGGCTCCCGAATCGAAAATGTGCGCCTTTGGTATCAATGAAGTTCTTATTCTTCCGATGAGATTCTAGATCCTTCAAAACATGTTATATTTAACGGTTTCAAGTCTGAATGCTGATGTTCCTCAGTGCTCTGTTTTGTTTCCGACTTTCTTCCTTACTTTTATAAATGATCTCTTGTCGAAACATCTAATCAACGTTATTATTTTGCGAACGCCTCTACCCTCAGCTTCTCACACTCGTTCTCAAATTCACGTCTGTCTCCATCGGAAGTGTAATTGCAACATTATCGTATGATAAGCTCATTAAACTCCGATCTTTACAAAATTGTTAAATGGGGTATACAAAATTGTGTGGAGCTTATTGTTGTCTAGGCAAAATGAACCCTTAAGCCATTGACCTTGAATGGCACTAGCATCGAAGAAGCCAAAAACCATTTACATCTCTAGAACAACTTCGGAATGTTCCATGTATTTCCTTGTTTTATTACAAGCATTGCTCACTCGAAGTGGCCAGTTGCATTCCTCCCTTTATTCGGTTAATCCGTAAAAACCGTTTTGCTAGGAATACTCATCGGTTCACCCACGAGCTTAATTTTGGTCGTACCGTCAGATATGGAGATTCGAGTTTTAGTCGGACAACACGATTATGGAATTATTTACCCGGCACGGGTTTCCCTTTCCATTTCAATTAGCAAACATCCAAGACCAAAGTTCATTTACACCTCCTTTCTAAATTTTTGGTGGTACAACATCTCGAACAGAACCACGACTTAGTGACTTGCAACTTTCAACTATTCCTGTGGGCATGTTACCAGGAATGGAGGGGACCTATAATTTTTGTCGTACCAAAAGTTTTGTATGTAAAAAAGTAATTATAAGCTTACGTACATTTTCCTTAAAGTTGTAAGTCTATAAAACATAAGAGCAAGTTCCGGCCATCAAGTCGTACATTTTATTTGACTTGGATGGTTCTGGTATTTTGTCGATCTTTTTGAAAATATCTTCATACTAGAAGCACTGAATGTGGGCGCCTTTGGTAGGTGAATGGATAGTGTAGAGTTTTCCATTCAGGTACTCTGAATAGGCTATGGGCAAATAGAGGTATCTCAAGACATCCATCATCAAGTTGCCTCTTCTCTGCGGATTGGAATTTCTTTTTGTGTAACTATCGAGCTTAAAATTTGCTTCAACTATCACAAAGTCGACTTTTGCTTGTTGAAATGTGGGATACGAGCGTTGTGTCGATTTAATTGATGGTTCGACATTCTGGACAAAGCTATATTTATATTTTGCTAAATATAAGTATTTGAAATCTTTTAATGTGACCTAATGAACAATGTCCCTAAACAGGAGTGACTCATACAAAATTATTGCCTGGAAAATATCTTTGTAGATAACGAGCTTACTTTCTTTTCTCAACTTCGACTTTGAAAGATAGTAGGGTATAGTACTTAAATTGTGAGATTAATCTTCTAACTTACTTCTTGCACATGTATACTAAATATTAATTTTGTATCCAGGTGTACCCCCAGGTAAGGAACAGGCTTTATTTTTCGAGTAAAAATTAGTACGATGTTAAATCTCTTTTAGTATTAAAATAGGTTAAAATAACGATTTTCGAACGAGGTCTGTTAACTTAGTTTTTTGCATGAACTGTCATGCTTTTAGGTATATTCAGAAGCAATTTATTAAGAAAATTGCTTTAGTACGATATTAGTTAGAAAATGTTGAAAATTAAGAATGGATTAGTAAACTACTTTAAAGTTAACACATTGTTAAGTTGTATCACAATTATACCAAAATAATAGGATGTTTAAAATTTTGCGCCATTTATTTTAATTTTCCAATCAGTAGAATATTTCTGAGCTACATCGCTACCAGATCGGATCAAGAACTGAACCCTGGGGAACACCTGCAACACAAGTGAATATTTCAGATAAAAAGTTGTTAACCTTCCTATATTCGCGCATTGGCCTCTCAGACCGACAAATCATTAATTCTTGAAAAATATTATCCTTGCCTCCCTGAAGTTTTCAGTAGCTTCCTAAATAAGTGTTCTCCATCGTTTAGCTGGGCGCAAGCACACGTGCCGAGTAGACGTGTTCTTTTTTTGTGAGTTTTTGGTCCCTCAGCCCGACGCGAAAATAAGTTCGGATTTCTATGCTTTACAAAAATATCAAGATTGAATCTTTTTTTATAATTTTTCATAATTACTTTTTTTTTATATAATCTACCCGCGCTCAAGGGATTATGATTACCCTTTAAATATCTCAACACAGCGCGGGCGTGAAGTTACGGAAGAGAAAGAAGGATAGGAAAGATGTGTGGTACGATGTTCTGAGACTGAAGGTTGTTGTCTCAGATATTTTATCTCCAGGGATGGCGGCTGAACTAAAGCGGAGAATGCCGTGTCTTATTTCAATGTCGCTTATAATTCACATTATTTTATTCGTGTTCATCCTTGTTGGGCATACTAGTTCAACTCAATTAAATGTTGTTAGTGTTATGCCTGAACAACATGTAATGAGTAAACCAGCAACCCATTGATGACAATTTTAGAAGGTTTTTAATGGAATTAAAGAGACATAGACGACGGCAGGGATCGAACCTGTCATCATGAGGTTGACAGGCGAGCACACATCCATCGCGCCAAGTACAGGAAGGTTAACAGATACAATGCACTTTCATGAAGACAAAAATTACTTCACAATTTTTATCAGATACAAAAGAAAATTTGTCATAAGCATTTTATGCAGAAGTCCAATTGAAAGTTTATTTTAATATGGTTACTAATACGATGTACTTAATGAACAGTACTATGAAAAGGCCGAAAACCCAACTGTTCTTGGGGCAAAATGTTATTTGTTTCAACATACGAGGGCGCTCCGATAAGTACTTAGCCGTCAAAAGAATAAAAAAACATTTTGGAAAAGTGGCCAATTATTTCTCAACATAGTCTTCTTTTAGCTCGATACACTTGATACAGCTGTGCTCCAACTTCTTTAACCCATCCGAGAAATAGGTTTTATCGAGGTCTGCAAAGTAGGCCTCCGCGGCTATGACCTCCTCATTCGACTCAAATTTCTGCCTGGCGAGTATTTTTCCAAGGTTTTTCGCGCCGACAGCTTTCTCATGCCCAAAATTTCATGGAGGATATGAGCCAAGCGGTCTTTTGAGATGCCTACTGTTTCAGCTCTCTCGCGCACCTTCAATCGGAGCTCTGCCAATACGAGATCGTGGATTTTTGACATGTTATCCTTCGTGGTAGCCATTTTCGGGGCACCTGGGCGTTATACCAATTTTTGATGTCGAGCATCCAATTGCTCTTTGATTTCGTTGCGCCATTTCCCTTCCAAAAATAAGAATCGAATCACCGATAGAGCTTTTTCCATTTTTCTAAAATTCTCGCACAAGCTGGCTTCCACACGTGGTCAAAACAAAACTACGAGTCCGATTCAGCTGAAATTGTGACAGTAGCCGTCTAAGAGAATATGCTAGACGATAGTAAATCTCTCTTGCGATACTGGCACCATCGGGCGATAAGGCTAAGTACTTATCGAACTGCCCTTGTAAACAACTAATTTATTTTTAATTATTTTTTCGAGACACTTGCCTAAGGAACTCAGCAAACTTATTGGCCTGTGAGCAGGATTGATAACCAGCAACCAGCCTACCAGGTTTCAGAATAAGTATAACTTTTCCATTCACTTGGAAAATACCCATGCTGAATACAAACATTGAACAATGACTGTGAAAGTCTTAAACCCAACTTTGGAATATTTTTTAAATACACATTTCTTATGTTGTCATATCCAACCGATTTTCTAGATATTAAACTGAGCAGAACGTTTTTAATATCTTTAGCTGAAACATCAAGTCCTTCTAGTATTCCAACATACATTTTTAGTTTTATGTGTTTCGAATTATTGAATTTCCGACCCTATGGAAATGTCCCCCTATAGAAATTAATTCCACTTTACAAGAAGCATTAGTAATAAACTTCCATGACGAACTTCTCTTAATATTTGCGAATTTGTATCAGAAAAGGTTTACCTACACTAATTTCTCATCAGAATTTCGATTTCAATAATCTGTAATGCATAAAAGTTATACTTGGCTACAACCGTAACATTAATTTGTCACAACCGTCACAATTTTAAACTGAAATACTGGCCAGTTTTTCGTAGCTGGATTTCATTCTTCTAAACTATTTCACTGACGATAATCGATAAATATATGAAAAATAGAGGAACAAATAAAACGCCCCGTTTGTCACACCCCTGAAACGGATCCTGTAATAAAGTAAATTTGTATTTGTTTCCATGTAACTAATTTACTTAAAGGACATCATACAATTTATTCAGGGTTTATTATTTAACATTACTGCGTGAATAATTTATAATATTACGACTACCAGTGTCAATGGAAACACCCACTTTGTACATCGCAAATAAAAATTGATTTTAATTTTCTATAAAATTGCGTCTGGCTAAGTGAACCGCACCGCACTGTTTATCGCCATACACAAGATAAATAAAATTAATTTAAAATTTCCACCACAAAAAATTCATAATTTAATTTCTGTTTAAAGTCTGATTCGAAAAATATGAAATATAAGAACATTAATTCAAATGAAAATCAAAAACAAAATATAACACCGAGCAGATGAAGTTGGCTGATGGAAAACTGAGAACTATTTTTCCATATCGGTTGGTGGGGTTCGACGTGGCCAATACGTGACAGTCGCTGGAAACCACAGCCAACATGAGTTCGTGCCTTCGTGTCACTTGCCTCTATGTGGTGCAGGGGTTATTACCAATGCAAAATCAGCTATCCCTGATAATGTCCTTGAAAACAATTGAATAAAGATTGCCACTGCAACGTGCCTTATGTATATGTAGAAGCATACACATAGTATTGTTGCAACATCGCATCGGCGGCGGCGGCATCATTAGCATTCACTACTCACTGACACGTTGCAAAAATTTTGCTTATCGCTTGAAAATGTTTCGGAATTTATTTTTTCAGACGCATTAGTTAGGTTATGATGTTCCAAATGAAAATTTTAATTGAGCATAGCTCGGTACTAAAATGCACATCATAAGTTTTTAAGTTGTTTGGAAATAAAATTTAATTTTTTTTGTATTAATTTTAGACTGATTTGTATGGGCAGAATCTACTGAACATCACGCATCCGGATGACCAAGCGATGCTGCGGCGTCAATTGATACCAACAGATTTGGAAAGCCTGTTCGATGTTCAGCCGGAAGATGAAAACGGTGAGCCGAGGCCTAGGACGACTGAGGAGGAGGAAATGATCGATAGACAGTTGAAAGCTGACACAAGGAGTTTTACTCTGAGGTAAGAATATAATGAAAACCTTTTTCTCAGCGGAATAAGTGACGAAAAAGATCAATTTCGGAAAGGTACGAGTATTTGTTGGAAATAATCGACGAAATCGTTCTAAAATTGTATCAAAGTGAAAAATGACTTTTTTTATATTAACTTAACACCTGGCACAATGAACCTTCAGAAAAAAGTACGGGTCGTCCTTGGAATTTTATAACTCATCAATATCGTCCCGACAATTTAATTATCTAAAAAGAGGTCTTATAGGGTTTTTCATCACTTTGAGGTAGAAATTATAACATAACACTTTTAAATGAAAGCCCATTGTTCGAACTTGCTGTTGGGGAACTCAAGAAAATTTGTGGGATATTGGAATAGTAAAACATTCTTTGAAGGACTTATTTTTCTGGGCTTCAAATACAAAATTTTTAGTTATAAATTAAAATTGTACTAAAAACCCCACGTAGCTAATGGCACCCTAAACCGCAGCAATATGCAATGTAACAAATATCAACTCCAACAGTTCGAATTCAAAATACATTTACGTCACGTTGGAGGTCTCAGTTCGAATCAAACCATATCTAATTTTGATTCTTTTTCAGGAGTATTCCCTTCTGAGGGGGAGTGACAGAACCTCCAAGAGTACCTTTTTTCAAGATAAGGTGTCGTTTGGATTCGTAGGTCCCTTCAATTTCTTTCGAGGTACAACACGCACAAAAAAAATCATTAAGAGTCTCAATCACTTGGCCCTGGTTCTGCAGAAGCTGTCTGGGCACAAATTTATTTGTTTTTACTTGCGACATATCTACATATATGAAGGTACTATATAACAAGCTATGCATTCATAAAAATATCGAAGTCTAGATTTTGATAAGACTTAACATTACAATGATAAGGCAGATGAAAAAAGTGGGTCTAAAAATGTCTATCTGTCTGTTCGACCACAGTCTAAATGGCTCGGTAAATTTTCTTTATATTTGGTAGCATTTTCAATTTTTCCCGTCACACATTTTTCCCTTTTTTAAGACCAAAAATAATAGCTAAAGCTCCTCAAAAGTTTTGACAGTATTGTGTATTCAAATTTTCTAAAAAAATTTGTTTGATTTTTAAAAAAAATAAAACACTTTTTTTTTAAACTCAATATTTCGAAAACCTCATGCTCGATTTTCTTAAAAACCTGACAGTTAAAAGAACAATCTACGAGATTTGAGAACAAAAATTTAATTTCTCTAAAATAACCGTACCAACCCTAAAAATGTTCAAAAATGGTTTTCGAAAATCGTATTTTTATCAAAAAGCGAAATCTGGAATTTTTATAATTTTCTTTTCTTTCGATAAATTTTTACGATCTATAATTCAATAAAAAAAATTGAAATTAAGTTATTACCGACTGTACTTATCATATAATCATTTTTTCTAATTTTGAATTTCTCAATTTTGACAAAACGGATTTTAATGAAATTTCTTATAGAGAAGCTTCTAAAAAGTTTGAAAAACATTGCATTCCAAAACTTAAAAAAAAATATTTTTTTTAGGAGGACTTTGCGTAGTAGATTGGTAATCATATAATCAAAGTTTGTCCCAATTTTCAGCAAGATGCTAATATTTTTCCAAGATTACAAAATTTCAAGTCTATTTTGACTGAACTACTACTTGGCTCTGGGATCTTGGCACCCAAAATATGGGATATTCGCAAAAAAAGAAAAATATGCTAAATAGTTGGTCAGCAAAAAAACTTCATTTTAGAAATTGGTCGCACACAGAAAATATTAAATCAAGGCTTAAGGCTTTCGAGGTCCTTATGAATTTTCAAATGCTTTTTTTTTAAGCCACAGAAAAATAACTGAAGTTGAAAAAAAAAAACTTTAAAAAAAGACATCTGACTGACTTATTACTGACTTTTGCGAATACCCCACAAACGAGGTACCAAAAATCGACAAGTCTTACATTACCTTTTTACTTGCGACATATAGGTACTATAAGGCAAGTTATGCATTCGTAAAAAAAATCAAACTCGAGATTTTGATCAAAATTAACATTACGATGAAACCGAAGACGAAAAAAGTAGGTCTCGAAATTCTGTGTGTCTGTGTGTCTGTTCGACTACAGCCTAAACGGCTCGTTCGATTTTCGTCAAACTTGGTAGATATCGTTTTTAAATTTTTTCCCCCACACGTTTTTTTAAGAACAAAAATGATGGTACCTGCCCTACGAATTTTTTCCGGAAATTCATCTTTTAAATTTTATTTAGTTAAAGCTAGGTAATGGTTAAAAAAAATTCACAAAAAATGACTATTCTAGGTACCCTCCATGGAACCATTTTCTTATTTTCGATTTTCTCAAAAACGGTGCAACTGATTTTGATAATTTGTTTTTATTCTAAAGCTCCCCAAGAGTCTGAATATTATTGTGTATCCAAATTTTACAATTTTTTTTTTTGACTTAAAAAAAAAATTCAAGATTTCGATTTTTTTTTCAAAGTTCATAAATAGAAGTTAAATTGATGTATACTTAGTTTCTAACCAGTGATCTATTTCCTGCATACCTTGTACCACGACTGGCTTTTTGTTACATTAAATATTAATTTCAATACACCAGTTCTTGTGAATAATTATGCTTATAGAGATTTTGGTTCTATTGATGAAATATCGCTATTTCAGGATTTAGCTCGGTTGCCATTTAATTATGTGATAGATATTCCTAATGTCGAGGTTAAAGTTATATTTTTTTCAAAATACTATTCTTAGTCTTTTTAACTTGCATGTCCTTTTGAAAGTTGTTCTTAAAATTAATCTCCACCATGGTTCAATATTCATACTAAGTTGTTAATGAAGCAAAGAAACAGGTGTTATACATGCTGGAGACGTAATAAAACTAGTAATAACTCTGATATATGCAAAGAGCATCGTAATTTTGTAACCTCTCTTCCAATCCAAGTAAAGTTCTCTGGAATTCTACGTAAATCTGGAGTTCTCGCTAAGAAATGGAATGCTTGCACACTTGATTCTAACCATATAAATACACTTACTTTATGCACGTGAGCAGTATGGTAACACATCTGTCTGTCACTGTAACGGATTCACGTTGAAACCTTCCTAATGAATTTCAACTGAGTTCTGTTTCTGAACCTAAACTCGAAATTGCTATAAAAAAGTATTAAACCTAATGATGTAGGGGTACATACTCGTACATATATCCTTACGATTTATAAAACTCATTCTCCCCTGGATCTACTATTCTTTAACTCACATAATAAACCTTTGTATTACTTAGTCTTAGTTCCCAAAGTGTTGGAAATTGGCGAAGGTTATTTCTGTTCCCAAAACTCAAATAACTAGTGAGCCTGATAATTTTTCCAAAAATCAAAAAGCTAGTAAGCCTACATCAACTCAATCTGGCTTCGGGACACACAGTTGTTCAACAGCAATAGTGAACATTTTGGACGGCATTTGCGTTCTCAAGGGTTGGATTCGGTAAGAAAAACAATGTCACAGGTTTATGTCTTCTAAATTTTTCGAAAGCTTTATTTCAATCATTCATTTATTGCTTATTAAAAAATTGGTAATATTATTTGGTTTCAGTGAAAGATCGACTAATTTCTTTAAAAGTTTTCTTAGTCAGTTATCAAGAAGTTAGTACCGGTGATTCAGAATTCTTCTTTGTAGTTAAACCGGTGTTCCTCAAGGGTCAATTCTTGGACCGCTTCTTTTCTCATTATTTATCACTGACATAACTGAAGTTTCTGTAAATCTTTATGTTGATGACGTCCAAATCGTCTTTTCGAGGCCCACTGATTTGATGGAAGATTGTATTTTTAGAATTAATGAAGAACTTAATGCAATTTGTAAATGGGGCAATCGAAATAATTTGAAACTGAATTCCGATTAGTTCCAGGAGATTATTATTTCGAAAACGCGTTTTGATTTATTATGCGCACAACAATTAGTAATGATAGGTAATATTATACAGACTCCAAACTCTGTCTCTAGCCTTGGTATACAAATTAGCAGTAGCTTAGATTATTCATCACATATGAACTTTTTAGTAACACGAATTTACAATGGCATTCGGATGACTAAAGCTTGTTAAGTCACTTTAAGTACCTTTAATTAGAAGAATTGAGTTGACTTTTAATACAATGCTTAGATATGTCTTTGGTTTGAAGGTATCTGCTTATAAAAATAGAATTTTATGAATGAACTTACAATCATTTTATAAAAGTCGGAGTTGTATTTTACTTCACAATGTTGTAAATTCAAAGAAACCGTACTACTTACATATATTTTAAAAATGTCGTTTTCTCATTCTATTTAATCACAAAAGATTTGATGTATGCTTTAAATTAAATTCATGAATTAAGTACTTTTATAATGTTACTCTTATTGTTCCAATAAAATTTAAATCCAATAAAAAATAATGAACCGATGTGACTACCTTGTTATAAACCAGAGTTTGCAATTAAACATTAAAAACGTTCACTTTTAAATGTAAAATTATACAATCTTTCTTTATGTTCTAAGGAGTATTAGTATTATAAAAAAAAAAACGATCCACACAAACTCCTCCTAAATATAGACCTATTTCAATTCTACCTTTCTTGTCCAAAGTCCTATACTCTGTCCAACAAAAATTGTCAGTACAGGGAAGATAGGACGTTTGTCTCTCATTCTGGTTGCATTGCCATGCATAAGTGTGTCGCCTTTTAAAGCTCTCACAGGGATTCCGTAGTTTAAATTATAAATCGCCGCAAATGAAAGTAAAAAACGCGTAGGGCTACCGTCTGCCGATTCAAAACGACTGAAAACAATATTCAATTTACCTTTTCCCACAACGGCAAGCGGTAAGATAATAGGCGCGTTTTCTTTTTAAGTTGAAAAGCAATACGACAACACTCAACATACTCATCTTCTTAAAATGTGTTCTCAGAAGCTTCAAATCCCAAAAGCTCCTTAATAAAAACCACTGAAAAAGCTCTTTGCTTGCAATTGAGAATGATAATGGTAACTCTGTTTTGATGTAGATAAAGAGCGCACGATCGTATTGAGTGACACTTAACACTCTTGACAGTATCTCATCAGCAGTGGGATACGATGTTCGTGTTGGGGTGTACAAGTTTTTGCAAAGAATTACAACAACAATTCCTTAAGAAAAGTCAGTGGCTTGCTCTTTTTTTAGTGGCATTTTTCCTAACGCATCGTAGTGAGGGTGCATCAGGCGCCACTGCTTTAGAAAAAGCTCTCCCATAAGGCCTGTACTGACAATTTTTGTTGGACAGAGTATAGAAAAAGTTTTACAACACCAAATAATCTGCTACCTACAAAGAACTGATTTCATTTGTTAAAATCAATCCGGATTTCGCAAGAATCACAGTTGCACTACAGCTCTTTTGAATGTAACAGATGATATTCGTATTGCAATTGATAAGGACTTTGTTACATTCCTAACCTTATTAGACTTCTCCAAAGCCTTTGATATGGTAAACCACAGCTTACTCCTCCAAAAGCTAAAGACACTTTGTGGCCTTATAAATTCTGCATACAACTTAATTAAATCTTATTTTTTGGGAAGAAAGCAGCTCGTTCAGGTTCAAAACAAAAAATCCAATTTTCTTTGTACTTCAGTAGGAGTTCTGCAAGGGTCAATTTTAAGTCCCCTTTTATTCTCAATTTTCATAAATGATCTTCCTCAAATCCTGAAACACACATCATTACAGATGTACGCTGATGATGTACAACTTTATATAAGTAGCGAAATCAGAATGCGAGAATATACTGTGTATCGATTAAACGACGACTTAAAATCGATCACCACTTGGGCGGAGAAAAACTGTCTAAGACTCAATCCAACCAAGTCAAACTGTTTAGTGATATACAAATCTGAGCTTGACATAAATGGTTTTCCTTAAGTGTAACTTGGCGATTCAGTTCTTAAGTACATGGAAATAGGCAAGAATCTTGGCATTTGGTTCAACTGAACTCTTACATGGAACGTACACATTCAATCGGTCGTTGGCAAAGTATACGGTTGTTTGAGAAATCTCTCAATGACAAAGGCCTTTACACCTGTAGCTACAAAGTTGATGTTAGCAAAATCCTGTATTTTACCTATACTTACATAAGGGTGTCAAATTTTTATAGCACATAACGCCGACTGCAAAAGAAAACTTGAAGTAGCATTCAACAATACAACTCGTTATGTGTTTGATCTGAAGCGATATGACCACGTTTCACCATACGTAAAAAAGATATTCGGATGCACGTTACATTGCTACCTTGAATTTTGTTCTTTAATTTTTCTAAATAAAATCATGAAAAGCAAACAACCCACGTATTTGTTTGAAAAAATTAATTTTTCCGTTTCAACGCGCTCTTTTTCTATGATACAGCATTGCCTTACATGTCAAACCTCCGAACGTCAGTTTTTCGTTCAAACTACTCGCTTTTGGAACTCGTTGCCATTGAGGATCAGGAGAATGTGCTCCGATAAAAAATTTGACGAGATTTTTCTCAAATATTTGACTGAAAATTAAAAACAATAATCTTTGAAAATATTTTTTTTTAGTTCTACGCGAAATTCTTTTTGTTTCATTCGAGTTTTTATTATAATGCATAAAATATTTAAATTTAAATTTATTTTATAATTTTTTTTCTTTTTAAATTTTCTCATGATAACTTTTACTAAGTGAGGATTTATGCAATCTATTGTAAAAGATTTTAAATAATAAATAAATATCTAAATATCTAAGTATTTTATGAATTATTTTGTCAAAGGCTTTACCAGAGTCCTTAAAAATGTTATCAACTTGCTTATTTCGTTGAAACACATCAATGCAAAACGTACTAAAATGGAACAAATTTGTAATCGTAGATTTCTTATTGACAAAACCATGTTGATCAGATAAAATGTCTAATTCGGGCTAGAAGAAATCAGTTACCATCGACCGATATTCGCCGTTGACAGTGATGGCTTGGTCAACATGTCGTTCTAAAAGATGTATGGACCGATGATGCCGCCAGCTAAAAATCCACACCAAACAGTGACTTTCTCTGGATGCATTACAATTTGATGGAACTTGTGTGGATTGCGATTTTCCCAAATTCAGTTATTAAGCTTGTTGAAGAACCCATTCATCCGGAAATGCTTCTCGTATCCTAAATATGAATATGATTTTTTGACCGAAATTCTGATTAACTTCCCACTGCTCGGGAGCCCAGTTATCGAACACACGTCGGCGTCGTTGTCTATGGCCACTTACTCTGAGGTGTTCGGTCATTTGAAGTTCTTACGTTTGTAGGCCCGAGACATGACGCAATAATTCGTCAAGTTGTGGTAAGCGAAAGGCCGAGTGCCTGCCTCCAATTCTCTTACAAACTCTCGTGGAAAGCAGTGATATTTCCGGTAGATCTTACGTTTTATCGATGTACGGCTGTTTGCGAATCATTCACTGCTCAACTCGAATTTATGCACCACTTTGCCAATAGTCCTCACAGAAGTACGATTATGGCGGGTGTAAAATTGGTGAACCCAGCTAAATGTAGCACGAACAGAATACTCACTTTCATAAACCAATTAAATCATTTGCACGTGTTTTTGAACGCTATCACTCTCCACGTTGATTTGGCAAGACAGACTTAATAAATGACAGCCAATTTGACAGATGTAAACTTCAACAATATGGCCGCAACCACCTGTCAAAGTTCGGAAAACTCTTTTGGAAAACCCTTTATATAGGATGCCAAGGCCCAGAGCCCAACTAGTTCTCGTTTTCTGGAAAATTTAAACCCTTCCAAAATATCTTAAGATAAACCCCTCCATATGGATTTGATTATGGAACAAAATATCAAACAAGAATGTACCCAAACACCTAGGTAAGGTTGTAGGCAGTATAGGTATCAATTTCTTAGAAGAAAATGTAGTTAGAGATTAATTTTGGGGTCTCCGAGATTCCTGGTTAAATTCCAGTGAAACTCCATTCGAATTGAATTTAATGGAAACCTTTTCCTAGAATCCTTTCCTCTGTTGTTTTTAAATTCATTTTCACAGCCTTACTTACTAGAGCATTACAATGTAAATTTCGAAATTTCATTAAATTCTTCAACCATACCTGTATACCCAGGAATAATTGAAAAAAATAAAAAACTCGAAAGAACCTTCACGTCCAACATGTCTCGTAAAACTAACATAAGCTTCTTCGCATATAATTTAGTATCGAAATCCCATTAAGTCTAAAAACGAAAAAAAAAAAAAAAACAAACATTGCACATGACAGTGCAATTATCCGCTTTCAGGATCTGCCAATCCAAATCCCAGCCATTGGCCAAGTGCACTGTTTTTTGTAGTTGTTGTTGTTTGTTTGCACTTACTAGCTTTACAGCATTTTATCGTCCACGTCAAAGGAAATATGGGGATACACTTACAACATTTTTATTTTGTAACGTTTTTCTCTCTCGCTTTCTCTTTTCGAACAACAGATTGGCACGAGCTGGTCCCCGCACAGAGCCCACAACCTACGAAGTCGTACGTATCAATGGTTGTTTCCGACGTGCAGACGCAGCCCCACGTGGTGTAAAATGCAGTAATTTTCCATCCGGTTTGCAACTTATACGAAGGGCTCGAGGGCGAGACGACAACATACCTCTTCACAGTATTAGTGGGAATGATATTGTAAGTATTTATCGTCGGAGGAGGACAGGTTTTTTTGTTTGTGTTGTAAAAAAAAAAGAAGAAGAAAAATAAACAAGGATTTACTTTATTTCTATTTGCAGGTCCTTGTTGGAATGGTACGATTGATACGTCCACCAAAACTAAACACCCGAGTCATGGAGGCGAATTCGTATGAATATCGCACCCGCCATCTTATCGATGGACGCATCATTGAATGCGATCAAAGGATTGGTCTTGTAGCTGGCTATATGAAGGGCGAAGTGACGGGACTAAGTCCGTTCACATTTATGCATCAGGACGACGTGCGATGGGTTATTGTGGCGTTAAGACAGAGTAAGCTGAACTTCCTTATAGATATGTGTATCGATTATGATGTGGAGGTATAAATAAGTTTGATATGGTCGAATGAAAATTTAATTTCTCCTTCGAAGAACCGACCAAGCCGATCTAAGTTATGACAAGTTAACTTCAGGAAGTAAATTTAATCGAGCCCCCACAAGAATGAACTTTTCTAAAATTTTTTTTTATTTGATCCATTAGGTATGTCAGGCTTTCGAGATATTCCAGTAAGTCAAAAGCTTTCGTTATACCTAGTTTTTTTTAAATTTTGCGTGCACTTAGGGGATTGTGATTACCCTTAAAATGATTGAGCACAGTGCGAGCGTTCAAATTATTATTATAAGCGTGCACTCGAGGGATTTTGGCTTCCCTTACGAGTTAAATATTTTAAACATTCTCGTAGTTAGTCCGAGTGATTAGGAAGGCTAGGAGGATTCAAGAGGAGAAACCGATGGTACATTGGTTTTGAGTGCCCTTACTTTGAAAATATTGAACTCGGTAAAGTAATCCACAAATGTGTTGTTCGACTTAGGAAGAAGTCTCTATGTTTAACCTTTAACGATTATTGCGGGAAAATTGATTCAAAGGAGCAATGGAGCTGGCTATTTCACTAGAACACTGTTTTTGAAAGCATCTATAAAAGAGGGAGAGACAGCAAACGTTCCGTCGTTGGTTATGAGGACTGCCAATGGTCAATGGTAGTTTTATTGCGTTATTTTTTATTCCATCGAGTAAATGCAAGGATGCTTGAGAAGCAACTGTCCATAGGTGCCAGTTGTACTCAAGGTTGGAACGGACGTACATATGTTTTATAATGTTGCAGCCAGATCTATAGGTTTAAGAAATTTGGCAATTTTATGTTTGTATTCATTCCAAAGAAGGAGGTCGGGAAAGCACATATGCAGAACTGAAAGCTTTTCGGTTTCCTTGTTGATACAAGCACCCATCATTGATAGAGTAAATGTTATTGAAGCATGAAATTCAACGCAGTTATTGATTACCCAGTTAAAAGGTCAGAGTTAAATAACCGTATCATATATTGACGTTGCAGTTCAGCAGGGACAGAGTGCTGTGGTAAGCGAAACAAAGAAGAACAAAAGCTCCTAAATGACCGGCCCCATGGCTTTCGTAATAATAGGTCCACCGGCGATGCTGTGGTGTGATGGTATACCTCAGTGAACAGTAGCACCAATCTTTACATCGTTTTGGAGAAAGTAAGATTATTGCACTTGATATTTCAAAAGTATTTGATAGAGTTTGGCATCAAGCTCTCTTATGGAAAATGCGTGCATTTGAATGTGATAAATCTCTTTTTCGTTGGATTAGAAACTATCTTTCGAACCGCTCGTAACAAGTTGTGTAGTCAATTAAATAAATGCTAGTCTACCGCAGGGCTCCGTTTTGTCTCCGAATCTCTTTTTAATATTCATCAATGATCTTTTTGTTTGAAACTTCTAATCAATTAAATTGTTTTGCGGACGACAGTACTTTCAGCTTTTCATATTTGTTTCCAGAGCACTACCTTGTTCTATGGAAGTGGGCTTAGTATGACAGCGTATGATAAGCTCACTATAAATTCTGGTGTCAATAGCATTGTCAAATGGCGAGGAATAAACTGTGTAGAGGGTGGGCCAAATACAAGTTTCTTTTTAAAAATGCAACAAAATCAACAAAATTAAATTTTTCCCGTGTATTATGCCTTTATTAGATAGTATGAACAAAAATTCCCATTAACTATTGAACACAACTTCTTTCAAGTGGGTGCCTCGACTGGCTTCGCAATAGCGCATTCTGTCACTCCAATATTCCGAGACCTTGTTGATGGCTGTAACTCACGGATTGCTTGGATGAGTACTTGAATCGTCTCGAGATCATTGACATAACATCGATCCTTGACGGCTCCGCACAAAAAAGTCCAAGGGTGTAAATTTGCAATTCCAAGGCGGCCAATTGACATCGCCAAGACGGCTGATAACACGATTTGGGAATTTGGTGCGCAAAAGATCGATTGTGGCATTGCGCGCTATTCTGCATGAACCAGATGTCGTCCAAATCCCTGTCTTCAATGATCAATATCAATAAAAAAAAAAGTCGGTTAACATGGCTCTGTAACGCCCACCGTCGACCGAAACGTTTTTCCCAGCCGCGTTTTCGAAGAAAAATGATCCAATGATTTTTGTTTTATAATTTTCACACACTAAGGAGATTATGACTACCCTTAAAATGTTTGAGCACAGTGCGAGCGTTTTAGGAAAGTATGAGACGATTTAATAGGAGATACCGATGCACATTGGTTTTGAATGTCTGGATATTATGATGGGAGGGAAATATAGAGTGAGGTAAAGAATTCCACATTCGTGTAGTGCGGCTAAAGAAAGAATCTCTGGACTTAACTGTACGTCTGAAGTTGGACTCAAGGGTAAACTGATGGGCATTCCTTGAAGCGCGAGTTTCAATAATACCACCACTCCACAATCCAATCTGGGCAATAACGTGAGGGTTTTCCGAGTCCCAGATGTGGCCAATTTTGCTTGTTAACGTAGCCGCTGAAATGAAAATGCCCCTCGCCAGATAAGATGATTTTTCTCCCAAAATCGTTGTCCAATTCAAGCTGCTCTAAGGCCCAAACTGCGAAGCGATAACGAAGCGGATAGTCGTGCGCCTTCAATTGCTGACTCAATTGGATCTCGTAAGCGAATAATCCAAGATCTTTGTGCAGAATTCTCCTCAGGCTAGTGCGTGAAATATTGAGCTGTTGAGATCGATGGCGAGTTGATGTTCGTGAATTGAGTCTAACACCCTCGGCTACGGCAGCCATGCTCTCGTCTGTGCGAACCGTAGGTAGGACGACGGGGACCATGAGTGTTGTCCACTAGCATACCAGTCTCATGAACTTTTTGCACAAACTTGTATACAGCAGGCATGGTGGGTGCCCCATTTCGGCCAAAACTTCTTTGCAAATAAATTTTCAATATTTTGCAACGTTGTTCAAGTATAAAGCGACTCGTTTCGCAAAGGTATGGTACTGACTTTCTGTCAAGGTTTCGAGAGGGAAACAGCTGTTAATGTCAAAATCAGCAATGACTTAAAAAGAAACCACTAGATGGTCCATCCTTTTGAATTTAATACTTAAAAAACTCAATGCTGTCTTCTGTCGTCAAAGCGAAACCCACTACCTATGCCGATATCCATGAACGGCACTTGTGTTGAGGAAACTAAAAACAGTACTTGATATGTGCATCACAGACTTCCTTATATTGAATGACCACATATTCGACGTCGCCGAAAACTCTGTTAAGTGCTTAGATTGCCTTCGATGTCGCAGATATTTTTCAACCCATCTGAACTTGCTGTAATCTATAAGGCCTTTGTTGGTCCAGAGCTTGAGTATAATTCCCCTATTTCAAAATATAAAATTTTGAAAATGATAGGTGATAGAAGTATAACAGAAATATTTGAATCTTTCGAGCACCACCGCAATGTTTCTTCTCTTTCATTTCTTACCATTATTTTTATAAACAGTTTTCTAGTGAAATAATCTAGTTGCACTTTTTCCCTTAAATAATCCGACCGTGATGCTCGCGCTTCCGGAAGTACCCATCAGTTTACCCTTGAGCCCAACTTCGGACGTCTTGTGACATTCAGAAATTATTTTTTCAAACTACACGAATTTGAGATGCTTTACCCGACTCAATATTGTACTCAGCCATTCAAAACCAATATGCATCGGTAACTTCTTTTAAATCCTCTCCAACTCCAATCCAATCTTCTCAAAGGTTTAAAATGTAGTCATAAACTTTTTAGTGCGCTCAAAATAAAAAAAAAGTTGATAAGACGTTTTAGTCAAAAGCTAATTACTTAAAAATAAAAAAGGACCGTAGATAGCACAGAGCCCTGTGGCACTCCAGCATTTGTTTTATAGATGTTAGATTTTAAACCACTCAATACTACTTATATGGAACGGTTCGAATTGTAGTTTTTAATACATCGAAGTTAGGTTTCGTCAAAACCAAATGCACGCATTTTCTACAAGCGTACTTGATGCCAAATCTTGTGAAACGCTTTTGAAATATCAAGAGAAAGCACAGCGTATTGTATTTTTAGATTCGACGTGTTGATTAGTCAAAGTGCCAATCAGAACACAAAGTAATTTTTCCTAAAAATTGTGTTTGAATTATTGAATTATTAATACACACGGTCATCCAATTTCAGGTTTTAAATTTAAAAGAAAAAATGAAAGGCACATAGAAACAAAGATTCTAGACCCGTCCTTGCATCATTTCTCTTAATTTCCATAGTCAAAAATGTCTGATCTCAATTCGAGAAGAAATTATTTCCCCTGTCCATTCATATAAGAAGCACTAAAGTTCTATGGTAACTGTTAGTATCACGCCGGAAGTCTAGATTTGACACCGAGTCAAATATTTTTCTTTTTCAGGGGTTCTCCCCCTTACGAGGAAAAGGCAAATAGTCCTATAATATTTCTTATCATGAAAAGTGTTTCTAATCCCCTCCCTTCCTGTTGCTTAACCTAGGAATAGCTGAGAGTAACAAGTCACTTGACCTTGGTTTATGCCTCTGGTATACCTCAAGTTGATCAAATTTGTTTACCCTTACAACATCTTAAACAAAAAAAGATAAGATAATTAAATTTTCATTTTCATTTTTTCCCAGTGTACGATTGCAAGAGCGATTATGGAGAATCCTGCTACCGTCTTCTTACCCGCAACAATCGATTCATCTATCTTCAAACAAAAGGCTTCTTAGAAATAGACAAGGAATCCAATAAAGTGCATTCGTTTGTGTGCATTAACACATTGGTCAGCGATGAGGAGGGACGCCGACGTGTCCAAGAAATGAAAAACAAATACTCTCTCATTATCAATACGAAAATCCCGCTCTCATCGGCATTGGACATACCGGCATCTGAAAATCCCCAACAACTGGAGAAGGCAGTTTTGTGTCTGATTCAGAATTTACAAACAAATGGCGATGACGATGAAATTGATGCTTCAACATCAAGTGCACATCATCATACGCATCATGACTCAAATAAGGATTCTAGTCAAATAAGGAGCGGCAAGAGTCCAGCGGCGTTAAGAGCATCGATACGTTCTACGAAAACCCCTCCACTTGCTCTAATCCCACCCGAGGCAGCAACGGTTAAGTCATCGATTTCGAAGAGCGTTGATGTTGTAGCGAAGAATATACGCAGCGTCCGGGGAATGCAAAGTCCGCATTCCGGTGGGGCGCCTTCACCCATGTCACCTGGTGTCAATCGTGATGAAACGTCGAGTGATTCAACCAGCACAAACGGTTCGGCAGTGCAAAATCGACCGTCTGTCCTGCAACGTATCGGCAGTACTACATCCGAAGAACCACCAATCAGAGTAAAGGAAGAATTCTTTCACAGTCCGCAGAGTCGTGTTCCGCCGCTACCAAATAGCACTTGCAGCTGCTTCTACGAAACAGGTGGTCCTCGAAATGACTGTCTCTCGTGTCAAGAATTCGCTCTTATCACCTCACCACCACCCACCACAGATGTTCCATTGACAAGGCAATTCCGATCGCCAGGTTCATCTTCGGTGTTAAAACGAACACATTCTGAAGGTTCGTCCGATGGTAGAATGTCTCCATTAGTCGAACCCGAAGACCAGCGGACACCAGAATCTCCAAAGAGAAGATTAATTTACAATGAGACTGCCGGCAAAGGTGAGAGGTGAAGCAACCATGTCAAAATTTCTTGTATTTATCTGATGTTTGTTGTTTTTGTTTTACAGATATCCGCCAGGTGATCTCGAATTCGTTTCAACAAATCAATCGTTCCCTTAATCATATAGAGAGCGCCACAACGGAGCTACGGGGTCAGTGCAATAATTTTACCCTACCAAATACCGATCTAAAGCTGAATGAGATTTTTGTGAGTAAAGAGTGTTTAATTTAAAAGATTGAAGGTTAGTGTTCGAAGGGAGTCATGACTGATACCTGGGTTTTACATGCCACCTTACTATTTTCGTGTGATAAAATCAATAAAGAGAGAAAAGATCTTCATGTATCTTTCGCAGAGGAGCCATTTCCTTCAATTTTTCTCCTTGTAGTTCCGAATCCGTAAATACTCGTAGATACGCAATATATAGGTCACGGCAGATAAAGACTATTTTGTACAGGGTGCGTTTTATGTTACAGGTCGATTTTATTTTTTTTTGTATGACTAGGAAATAAAGTAAAGACTACAATTATTTATAAATAAATAATAATAAGCCATGACGGCTCATAGAGAGCCTAAACCTAGTGACTTACAACTCTCAACCATTTTTGTGTGCGTGTTTGGAGAAATGGAGGGGACTACAATTTTCTGCCGATTCCAAACCAACCGTAACATTGATGCAGAAGTCTGTGAAATTCTTATGCGCAATTTGCTTAAAAGTGCTCGTCTGTGCGCCACGGTCAGCAGCGCACATTTGATCAACATCATGTTCCATACACAATGTTAAAGACCATATAATCAATCAATGAATTATAAAATTGTATTTCATTTAAAAGATATTGAGAAAAAAATCGACCTGAAATATAAAACGGACCCTGTTCTTTAGCAGCTATTCCGAACATTTTTGTTAAAGCACTGTACAAAAATTTCTTGAAAGACATTCAATTACATATCATTTCGATGTAAAAACACTTTTTACTCACTACATATGTAAATATATAATGTACTATATGGCATGTTATGCATTCGGAAAAATCCGAACTCGAGATTTTGATCGGACGAAAAAAATGAGTCGCAATTCTGCTGCTCTGTCTGTTAGACTACAGCCGAAACTTGGTAGATAGCATTTCATATTCTTTTTTGTTAAGACCATAAATAACGGTACATGCCATACAATTTTTTTAATTCACAGATTTTTCTAAAAAAAAAACATTAAAAACCTTCATTTAGTTGAACCTAATTCCTAATTAATGGTTGAAACAAAATCTTCCGAAAACGGTTATTAAAAGAACCATTTGATATTCTCAAAAAGGCTACAACTGATTTTGATAAATGTTTTATGCTAAAGCTTCAAAAAAGTTTCAATAGTGTCGTTTAATTTTAATTTTCAAAGAAAAAATATTTTTTGCATTTGTTGAAAACTCAATATTTCGATTTCTTGAATTTTTACTTTCTCCCTATTGGTATTACGGATTAAATTGATTCTTTTTTGTACAGAAGCTTCTTACAAGTTTTAAAAACATTGCATATCAAAATTTAAAAAATAAAATGCACGCCTGCGTCGCACAAACTTGCTCTTGTGTAAAAGACTAAGAATTTCAAAAATCAGTGTTATTTAAAGAAAAATTGTTCATAAGCATAAAATTAATTTTTTAAATGACTAAAACAATTCCTTTAGTAGTTAGAGCTAAAAACAGGATGCCATGTGATTCAAGCCAATATTAGACTATGCAAGAACAAAAATTATAAGCCTTTGTAATTTTTTCTTAAAAAAAAGCTTTTACATAGTTAAAAAATTTTTAAAACATTTTTATTAAAAATTTTAGTACGCCAACTTAAAGTTTTTATTACCATACGAATAAAAATAAATTTCCAAGAAAAATACTGAGCCGTTTTTGAGATATTGAATTTTCCAAAAAAAAATGTTTATTTTTTTTTTCAAGACTTAAAATGCAATGTTTTTTTAACTTTTTTAGAAGCTTCTACATATATAAAAAAATTCATTAAAATCGGTTATGCCGATAATGAGAAATTCAAAATTCGAAAAAATAGATCTATGGTAGATACAGTCAGTAATACGAGTATAATAATTTCAAAACTTATTTTATTAAATAATGGATCGTTAAAATTAAACGAGATAAAAAAAATTTTATCAAAATTATCGGAACCGTTTTCGAGAAAAATACGATTTTCGAAAACCATTTTTTAACATTTGTATGATGGGTACCGTTATATTTAGGTAAAATATTTTTTTTTTCTCACTTCTTGTAGATTATATTAAGAAACTTTCATTTATCAATTTTAACAAAAATTGGGTTTTCGAAATATTGAGTTTTGAAAAAAAAAATTTTTAATTTTTTAACAAAAATCCAAAAAAAAAAAACCTTCTGAAAATTTGAATACACAATAATATTCAAACTTTTGGGGAGCCTTAGCATATAAAAATGGTCAAAATCGGTTGTACCGTTTTTGAGAAACAAAAAAAATGGTTCCAGCAGTACCAAAAATAACATTTTTTTGGAAAACTTTTAACCTTTAACTAAATAAATTTTTTTGATTTTTTGTTAATCTGTGGGACAGTTTTTGAGAAAAAAAAATATTTACAAGATTTCGAAAAAAAATTCCACGTCTCTAAAAACTTAAGCGCGAGTGCGATCTAGTCATGGATTTGCGGTCTCTGTATACAGTGGTGGACAAGAATTTAACACACTTATTGGAAAAAAATAAAACCTTACAATTTTCCAGTTCTTTTCTTGTTAAATTTTGTATATTAATTTTATTTACAATTAATATACATAGATAGTAGAATGTTTTGGCAAGATCAAATAATATCTTATATAAGATCTGCAAGAGAAAATAAAAAAAAATTGAAATATCAAGTTTTTCCTGGACGTAAAGTTGGCACATTGCAGAGTCTTTAGATAAAACTCTTGATTTATGCTACTTACCGTTATCATTAATATAGTTGTGTTTAATATTTTGTAGGGAATCCTTTATTTTTCAAAAGGGCAGCGATTCTCCTTGGCAAGCTTTCCACTAAAGCCTCACACCGTTGCTTTGGAATTGCGTACCACGCATTCTGAATTTCTTGCCACAATTCAAATAAATTTTTCGGTTTTTTTTTCTCTCAATGTGGTGTTCCACATCGTTCCATAAATTCTCGATTGGATTAAGGTTGGGAGATTGTGCAGGCCTCTTTAAAACATTTTATTGGCCTCTAAGCAGCACTTAACGAGTTTGGACGTGTGCTTAGGGTCATTATCGTGCATAAAACGCTACGAAACTGGTAAATTATTTTCTGAAAATGGTATCATATGATCCACAAGAATACTTTTATAAACATGCTGGTCCATTCTAGTATCAATTTTAAGGATAGGACCAATGCCGTGCCAGGAAAAAGCAGCCCAGACCATTACATTCCCACCGCCGTGTTTGACCGTTTTTATCGTGTATCTAGGATCGTGTTGCATGTTTTGTGGACGCCATACTTACTTCTTCCCGTCTGATCCGAATCGACAGAACTTGGATTCATCGCTCCAAAACACATTTTTCCAAAAACTAAGCGGCTTGTACAGGTGCAATTTGGCAAACTCTAACCTGGCCTTCAAATTTTTTTTTGGAAACGAGTGGTTTTCGCTGCGCAACGTATCCACGTAAATTTTTTTCATTTAATCGGCGTTTTACAGTTCTTGAAGATACATCGATTTCATAATTCGCCATTAATTCGCTCCGAATGGCATTAGAGGTCTTAAATGGATCCTTAGCTGACAGCCGGTGAATTATCTTGTCTTCCTTCCGAGATGTCTTTCGTTTGCGGCCAGCTTGTTTCATGTTTTGAGTCATACCGAAGTTCTCAAAGTGACGAAGTGCATTGTACAACATCTTTCTGGAGCACTCTAAAAGTCCAGAAATTTCTGATATTGTCCTTTCGTAACCTTTCATCTACAAGATAAGGCTTCTTTTGTCTTCCGAGCTCCATTGTCCTTTTGCCATGACTATTTAATTTTATTGTTGATTTATTTATATGCTGTTCTTTCAAAAAAAAACTAAAAATTTGATAAGAAACATAAAAATATCAAAATGTGCTAAATTTATGTCCAGCTAAAAACTTATTATAATGACATAAAATCGATGTTTTTCTCAAAACAATTATAAACTAAAAACTAAAAACAAAGTTTTTCTTGTTGCCAAGTTGGTTGTCATTGAATGCATACAAAATTACAGTACTTTAAAATAAACTGTGAAAGAAAATTGAAAATATGAAATGAAAATAGTAGCAGTAACTAGTGTGCTAAAATATTGTCCACTATTGTATAAATGTATATCTCTTCTATAAACATGCTGCTTGTACTTAATAAGCATTTTGAGTAATTCTTTTAATCTTATGAATTTATCAACTAGCTACCTTTTCTTAAGTCTTAAGTAAAAAAGATGAAAAGAACGCTCTGATTGACTTTGGATGTGTTGCACTTGTGCCTACACTTAATTTTGAATTTTCTTCTCTTAAAATAAATAATCAAATATCAAATTGGTTTTTAAGAGTAACTTCTTCTACAGGGAAAAGTATATCAATGAGCAATTCTACTTTAATTGGAAGATTTAAGAAAATAAAGGTGCAGGGTTTTTTTTTCGGAAAACCTTGAACTAGCCAGCTTATTCAGACTTCTTGATTACAGCAGTGTCTTTCAAGCTGAGGTCCTGGCAGTGACGAAAGCTGCTGGACAAATGTCAATGATGGCAATACCACTAGCTGATATCGCCTTTATCATTGATAGCCAAGCGGCAATAAAGGCGATTTCTGCCATTAAAATCAAATCGAAGCTTGTAACTTTCTGTTGCAAAGAGCTAAGGGTTCTTGGTACAAAGTACAAAATAAGGCTTTGTTGGGTTACTGGTCACAGTGGTGTCCCAGGAAATGACGAGGTGGAATAGGATCAACACTTGATATTAATCAGACAGACACAACAGTTCAGGTCCCACCATGTAATATTAAACAGGTAAAAGAGAGTAAAGTTCTAGCTAGAACAAACATGAGATGATACCTGTCTTATAACCAGAAATCTATGGCCTAGTTTCAGCACACAAAAGACCCACATTATCATTAAACTGAGTAAAAAGTCTCTTTCTCTTCTCATGAGCATCACCGCCGGTCACAACCAACTGGGTTACCACAAGAAAAGGATGAAACTCAGTATGGACGACTTATGGAGAAGATGCGATGACCAGAAGATACATGAGGATACTCCTCACTACCTGTGCCACTGCCCGGCGCTATATCATCTCCCTAGACACCTATAGGGAGACACTTCTTCAACGACTTGGAGGAGCTGACACTGACATTCCAAGCAAAAACATATTGAAATTTATTAACGCTACCAAATGGCTTGAAAAATCTTAAGCTCTATGAACTACGAGACTGGAAACGGCCTCCAACCACAGTAAAAAAAAACCATTAACAGGTTTACGGACGACAATGATAGAACGATTGAAAAAGACTGAACGAAGCAGGTGCTTCGTCTATGCACCAGAGATTGCCACTCCTAAGGTGAACGAGGGGCCTATTGCACCAACTACAAATTACAAGTACAAATTTGTGATTAAAAAAAATTACATATGAAAATACTCGACTTTTTTACAAATTTGTTAAAAAAATGATTGTAATGACAATTTTGTAAGATGGTGCAATAGGCCCCAGAGTGTCAGTGAGTTGATGGGGCCACCTCTCCCTATGATTGTTAAAGTCCTCTTGAGGAAAGGAACAGCCCATTCGATTATTGAGCAAACCTGTTGGAGGGATGATTTTTCAAGTGAAAGTAAATGAAAGGCCATTAAAAGGCGTCTACCTCTCCTCAACCAGGTGATTATTAGACGATAGTCTTTTCTTTATTGACTCAGAAAAACCCCCCGACATTTCAGGCTATAGCTTGCTGAAACTTATCAACACCCTTAACCTTAACGCTTAACGAGCTTGAATGACATAGAAAATATAGAAAATCATAGGTTTCAATACATGAGAGTAACAATCCCTAGGGTATCACAATGGATCCGCATTGATCTAAATGTGATGATAACAAGATCAACTGTCAGCCCATTAACATATAAACTAACCTAAGAGAATTAAACCTATCTTCATTCCACAAGTTGAGTTATACACTGATTTGTATATTTTGTCTTTGTTTTTTTTTTTAATATTTTTCACATAAGTTATGATAATTCAAACTTAAAGAGCGTCCTTAAAGCAACGTTAATAAACAAAACTTAGTTCTTGATTCTGGCATTCCACAAACGAAAAGATGTATTTTTATAGAGTTTTTTAAGAGTTTTATTAGGAAATTTAATACTTAATACTTTTTTTTAAATTAAATATAAGAGCAAAATTTGATTTAATTTTTTTTTTTCAACTTTTCAGGAAGAGCACCAACGCCAACAGAAGATGCTAGTGAGTATCAAGAGCGAATACGAAGCGAATTTGCAAAGTACACCGTTCATAGATTCTCCTGTTATTGACCAATCGCTGGCGCTAACTCGTCCTGTTGAAGAGAGTTTCTCTCAAAAAAACGATCTTAAGCCCAGATAGGGAAACGTCCCGAGCAATAGTAGCTCATCGTCATCAGCAACAGAACCAGAATCCTAAGAGAGAGAAGAGCAAAAGATATTTTTACCATTTTATTTTTTTTTTACCAACGATAAAGCAAAAGAGCTCGAACAGATGAAGATATTGTAAAGAGCGAGTGAGATGAAGAGAGTACACTTAGTAGAAACATTGTTTTATTTTTTTAGAAAATCTGATAGAAAATATTTTTATTTAAATTGTAAATAAATGAAATTTAATATATATAAAAATTTTTTTTTGTTAAGTTTGTAATTTCGTCCTTGTTGTTCAGTCTGTTATAAAGTGTAAAAAAAAAATTATTGTTATATATTTAGTTATTTTAAATATTTGATTTATTTAGATTATGGTTGATGAGAAATACAATTATTATGTTTGTAACTAAAAAATAAATATAAATATATACAACTAAAAAATTTAACAGCGGGTTGGTAATGCTTGTTATGCCTTTCATCGTACTTTATAATCCACAATCCGGCAGCAATGGTTATCACTAGTAGTAGTTCTCCAGTGATATATCACACAATTATGTACACTTCGAAACGAAATCCTTAAAACACAAATATTACTCATATTTCACTTTGTATATTTTTGCACTCATCTAAAAATATTTTAATTTTGTATAATAATTAAAAATTCAAAACTCATACAGTTATAACAGAACGACAGGATTTACCGCCTATTTAAAACATGTAGTCTTTTTTCAAAAATCCTCTTAAGTGGAAGGTTGAATTTTATAAAAACGATTTATTGTTTATGTAAGAAGATGAGAAAAGAAAGTGATATAAGACTGTTCAAGAATAAAAAATAAAATAAAATTAATAAACAACTAGGCATACTTTTAAGAAAATGATGAAACAACAGAAAATAATATAACAAATGAAAGAAAAACAAAAACAGTTTATAATTTTACATTTTTAAAATAATATAAATATATTACAATAAGTACCTACATACCTACCTACTATGATAATGTTTTTATCTTTTATTTTATAAAGAATAAAAATAAACAAAAATAACAACCAGGGCATATTTTAGTGAATGGAATAAAGAAGGAAGATGTTTAAAATAGATTTAAATATATATATGACCTACAAAAAGTAATATATTATAATTATTTATACAATATAAGTTTCGAGCTACTAAAACAATTATTATTGTAACTACATATTCTATATATTTAAATATAAAACTACATACATAAATGGTTTACACTTAAGACAAAAAAAAAATATATACATAAGTAATATTACCGAGAATCTTGAATGTGTTTTTCAAAAACAGCAACTACAACAAAATAAACCAAACAGAAACAACAGAAAGGAAATAAAACAAATATTTAATTAAAACTAGTGCATTTTTCTTCGAATTATTATTCAATTTTTGCTTTGGTCTGTAATGCAAAACTTTCAAATTCACTGAATTCATAATGCTTGGAGCTCTAGTAATCAAAAAAAATTATTTGATTTGTATGAACGGTTTGGCTTGTAGAGCGAGTCAAAATTGAAAAATTCGGCCCTATCAAGGTAAACGTCGGAGCGGAACTTTCTCCGCAACGCATCGTTCGTCGGCGGCAATTCAATTTCGGTTCGAAGTAGCTTTCATCGGAAGAAATTTTACAGAAATGCGATGGATATAAATTTTAGGCAGAATTGTGCAAATTAATCGATATATCGAAAATGCGATACATTTTCGATAGTTTTTTATAAAAAAAAAAACACCATAAGGCTAGTCGCGCACATTCAATTTTTAGTTGCACAACTGTTTGGTTGCTTATAGAAAACAGATGAACTATTTGGTTGAATGTCCGCGCAGGCGCATATAATTATATGTTACACAAAATAGCGAACTCATTTGAGGCAATCGTTTAGTTTTTTTTTAGTTGCTCGAACCAAGCAGTTGCTAAACTAAAAATTGAATGTGCGCGCCTAACCTAAGCGATTGAAAAATCGGTTATTGAGTGTAATTTATTGCTTATAAAAAGTATTTTTTTCAATTATATCGCGCTAGCGTTTTTAAGAAATGTAATTAGAATCACCGATTCAAATAAAGTCCCCTCCCTATTTCCAAACATATATTTTTTGTTTTCATTTGAAGTGTCAAAAAAAGAATAAATTGAAAAAAAAACTTTTTAAACACAACATAAGGTTTGTTCGTTGAGCCCTAAATTGTTTTTTTTTTTTTTGAAAAACCTGAAGTCACCCTAGTGAGTAAATTCTGTGTTTTTTGAGACCTGGGGCCCTATTTTGTAAAACGATTATCGTTGAAATTACTCCGTTATCGTTGAAATGCGAGTTTAATTTTAACGATACTCGTTAGTTCTAACGACTGCCATATACCTCTCGTTTTTTTTCATTTATTTATGTCAATTTTTGATATTCCTAATAGTCGAGAAGTTGGTTGCGCTTCAAAATAAATGTTTTTTCGGTTAAGCTTGGCAGCATCTTTGTACGCCTTTTTCGTTTTACTTAATCGTTCTTTTTCGTTACTATCGTATTTATCAGTATCGTTGACTTGCTGCTCGTTTCGTTATACAAAATAGGGCCCCTGGGGCCGCCCTGATCTCGCCTTGAAGTAGATCTAGGTATTTTGTTGGGCGAGTTCAGGTAACGATCAAACTGTCTAAAGTCATATTAGATTTCATATGTGGGTGATTCTACAAACGATGGAATTTTCGGCGGCCCCAGAAATATTTTGAAATCCGTTGAATTATTTGATCTGATTTTTTTTTATAAAATTAAATCTGACTGATATCTATCTGGCCTAACAATATTATTAGGGTGACCTTATTTTATATTGCTCAAAAAATTCTTCAAAGTGTCCGATTCTCAGTCCCCTGACGTGTCCCCAGTGCGTTTTCGCAAAGAAAAATTATTACCGTTCTCTTATTTCAGGTCTCATACTAAAATGAATCCCACCGAAGTTACGCCAAATAATACATCTTTGCTACGAAATAGATAAATATTTTTTAGTAATTTATTTTATTACAAAAAAAATGCATTAAACTTTGTCCCCCGCTTTTTGTATCAGTCCCCTGGCATATTGAAACAGTCGAAAATATCAATAACTAGGATGTGGATCAGATTTCCAGCACTGGCAATTTGAAGTACCAAGTCTCCTTACAATAAAATCGTGGTGCAACTCGATTCTGTTTCTTATGTTAGTATTGTGAAAAAGACATTTGTGCATGAAGTCGTGGAATGTCCGTTTAGTTTATCAGTCCTCTGGTGAGTTTTTACGAAACAAATTTATATGTAAGTAGGCATCTTTTTTAGCAGTATAGTATAGGTTTGATAAAACTGTAATATTATATATATTTTTTTGATTTTTTAAGTAAAACCTTAATATCTTTTTTGCGCAAAAACCATGAAAAACCTCAGTCCCCTGGTCTCAGTCCCCTGGCTAATAAATAAACAAATGATATTTTATTCCGAAACCTGAGGATTTTTAAGTTATGTTGAACTTCGAACTTCATTGCGAAATATTTTTAAAATTTTTAAAAAGAATATAATTTATTTTAAATTGATTCTAAGTAGAAAAAAAAATTTATTATAATATATTATTTTCTTTTAATAAAATGCTAAGTTATTATGTATTAACCATGAATTTGTATGTTTATGAAGGCTAATTAAATTTAATTTCTATATTTCAATGTGTACCCAAGAGAAAATACAAAAAAACTTAAGATTTATTCAGTCCCCTTAAAAAAAAACTCAGTCCCCTGAACATCCTTTTTCAAAAAATGTCCTTAAAATCATCATTTTTAATTTTTTTTACTGGCCGCTTTCAACAACGCAAAGAGACGTTCTAAGGATCAACTAGAACAATTCTTACGACTTTTGGCTTCCAAAAATGTCGTGCCGAAATTTGTATCATTTTATTCCATTGTTTGTAGAATCACCCATGTATTTCTTTTGTTGTCGTTTCGCGATTCGCATGTTGCATGTTATTGCTTGTGTTTACAATGAAATGCTTGTAGTACGAGTACTCATCAGGAGAACAGAACTACCTCGAAGCAAAATGGAGAGAATTTCGCTCCGACGCAACGATTACCTCGATTGGGCCGATTCTTATGGTGAATGGAACAAAAAAATGCTTTTCAAAATTTTAGATTTAGTGTAAAACCATTGAAGCTTAGAAAAACGCTGACAATTTTTATTTTTGTTTGTTGCGTTGATATACATACTTACTTCTTAATTACTTAAATAAAAATAAAAAAAAAAAAAAAACTGCTTCATTTATACCCCTATTATGGATTACAACTCAACTTAGTTGAGTTGTCATCAACACAACTCAACCAAACAAATTTTTCGTATTATGCAAGTCAACTAAAATCAGTTGTAATGAAAAAATACGTTGCCGTCTTTTAGGAGTCGATTTGCTGTCAAAACCAGCTGCTCAACATGAAATACATACAAAAGCAAGAATAAGAAATTGTATGATGGAAAGTTCTCTCGATTTTTTTTTCGGTGATTTGGAAGATGAGAATTTCCTTAATGTAGCCAAAATAAAAAAGAATATCCGTATATTTAATAAACTTATGTACACTTCTATTCCTAAAGTATGCATTTTTTTGATTCGAAATAGTTTTCCTAAAACAACCAACGTTCCTCAGCGATTCCATTGTATATATATTTGAATAGTACTATCATGAATAGGAACGCGACTAGGCGAACCAAGCGGCACCATAATTACTAAATTAGCAGAGATGCCTATGGCAGAGTTTTAACAGATAGACATTTAATACATGACAGTGACAGCAATAGGAATACTGTATATAAAGTAGGAGAACAAAGGCACATACTATGTACATTGGAGTAGAATGTAGGTGTGTATGGGGATTTGGTAGGTAGTTGTTATTTTCTGTAGGCAAATATTTTCAAGGTCAATACTTTCAATACTTTTTTTGGCGATTACGTATTTTTTGGGATGGAAGAAAATTATTTCTGTGCATATTGTCGTCTGAGTTATATCTTGTTCAAAAGAGCATTTTTGGCGAAATTTAGTTAGAAATGCAGTTTTTATAAATCAAACATGCTCTTTCGAATGGCATACTCCATTTCTTTCGATCTCTTTTAGTTTTTAAGTTATGAAGAACAATTATGTTCAATAAACCACTTTATTAAACATTTGAGTTCGACTACAGCTAAACGGCTCGGCCGATTTCCTTCAAACTTGGTAGATGTTTTTTTCTTTGGATTTTTTTTCGAAATTTCATAAATATTTTTTTTTCTCAAAAACTGTCCCATAGATTTAAAAAAAAAAAATCATTTAGTTAAAGCTAGGCATTGTATATATATCTACAATGAGCTAGGTAATGGCTGCAAAAAAATTTTACAAAAAATTGTTATTTTTGGTACCCCCCTTGGGACCATTTTTTTTGTTTTCGATTTTCTCAAAAACTGTACGACGGATTTTGATAATAAAAAAATGAGTGGTGAAAAAAAAATGTTTTCTCATGAAAAAATTTCTGTAAGTTTTTTCCGTCAAAACAATGGGTGCACATTGTTTTGCGTGAATAAAAATTGTGGTGAGTATAAATTTTTGTTTCGATTTTGGTTTACAGTTTGGTGAAATGAAAAGTTTTTTTTTGGGAAAAAACTCCCATAAGAAATGCATTGGTTTTTTTTTTAGAAGAACTGTATACTAAGCTTAAAGGTCCCTAATAGTTTGAATATTATTGTGTATTCAAATTTTCAAAAAATTATTTTTTGGATTTTTTTAAAAATTTTCAAAATTTTTTTGAAAACTCAATATTTCGAAAACCCCATGCTCGATTTTTTTCAAACTTGATGAATAAAAGTTTTTTAATATAATCTACATAATATGAGAAAAAAAAAATGTATTTTACCTAAAAATAACGGTATCCTCCAAGTACAAAAATTATAATTCGTGTCGTTTTCTTAAAAATATAAGCTTTTATATACAAAAATTAATAAAAAGAAACAAATTTTTCGAAATTTAATTTCCATTCGTACACTAATAAAACTTAAAAAGCTAGCGCACGATTTTAGGAGATTTTACTTAAAAACAATATTTTTTTGTTCCACGCTTAAAATACTTTTTAAGCGTTTTCGTTTTTCGTTTCATACGTGGATTGAAAGGTGGCACTCCCTAGATCACGAATATGTAATTTTTAATTCTGTAGGATGAATAGTTTGGCCAGAAATCACGTTTGAAAATGTCAACTTTGAGGGGTCTACGAGGCTCCGTTTAGCCGCAAATCGCGTTTAAAGATAAAAATTCGTTTTTTGATACCATTTTTTCAAATTTTGACATTTGACAATTATCTCATTATCGAAATAGGGATTTTTTATAGAGATGCTTCCAATAAGTTTAAAAAACATTGCATCTCAAAGCTTTGAAAATTTTTTTTTTTTAATTTTTGGAAAAAAAAAAATGATTTTTTCAATAATTTCTTAAAATTGACACCAAATTCCTTTTTTTTTTAATTTTTCAAAAATTGCTTATAAGCAATATGTAAATGCATACAAAATATTTTTTCCAAAAAAGGTATCTGATTTTTTTTAAATATTATGTCAATAATAATTTTATTCTATTTTTTTAATTAATTTAAGTTTTGTAAAATTATTTTTTTCTCGAAAAACTTATTTGATTTTTTTTTCAAAATAGCTTTATGTGAATATTTATGAATTTCTGAAATTGTTTATTATGCACATAAAAAGTATTAAAAATGTTCTATATATTTTGCAAACCAAGTTTATATGAATAAATTTTAAAAACTGGTCTATACCTATATCAAATTTTTTTATATTTAATTATATAAATACCTATCAACGCATAACAATAATTTTTCGATTTTGTACCTAATCAAAATTATTTTAATTTCATACAATTTTCTTTGGGTATGTACCTACATACTATGCAAAAGCTATTTTCTTTAATAAAAATATAAGTATAGGTATAAGATTTTCCTAAAAAAATAGTTTTCTAACTGTATGTACATATCTATAGATTCAAGATTCAAATATTTTATTTATAACAAATTAGTTCTTACAATATAAGTTTCAACGACATTAATAAAATAAAATAATAATAAGACAATGGCGTTGCCGTCATACATACATGTACATATCTATATTAATTACAAAAAAAAAAATACAATTGCCACTATCTAACTACCCACTGCATATAATTATTATAAAATTATTATTATAAAATTATTTTGGAGACCATAACGAAATAAAGCCAATTTGAAATTATTTAGTTTTCAAAAACGAAATAAAACCATTTGAGTTTATTAAGTTCAAATTCCTCTAGATCTTATTACAAAATCGATAAAATGGCAGCCTCGGTAATTAATCGTATCAGAATTTAAACAAACCAGATTGCATGAGTAATAAAACAAAATCTCCCATACACTCTCAATACTTTTTGCTTGTATTCATTTCGCGCCTCGCATATACAACTTTATATACCTACCTACAATTGATTCTGACAGCAAAAAGAAACGCAGATAATATTTTCTCCCTTACCCTCTTTATTGTTGTCAGAATAAATATATCTCTACCTCGTCTCTTTTTTTGCTTATATTTTCTCCTTCCACATCAACTCTGCACTGCTTAACATAGCCACACTTACGATTTTGCGGCACAATAATAAAACTTTTTTTCGTGTTCCATGGGAGTACTATTAAAATTTATATACAAAGGCGATTCCACCAATTGTTAAACTTGCTACTGCTCTTCTTTTCATGAGCGGAGGAAGTTGCCAAAAGTGTAGTGGCAATGATTTTAATTTAGGACTGACTCACTCAATAGTGTCAGTTGTATTAAAAAAGTGGTAGATGTGATTGGGCAACTCATTTGTGGAAAATGCTCAGCTAACATAGTGCCTGGACACATTGACCTTTGTATATAAATTTTAATAGTACTCCCATGGAACACGAAAAAAAGTTTTATTATTGTGCCGCAAAATCGTAAGTGTGGCTATGTTAAGCAGTGCAGAGTTGATGTGGAAGGAGAAAATATAAGCAAAAAAAGAGACGAGGTAGAGATATATTTATTCTGACAACAATAAAGAGGGTAAGGGAGAAAATATTATCTGCGTTTCTTTTTGCTGTCAGAATCAATTGTAGGTAGGTATATAAAGTTGTATATGCGAGGCGCGAAATGAATACAAGCAAAAAGTATTGAGAGTGTATGGGAGATTTTGTTTTATTACTCATGCAATCTGGTTTGTTTAAATTCTGATACGATTAATTACCGAGGCTGCCATTTTATCGATTTTGTAATAAGATCTAGAGGAATTTGAACTTAATAAACTCAAATGGTTTTATTTCGTTTTTGAAAACTAAATAATTTCAAATTGGCTTTATTTCGTTATGGTCTCCAAAATAATTTTATAATAATAATTTTATAATAATTATATGCAGTGGGTAGTTAGATAGTGGCAATTGTATTTTTTTTTTTGTAATTAATATAGATATGTACATGTATGTATGACGGCAACGCCATTGTCTTATTATTATTTTATTTTATTAATGTCGTTGAAACTTATATTGTAAGAACTAATTTGTTATAAATAAAATATTTGAATCTTGAATCTATAGATATGTACATACAGTTAGAAAACTATTTTTTTAGGAAAATCTTATACCTATACTTATATTTTTATTAAAGAAAATAGCTTTTGCATAGTATGTAGGTACATACCCAAAGAAAATTGTATGAAATTAAAATAATTTTGATTAGGTACAAAATCGAAAAATTATTGTTATGCGTTGATAGGTATTTATATAATTAAATATAAAAAAATTTGATATAGGTATAGACCAGTTTTTAAAATTTATTCATATAAACTTGGTTTGCAAAATATATAGAACATTTTTAATACTTTTTATGTGCATAATAAACAATTTCAGAAATTCATAAATATTCACATAAAGCTATTTTGAAAAAAAAATCAAATAAGTTTTTCGAGAAAAAAATAATTTTACAAAACTTAAATTAATTAAAAAAATAGAATAAAATTATTATTGACATAATATTTAAAAAAAATCAGATACCTTTTTTGGAAAAAATATTTTGTATGCATTTACATATTGCTTATAAGCAATTTTTGAAAAATTAAAAAAAAAAGGAATTTGGTGTCAATTTTAAGAAATTATTGAAAAAATCATTTTTTTTTTTCCAAAAATTAAAAAAAAAAAATTTTCAAAGCTTTGAGATGCAATGTTTTTTAAACTTATTGGAAGCATCTCTATAAAAAATCCCTATTTCGATAATGAGATAATTGTCAAATGTCAAAATTTGAAAAAATGGTATCAAAAAACGAATTTTTATCTTTAAACGCGATTTGCGGCTAAACGGAGCCTCGTAGACCCCTCAAAGTTGACATTTTCAAACGTGATTTCTGGCCAAACTATTCATCCTACAGAATTAAAAATTACATATTCGTGATCTAGGGAGTGCCACCTTTCAATCCACGTATGAAACGAAAAACGAAAACGCTTAAAAAGTATTTTAAGCGTGGAACAAAAAAATATTGTTTTTAAGTAAAATCTCCTAAAATCGTGCGCTAGCTTTTTAAGTTTTATTAGTGTACGAATGGAAATTAAATTTCGAAAAATTTGTTTCTTTTTATTAATTTTTGTATATAAAAGCTTATATTTTTAAGAAAACGACACGAATTATAATTTTTGTACTTGGAGGATACCGTTATTTTTAGGTAAAATACATTTTTTTTTTCTCATATTATGTAGATTATATTAAAAAACTTTTATTCATCAAGTTTGAAAAAAATCGAGCATGGGGTTTTCGAAATATTGAGTTTTCAAAAAAATTTTGAAAATTTTTAAAAAAATCCAAAAAATAATTTTTTGAAAATTTGAATACACAATAATATTCAAACTATTAGGGACCTTTAAGCTTAGTATACAGTTCTTCTAAAAAAAAAACCAATGCATTTCTTATGGGAGTTTTTTCCCAAAAAAAAACTTTTCATTTCACCAAACTGTAAACCAAAATCGAAACAAAAATTTATACTCACCACAATTTTTATTCACGCAAAACAATGTGCACCCATTGTTTTGACGGAAAAAACTTACAGAAATTTTTTCATGAGAAAACATTTTTTTTTCACCACTCATTTTTTTATTATCAAAATCCGTCGTACAGTTTTTGAGAAAATCGAAAACAAAAAAAATGGTCCCAAGGGGGGTACCAAAAATAACAATTTTTTGTAAAATTTTTTTGCAGCCATTACCTAGCTCATTGTAGATATATATACAATGCCTAGCTTTAACTAAATGATTTTTTTTTTTTAAATCTATGGGACAGTTTTTGAGAAAAAAAAATATTTATGAAATTTCGAAAAAAAATCCAAAGAAAAAAACATCTACCAAGTTTGAAGGAAATCGGCCGAGCCGTTTAGCTGTAGTCGAACTCAAATGTTTAATAAAGTGGTTTATTGAACATAATTGTTCTTCATAACTTAAAAACTAAAAGAGATCGAAAGAAATGGAGTATGCCATTCGAAAGAGCATGTTTGATTTATAAAAACTGCATTTCTAACTAAATTTCGCCAAAAATGCTCTTTTGAACAAGATATAACTCAGACGACAATATGCACAGAAATAATTTTCTTCCATCCCAAAAAATACGTAATCGCCAAAAAAAGTATTGAAAGTATTGACCTTGAAAATATTTGCCTACAGAAAATAACAACTACCTACCAAATCCCCATACACACCTACATTCTACTCCAATGTACATAGTATGTGCCTTTGTTCTCCTACTTTATATACAGTATTCCTATTGCTGTCACTGTCATGTATTAAATGTCTATCTGTTAAAACTCTGCCATAGGCATCTCTGCTAATTTAGTAATTATGGTGCCGCTTGGTTCGCCTAGTCGCGTTCCTATTCATGATAGTACTATTCAAATATATATACAATGGAGTTTCATAATAAATTATGAGATTCGTGCAGAATTTTTATTTTTCTGTCCATCTCTTTCCCTCTTATTAAAAATCATTCTCTCTCTTTTCTATGTTCATGCAAGTTTCATGTGCACTTGCGTCAATGTGTCCAGGTACTAATAAATTATGAGATTCGTGCAGAATTTTTATTTTTCAGTCCATCTCTTTCCCTCTTATTAAAAATCATTCTCTCTCTTTTATATGTTTATGCAAGTTTCATGTGCACTTGCGTCAATGTGTCCAGGTACATAGAGCAACAAGTCGTTCAAATTGTGATGGCCATGTAGCTTTCAAACTTAAAATACACTCATTACATTCTATTTTTATTAAAATTGTTGTTTAACTTACTGTTTTGTGTCCATATTTTTTATCCGAAAGCAGATTCTTTCATTAAAATGTTCTACACAACTGCTTCGAACCAGTTGTTTGATTTTGACGCTTATTACAACCGAAGCACAACTCAACTTACTTACATAATACGAAGAGACAACTGAAAAGTCGGCCATTTTGTAAGTTGTCTGCTAAGTCCCCTATTACACGTTGCCTCATGAGACATGTCTCATTTTTGACTTTCCTTTTAAATTTGTATCCCGTGAGGCAAAAGCTATTACACGTTGACTCATGTCTCATGAGACTCATGGCTCAAATTCGGCAGTTGTTCGTATTTTTTAATGCACAACACAACATAAAACGAATATGAGAAAAAGAAACGTCAAAATGAGACTACTAAAAATCAGCCCGGTACTCACCGGGAATATTTTTTTGCATCTCATTTCCTCATATCTGCTTTCTTTTTCGCACTTATGTGAGCCTCGTCTCGTGAGACATCGTGTAATAGGGGACTAATCGACAACTGGTTGCACTTTGACAGTCAACTGGTTGTGATCGATAATACCAATTTTAAGAATTACAACTAAACTATAGTTGAGTTGTCTTCCATAATAGGGGGGTTAGTGTTTTGTGAAACAACACTTTTTCACACTTTTTCGACTTTAAATTGAGAAAAAGGCCCTTATTGCGAGTGTCGTTTGTTAATCGATCGACAACTTTTGTCGAAAATCTATCATCGAAAAACTAAGATATCTGAAATTATTCTTGTATAAGATATCATAAGCTGTGTTTTTATTTATTTATTTATTTATTTATTTATTCATCAAGCAGATTAATATAATATTATTTGTTGAGAATCACGGCAACATCGGCAACATTGGCTGCTTCGACAAGTAGATGGCGCATTTCTTTGGATTAGTCCAATTTGTAGATTTATGAATTCAAAGTCAAAATGTCTTTCCTTTTCTTTTTATCAGCGAAAGCGCATGGTCGTGAACCAAATTTTATATTTTAAAAGCAAGATCCGAAACTAAACGTAAGCATTAATTAATACTGAAATGTTATAAAATATACAAGCCAATGTATTTTTTAGGAAATTTTAGCACTAAAATAAATAGCTCAAAATTCGGAAATTGGTTCTTCTTATTTAGATTTAACAATCTAAAATTTCGTTTAGCGAATCAACATCATTAATATTCAGCGTTCGAAACGCTGTAGATTTGTGAATTAACTCAAATTCATTCACCAACGCGTGTCGAGCACGCGCGTTTGCTATCCAAACGTTTAACCAGGTGAGTACCTTTTGATTTTTCCTTTCCCTGTGCCTTCATAAAACCAGTAAATGTACCGCACTCCGCCGCAATCACGCTATGCCGACGATTTAGTCGTCAGTGGTGGTCAAATCTTACCTCCGATTCCACCAGCGATTGCACCAAGTGTTGCGGCATCGATCGCTCCTCCTGCTGCCCCATCAATTGCACCAGTCATTGCTGGCTCAATCGCTCCACCAGCTGTACCAGAACAGGCTCAGTCAGGTACACCTCAAGCTCCCGAACCAGAAGCTGGGTATACCCCAGGTATCTCTTCATCGAATGTAAATACTCACCAACCTTTGGCATGTCAATCATCTGGGATGAACCAGAGACCCCAAAAGGCGATGTCCATAGCATCAAAAGCTTCTTCACGCAGAAGGGCCTCCCTCCAACTGAGACGTCTCGAAGAAGAAAGATTGCTACAAGAAAAATATCTTTCGAAGAAATATCAAATTCTTGAGGACAACATTTCTGAAGACGATGACGACGTTGATGATGACGGCAACGCAGTTGAACTCCGCACGGCCACAAAAACCAACGTGGAAGACTGGTTAAGAATGCAAAACAAACAAAAAAATGCAACTTTTGTTCCAAATTTGCCTAATAATAGCACGCTAAATGACAATTGGCTAGGCCTTAATGTTAAACAAAACCCAGATAACACTTTATTGCATGTAAATAATGATAAACGGCAATTGATTCCACAGTCTATCAATCATAATCCTATTCAACAAGAAGCCTTAAATGATGTCCAAGATGCGCCGACGTTGACACGTCGGCAATTGGCTGCTAGACAATCGACACCAAAAGATCTCCCACGATTTAATGGCGATCCCGAGGACTGGGCTTTATTCATAAGCTGTTTTGAGAGCAGCACTAAAATTTGTGGGTTTTCGGCAGAAGAAAATCTTGTACGTCTTCGAGCGAGCTTGAGAGGAAAAGCACTTGATGCAGTTCGCAGCCGGCTTTCACAACCTGGCCAAGTAGACAGAATTATAAGCACATTACAAATGATGTTCGGGCGCCCTGAAATTATAATAAGCACGCTGCTTAGTAAACTTAAAAACGAACCGCATCCGAAAGCAGACAAACTAGAATCAATTCTTAAATACTCACTCGAAGTTGAAAACATATGTGCTACAATGGAAGTGTCTGGCTGCTCATCGCATTTAAACAACCCAATATTGCTACAGGAGCTAGTAGAGAGACTACCTCCCACTCTTCGTCTTAACTGGTCTTTATATAAACAAACACTTTCGGTAGTTAATATATCTCAATTTAGCACCTGGTTATTCGAAGTGGGCCGAGCCGCAAGCGATGTTACGTTTTCGAGTTATTCATGGCAAGAACAAAAACCGCGACAAGACCGATCGCATCTAAATATCCACAACGAAGTAACATCCAAAAAATGTAAAGTATGCGACAGAAATTGTACTTCAGTGGCTAAATGTCAGATGTTCCTCGACTCTACGGTACAGCAACGATGGGTAATTGTTAAAGAAAAACACCTCTGCCGAACATGTCTTCGTCGTCATAACAACAAATGCCAATCAAGTCAGTTGTGTGGAGAAAATAACTGTCAATATCGTCATCATAAGCTTCTTCACAATTTTTCATATAACCGTACAAATACGAATGTACCAGAAAACAATATCGATAACTCACACACTTCAAAGAAGAAAAATGTTGCCGAAACTCCGAATGCTCCGAATTCAAACCCCTTCACTAAGACAGTCGCAAATAATCAACAAACTTCAACACCGTCGACATCAATCGTAGCACAAACACCATCAACTTCCATCGCATCACCATCGACTTTCATTGCAACACCAACACCCTCAAATTGTCACACTCACCCGAAGGAGAATGCAATTCTCTTCAGAGTATTGCCTATCACTTTATACGGGAAAGGGACAAAAGTAGAAACTTTCGCATTTCTTGACGACGGATCGTCTACTTCGTTGATGGCATCACAACTAGCTGATGACCTACAGTTAAAAGGGGAAATTTTACCGCTGCACTTAAAGTGGACGTCAAATGTTGTTCGCGAAGAATTAAATTCAAGAGCAGTTGACGTGGATATTTCAGGAGGAAATTTAAAGCATACATTTTCAATCGAAGGTGTGCGTACGGTAGAAGATTTGGATTTACCACAACAAACTGTAAACGCAACAGATTTAAGCGAACGGTATACACATTTAAAGGGTATCCCACTTATGTCGTTCGTTAATGCAAAACCTCGTATTTTAATAGGTTTAAAACATTGGAATTTAGGAATTCCACTTCGAACAAAAGAAGGAAATGCAAACGAACCTGTGGCTACTAAGACGCGCTTAGGCTGGGTGGTGTTTGGCCCATGTGACACAACTTCAATGAAGAATTTAAGTTTAAATTATCAATTGCATATTTGCCCGTGTCGCACCAGTGATGATTCGTTTTTGAACGATTGTGTAAAAGACTACTTCGCAATTGAAAGTATGGGAACGAAAAAAATTTTACTGATGTCTTCAGAAGAGGATAGAGCACAGAAAATACTTGAAACTCATTCCAGAAGAATTCAAGATAATTTTGAGATCCCATTGCTTTGGAAAAATGAAAATTTTAAAATGCCTAAAAGTGAAACCTATGCATATAACCGTCTCCAGTGTTTAGAGCGTCGGTTGGTAAGAGAGCCCCATGTTCGAATATTAATAAATAATTTAATAGAAGATTATGTTAATAAAGGTTACGCTCGGAAGATACATTCCAAATCTGAAGGAACTTCAAAGACGTGGTATTTACCGATTTTCCCTGTATTCAACCCGAACAAACCAAACAAAATACGCATCGTGTGGGATGCAGCAGCCAAGGTAAATGGCGTTTCGCTCAATTCGGTTTTGTTGACTGGTCCCGATATAACCTCTCCTCTTCTTGGAATTTTGTTTCGTTTTAGAGAACGAAAAGTGGGTCTGTGCGCGGACATTAAAGAAATGTTCCACCAGATCCGAATTAAAGTTGAAGACCAGGAAGCACAACGATTCCTTTGGCGAAATGCTGAAACCTACGAAGTTGAAACATACATTCTTCAAGTCATGTCTTTTGGTGCAACGTCTTCGCCTTTTTGTGCACAATATATTAAAAACAGAAACGCGGAAGAATTTAGTCTTCAATTCCCTGATGCTGCAAATGCAATAATCAGAGATCATTACGTCGACGATTTCATTGCTAGTTATGATAACGAAGAAGAAGCAGCGACAATCGCCAAGGATGTTATTTATGTTCATAACAAAGGTGGATTTGAGATACGAAATTTTCGGTCCAATTCGCAAAGCTTATTGGACAAATTGAAGAGCCATACTGCTGACAAATTCTCCAGTGTATCTTTGTCCAACGCCGAAAAGATTCTAGGTCTATGGTGGTCCCCAACAGATGATGAGTGGTTTTTTATATTCAATAGCGATCGAATGAATCCTGAAGTTACGAACGGTAAGCAGATACCAACAAAAAGGGAAGTTCTTCAATTTTTAATGAGAATTTATGATCCATTAGGACTTATTGCCAATATTCTAGTAAACATAAAAATTTTACTGCAGTCGATATGGAGATCTGGAGTCGACTGGGACGAAAAAATTAAAACTGAACACTTCGTTATTTGGAACAAATGGCTGCGGCTATTACCTGAGATCAACAATATAAAAATTCCTCGAAGGTATCTTACAGTGCTTAACTTTGCCAATGCGGATAGTGTAGAGCTACATATATTCTGTGATGCAAGTGAAGAAGCTATGGCGTCGGCCGCGTATATTCGAGTTATATGTGGAGAAAAAGTTGAGTGTCGTTTAATAGCAGCAAAAACTAAAGTAGCACCCTTACGTCACATATCTATTCCTCGAATGGAGCTTGAAGCTGCAGTTCTTGGGAGCAGATTGGCAACTACGATTATCGAAAGTCATTCGATTAAGTTTACACGGCAAGTATATTGGACTGATTCCAAAACTGTCATCTATTGGATAAGGTCACCAAGTCGCAAATTTCAGCAATTCGTTTCGTTGAGGATTGGCGAAATTATTGAAAAAACTCACGCAGAATTTTGGAAATGGGTCCCTTCTAAACTAAATGTGGCAGATGAAGCCACAAAGACCCGAATGAATTTCGATTTCTCATCGCAAAGTCCTTGGAATAGAGGTCCAGATTTTCTGTGGTCAAATGAGCATTTATGGCCAAAATGTGAACTCGATTCTACGTCTATATCCCCAGGAGACGAAGTAGCTGAACATCTTCATCACAACACTGCATCAGATACATACCAACAATGGATAATTGATTTTCATAAATTTTCAAATTGGAGAAAGCTTCTCAATACCATGGCAAGAGTTTACATCTTTATAGATTGGTACTTTAATCGGAACTCAGATAAAAGTCTACAACATTTCATCGACAATGCAGAACGCTGTTTGTGGAGGCGAGCACAGATAGAAGTATTTAGTGAAGAGATCCGTGTTTTGAAAGCAACGCGTGTTTGTGACGAAGTCTTTCTTCCAAAGACAAGTATGCTGTATAAACTATCACCGTATCTAGATGAAAACAATGTGCTTAGAATTTCCGGAAGAATAGACGCAGCACTCGGAATCGATTTTGAAACAAAAAGACCGGTTGTTCTTCCAAAGAACCACCATATAACATTCTTGATTGTAGACCACTACCACCGTAAATACAAACACCAATATAATGAAACAGTTGTGAACGAGGTTCGTCAGCGATTTTACATACCCAACTTGCGAGCAATGGTTAAAAATGTACAACGAAAGTGTCAGGAGTGTCGCAATCAAAGAGCTGAACCAGCGATACCTGTAATGGGCGAGCTGCCCCCTGCAAGGCTTAAAACGTTCACTAAGCCTTTCTCGTACGTTGGTATTGATTATTTTGGACCAATTCTTGTAGCAGTCGGGCGACGAATGGAAAAAAGATGGGGTGTTCTCTTTACCTGCCTTACGGTAAGAGCGATTCACGTGGAAATTGCACATTCTCTCTCCACCAGTTCCTGCATCCAAGCTTTGAAACGATTTGTCTCCAGAAGAGGTACTCCAATACAAATATACACCGACAATGGCACCAACTTTCGGGGAGCAAGTCGGGAATTGCGAGCAGCGGTTGAAGAAATTAATGGTAAGAAACTGGTTGAAGACATAGGTGAGGGAAGGGTCAAATGGTCATTCATTCCTCCAGCAGCTCCACATATGGGTGGATGCTGGGAGCGATTGGTTCGATCGGTGAAGCAAACGCTTTCGCAAATTAATTTCACAAGGAATCCGAGTGATGAGATGCTGCAGACAATGATGGCCGAAGTTGAAGGCATAATCAACTCTCGTCCATTGACTTATGTTCCAGTGTCTTCTGAAGATGATGAAGCCTTAACTCCCAACCATTTTTTGTTGGGTTCCTCTAACGGAGCAAAGCCCTTAGGGGAATGCAAAGATGATGGCATTATCTTAAAACAAAATTGGATGATGGCTGAGCAGTTTAGCAACTCTTTCTGGCGAAGATGGATTCGTGAGTATCTGCCGAATTTAACAAGAAGAACGAAGTGGTACCAGCATTCGAAGCCAATCTCTGTGAATGACATAGTCATCATAGCCGATGAAAAAAGCGCCAAAAACGAATGGCCTAAAGGTCGTGTGTTAGAGCTTAACACCAGTCGGGATGGAAAAACTAGAAGTGTCGTCGTTCAGACGAAAACCGGAGTATATGTTCGGCCCGTTTCAAAACTGGCTGTATTAGATGTAGCCGATTCTACTGTATCAGGTAAGCCGGACCATCACTCCATCTTACCGGGGGGGAATGTTGAGAATCACGGCAACATCGGCAACATTGGCTGCTTCGACAAGTAGATGGCGCATTTCTTTGGATTAGTCCAATTTGTAGATTTATGAATTCAAAGTCAAAATGTCTTTCCTTTTCTTTTTATCAGCGAAAGCGCATGGTCGTGAACCAAATTTTATATTTTAAAAGCAAGATCCGAAACTAAACGTAAGCATTAATTAATACTGAAATGTTATAAAATATACAAGCCAATGTATTTTTTAGGAAATTTTAGCACTAAAATAAATAGCTCAAAATTCGGAAATTGGTTCTTCTTATTTAGATTTAACATTATTAACAAATAAAATATAATCTTACAGACTACAGAAATAAGGTTTATAACTTTAGAAATAAAGTGATACATAAATAAATATATCTAATTAAGACTAAAACTTAAACCACCAGTGCCGGAGTTAAGTAATAAATATAATAAATATTTTTTAAAAGATTCTCGACTTTGGTAGGAAAAGAAGTCAACATGATTACAAATGATATTAGATTCTCTAATGCATCGAGTTAGAGGCTCATTGAAACCATAGTTTACACGATGATAAGATTCATGAAAAAGAATGCAAGATCGCGTTTGCCTATACGGAGCATATATATCAACTAAGGACAAAAGTAAGGGGCAGTTTATATGAGAAGTAATAATATCACGTATGAAAACCACTGAAAAATACCGACGGCGAATATCAAGTGGTGTTAGTCCAAGCAGTTTACATCTGGTTTCATAAGGAGGTATTGGAATGTTCCAATTTAGTCGGTGAACTACAATTCGCGAAAATTTTTTCTGAATTCTTTCAATCCTTAAACAGTGAGTTTTATAAAAAGGATTCCAAATTACTGAGCAGTATTCTAGGGAAGATCTCACATAAGCATAAAATAATGACCGAAGGGTAAATGGATCTTTAAACTCTTTTGAGTTACGAACCACAAACCCCAGCATAATATTTGCCTTTGCAACCACAAAATCAATGTGGGAGTTGAAGTTTAGTTTGGAGTCGAATATTACACCAAGGTCTTTCTTTTCTCTAAGCTTAGTAAGTTTTGTTTTATTTATTTCGTATTCAAAACTAATTGGACTAAGACTACGAGAGAAAGATAAAGATTGGCATTTGGAGACATTTAAAAAAAGCTGGTTGGCAATGCACCATTCAGATAAGCGCTCAAGGTCACTTTGAAGTAATAGACAATCGTCCAACGAGTAGATACAACGGAAAATTTTAATATCATCCGCAAACATAAGGCAGAGAGCATTTTTGATAAACGTTGGAATGTCATTGATTAATAGCAGGAATAGAAGGGGCCCCAAGTGACTACCTTGAGGAACACCAGAGGTTACATGAATTACTTCAGAAAACAAATCATTAACACGGACAAACTGTGTTCTACCTATAAGATAGGATGCAAACCATTTTAAAATATTTGAATGGAAGCCGATAGATTCCATCTTTTTTAATAATATAAAATGGTTTACCCTATCGAAAGCCTTCGAAAAGTCCGTAAAGACTACATCAGTTTGAAAACCATTTTCGAGATTTCTAATGATTTGGTTACAAAAAATAGCAAGGTTTGTCGTAGTGGATCTTCCGGCTATAAATCCATGCTGAGATGGCGCAATTGTTTCTTTAAGAATAAACGTTAGTTTTTCATAAACAATTTTCTCGAAAATCTTGGGAATCGTAGACAATTTACTTATAGGACGGTAATTAGAAACATCCTGTTTGGAGCCAGATTTATGGATAGGAATAATAAAGGAAATTTTCCAATCGTCAAGAAAAAGGCCCTTTTCAAGAGAAACATTGAACAATAAAGTTAATGGCCCTGAAAGAGCAACAGCACAGTTTTTCAATACAATTGGAGGAATGCCATCAGGTCCCGGTTGACTATCATCATTGAGATCCCTGAGGGCTGACTCAACATCTTTGCAGCTTAAGTTTAAGCTGCCTATATTGATGGATTTGTCAATTATAACTGATGAATAATTTTGATGAATAATTTTATACGGTTACAACAACATTAAGTTATCTAAATAGCTTTGGATACAAATTTTAACGCATCAAACGTTTTGGTACTATCGACTTTTATCGAATCGAACGCTTACGACACTCACAATAAGGTCCAAAGTAATTAAGCAAAACTCGATAATAAATAAATTCTTAACATAAATCCAGAAACTCAGCTGCATAAAGCTACATAGAGCTGGACCCTATTCCACAAAAAACTTATCAACTTTTCACTTTGCACTTATCAAATTACTTTTTTTTTCAAAGTGATAAGTTTTTCTGTTCTTTGCAAATCTCACTTTTCACTTAACAAATTTGCATGCATAGAGTGCAAAGTCTTTGCAAAAATTTGCTCTCTATGCAAAGTCTTTGTTCTTTCCTGCAAAGTGAGTTTGCAAAGTGTTCCACAAAAATGTTATCATCTTTGCATTTCTGTCTCGTCACTTTTCACTTTGCGTTTCGAGTTTGTTTTGTTTTGTTCATTGCCAATCATCGTACACCAGTGGGAGATTAATCGTAATTTGAATAAAATTGAGAAAATCACAAAATTCGACTGATGTTGGTTGATTAAAATAATTATAACTTCTCTTCTGATTGTCCGATTTTCAAGAATCACCAAATGACAGGCTTTATTTGTGTATAAAAATAATTGGGGAGGGATGTACCCTTTAAAGCGAAAAGAGGAGATAAATCGGTTTTCAATTCAATTTTCATTATTAAAAATGTAAAAGTTGGTGAAAATGTTCGGAATTTCGAAAAATAGTACTCTACAAAGTTATCCGATTCCCCGATTCTCATCTACAAAAAATCAGTGGTTTTATAGGGCTAAATCCAACGGTAGAGGCGTTTACATTGTTTTTAAAAAAAAAAAAAATAATTTGATAATAAATCTTAGAAAATCGTTATAAATTCAATTATATCTAACAGATCTTCATTGTTAAGGTAAATAATTAAAGGGGAAATACTATTCTACATTTTTGAGTAAAAAAAATGCAAAATTAGAAAAATAACTATACTAAATGTAAAGTTTATTGTAAAATCAATTTTATTCTACTCAATTAAAATTGAAAAGTTGATAAAAAAATTTCATAATTTAAAAAAAATACAACCCACCTATTGCTTGAATTCCATTCTTAACCAAACAATGCTTTAGGCTCAATTCAACAGTAGAGGCAATCAAATTGTTTTTATTGTTTTTTTTACGATTTTAATAAAAATCGACATTCGACATGACATAATAAATTAGTTTTTTTCTTCCAAAATCCAAAATAGATCTTAAAAATCGGTAAAAAAAAATTGGTTGTCTAAAGTTAAGGTTTACACTGAAATAAAATCTAGGTACATACATATGATAAAAATGTAGATTGAGCTGATAAGACAAATTGTTTCAACAAATTCATAAAAATTACAAAAATTTGTTGAGGTAACAGACAATATTTTGCTGTATCCACAAAATTAATTTGTCAAGCTAACAGATTGATTTGTTGAAATAACAAAAATATTTTGTCAATATGACTATTTTTTCGTAGAATTTACAAAATTAATTTGTCATATTAACAATTCTTTTGTTGTAGGTATCAACAAATTTTTTTGGTTAATGTCACAAATTTGTTTTTTTGTTTCATTATCGGATTAACAAAATTATTTTGTTAAATCAACAAAAAATTTTGTCAATTTAACAAATTTATTTTATTGAATCCACAAAATTTATTTGTCAGCTTAATAAAAATGGTTACTTTCAATTTAAAAATGTTTCTTGTTTCAAAATAGCTTTTTTGACCTTAAAAACAAAAAAAAATTAACAAAAACTTTGTGATATTGACAAACATTTACATAACAGATTTTTTGTAGATACAACAAACATTTTGTTTACATCGCAAACAAATTTGTGGATATGACAAACATTTCTGTTTTAATTTGTTTTATGAACAAAAGTTGGTTTGTTAAACTGACAATATTATTTTTAATGCATATTTTGTTAAACTGACAAAAAATCATGCAGAATTTTATAAATTTTGTGAAATCAACAAAATCATTCTTTCTTATTGATAAAATTTAATCAAAACGATAAAACTGTTTTATTGAAGGTCAACAAAAACGTTTTTATCAATATTACCTAGGAATTTATTTTCAGTGTAAAGCTACGAGCAGCAATACCTTTGACGTCACCGGGCCACGGCACTGTGTTTTGAAATAAAACGTCTCTTATAACGTCGACAACTCTATGGACTGTTCTGCAAACTGTTGATTTTGCAACACAATGCATAGCTGTAACTCCAAGGAACTGGCAATGCAAGCACAGTAGCAGTTTATTTTCAGCCGACAAACCATGACTTCGCTGTTTATTGTGCTCTAATTTTTTTCCAATTTTATTTAAAAGGAAATCAACTTGAATTTGATTTAAACGAAAGCCCTCTTTAAAATTAAAGTTTTGTAGTCCCAAAATATTAATTCTGTCTCTATAATTTCTTATTACGAGTATAACCGCGTCTTCACTATCGTCGAACAAAAACTCATGTCTTAACATTTTAAAAGAGCTTCAACAATATGAATTTGCAAAGCGATCGTTTTCTTTGCAAACTTATCAAAATATGCTTTGCAAAAATAGAATTTACAGTTTTTGTGGAATGAAACAGCATAATTATTTGCAAAGTCTTTGCACATTACACTTTTCAATGTTAAGTTTTAACTTTGCACATGAGAACGTACGTGGAACATAAATTGCAAAGAGAATATAAAAACTGCAAAGACTTTTCAAATTATACTTTTCAATTTGAACTTATCACTTATCAAATTTTATAGTTCCGAGGAACATAAAGTTTTGCAAATTGTCGAATAATTTGATAAGTGCAAAGTGAAAAGTTGATAAGTTCTTTTGTGGAATAGGGCCCTGGGCTAGAGAGATTTGATTTGAAAAATTCATTCAATTTGTTTTTTTTTTAAGTGCAGACAAAAAAAAATCTTGGAAAATATTTAACATTCGCCAAATCATATTCAGCGACAATACCTATCTCTGGATGAATGGGTTCGTCAAAAGCAACATTTTCAAATTCGGGACTATCCCAATCAGGGCGAGATCCACCAAATTGATATTCGTCCTTCTAAATAAATAAAAAATTAAATGATTTCTCTTATTCAAATTTAAAGATATGAAACGCTTACTGGATCACATAGGATAAGATAAAAGCTAGAGCGTGTAGTAAGGTTGAAAATAAGTAACAAACAGTATAAAAGGTGAGCCCATTTCCCCGTTTGAGAGGGAGGGTCAATTTAAAAAACAAAAATACCTTTAAATAAAAAAAAAATATTTTAAAATAGTGGCAACACTTACGATATCATGCTATAGTTTAATTGTATGCCATATTTGAATTGTTTTATTTTCCTTCAAAAATTGAAGCTTATTCGATGTTTTTATGAATTTTTAGTCTAAACTTAGATGCTTAAATGCAGACTAATTTTGGGGCTTAAGAGTGGTAGGGCAATATAATGACTTGCGAGATGCAAGACTATTTGGCATTAACGTTTTGGGAATCTTCTTATATCAAAAATTTCCCGAATTCAAAAATCGCTCTATTACAACTAGCAAACGTTCGCCTTTATCTGTCAAAAAGGGTCAAACTGTAATTCTTCGTGACTTTGAATAAAATCGCCGTTTTTGTTTCTTTTTTTAAATGAGTGAAAATAAGAGGAGATAATTCAAAGAAATAATTATAAATTAGTTACAAAAAAAGATTAAATATTTTATTCCTAACAAAATCGAAAAATAGTCAGTTTTTAAAGATTGTTATGGAAGCGAAACCCGACATTGCAACGGATGTGGAATCGTTTGGATCTTCAAAAAAAAAAAAAAAAAAAAACAGAACGTTGGGATCGGTTGGCTATAGACCTTAACTTCTTATGACCACCTCACCACGAAGGAAAATAGTGCCATTATTAAGAATTATCTACAAAAATATTTGGTTTAACTTCAAACAAAACTAATATAAAGCGACCAACCAGAATGATTTAGTAGCAACTGAAGGAGGATCTTGTGGGCAGCTTTTTTTGTCTCCTTTGGAACAACCTGTCGATGGGCTACTCAGTCTTCAAAAGGCAGGGAACCCATACAATACAACTAGCAAAACATTTAGGACACGTCATCCTGAAGTGTTGCAACGACATGTCGAAGTGGCAGTAGACGTAGAAAACGTTAACTCGTCGTCAGCTGCGGCATCCTCACAAGGTGGGACAGCCCATCGCAAGAGAAGCAATTATGAACAAGTGACAAATAAATAAATTTGGTAGTGCAACAGCTTTTCGAGAACCAGGACCATTCCCTTGTGCGTGTTATCAGGAATGGAGGGGCTCAAAGATTTTCTGCCGATTCCGAACGACTAATGAGTAACACTCTTCATGACAATAGGTTCTCTTAAACTTTTTGTCCATTCCTCGGCAGTACACTTTTTTGTAGTGCCTGACACCTTCTACATGATGGTGTAAAACGCACTAAGCATTATTCCAAGGGGTACGCTAAGAATGGACAAAACAAAAACTTTTTTTTCTGCATTGGCGGCCATTCGAAAAACTAAAAAAGAACAATGCGTTGAACTGAAAAATAATTAATGATTGTGTTCTTACAAATTATCTCTTACTTGAAGGGGTTGGAGCTACATTTTATATCGCAACCTTTTTCTCAGTCTATATGTCTCTCGTTTTCATTCTCATCTTTAAAACCAACTCAACAATGCTAATCATATTTTATTTTATTTATTTAATTTTTTTTTCAGCAGTGAACAATATTCAAAAAAAATATTCCCATATCTCTTCGACATATGGAGGGCTCACAGCTGTACCGAACCAAGTCATTTTAAAATTGACCTCTATTTAGAGCTGTAGTGACCTACATAGTTCATTTAGAGCTACTACATACATAGTTCTATTTAGAGCTGTAACGAACTATACATAGTTCATTACAGCTCTAAATAGAGGTCAATTTTGCGGAAATTTTGGCGTTGGTTTTGGATTTTTTTAAAATGACTTGGTTCGGTACAGCTGTGAGCCCTCCATATGATTCTACTCTTCTTCAACTATTGATCTCGATAGTTTATCTGCCTGGCGCACACAGGTAAATTTTCCCAAATTCATGGCCAAAACTACAAAAAAAAAATTACGATTTGTTGTTTTTGTTTAATGCCAAGTTGTTTACAACTAACAAGAGCTTTGAACCTGATAGATCATGCGATGCAAATTGTAACTGTTTAATCAGTAGATGCTTTCAAAGTGGAAACTTTAAATTAACGAGTGCAGTAGCAAGTTTGGTTTGTGATAAGCAGTAGTTTGTTTTATTTTTTATTAATTTTTTTTGGTGCTTTGTAAAATAATTTAATATGGATTCTGTTGCTAGTGGTATGTAAAAAAAGTATAATGACACTTTTTTGCAATATTTTAAGTCTAAAGAAATTTTTTAAGCTTTTTAAGATAATGTGTTTGCGCAGTAAAAACAAAAAAAAATTTCTTCTTCAGTAATGAAAAAGTTAAGTTGATCTGCATTGTTTTGTAATGAAAATAATGTTAAAAGTTAGGTTAATGTTTCCTTTATAGGAAACAATCCTAAAACATTGCGGCTTTTTGCGACTTTTTAAAATATTGGCTTTAAAGGGTATTGAGGACCGTGATTTTTTTTTTAATTAGATTTTTTTTCTTGACACAGGATCGCAATCAAGTTTCATTTTTCTTTCAAGAAATCAGCTTTCTGAATTTTTTAGAAGCTGTACGTCTCGTGACATTACAGAAAAAATTTATTTTTTGGTAGAAAAGGTTGAAAACGAGACCAATACTGAAATTTCAGAGCAAACAAAGAAACATTTAACTGACTTTGCTTATGAACATAAAAGAAGATGGCTGAGCGCCTCAAGAAATTACAACACCTTCTTAAAACAAAATACAAATTGGCTTCAATATGAAATTTCTTTTCCATGCCGAGCGCGTGGCTTTGTTGGACGGCCTCAAAAGGATTTTTCGGACCTAGGCGAACGATCAAAGAGACGTAAAACAGAAGATTTGCGTACTAATTATACTACTGAAGAATTAAGCTATGCTGCGCAGATGCTACTTAGAAAAGAAGGAAAACTAGATTCTTCAAATGCGATGAAAAATATAATCTTTTCAACTCCTTCACGCGCCGAAAAATATCAAAAAGCTTTGAAAAAAATGGACCAGGAAATTATTCCATATACAGCGGAAGAAGCTCTTTCTATAGTTGTTGAAGGGAAATTAACCAAGTTCCAATACAATGTTATTAGAGATTCTGCAATAAAACATAATAACCATATGTATCCAAACTACGCAGCTGTTTTAGAAGCAAAAAAAAAAAATGTTATCCTGAAAACTTGGTTATAACTGAATCAATCGCAGAATCACCGCTTCAAAATTTATTAGATCACACAATTCGACGTTTGTTTCATGGAATCAGAAATGTTATAGAAACATTGCATATTAATAAAAAGTCTAACATTCACCTCATTTCCAAATGGGGTTGTGATGGAAGCTCAGGCATGAGTGAATATAAGCAACGTTTTTCAGATCCAAACATTTCAAATGCTAATATTTTCTTAACATCTTTTGTTCCTATCCAGCTAGTGTCAGGTGACCCAGAATCACATAGTAAAATTATACTGTGGCAAAATCCTCATCCATCATCCACAAGGTTCTGTAGACCAATACGACTTCAATTCGTCCACGAAACAACAGATGTAAATGTAAGAGAATTCGATTACATCGAAAACCAAATATCTCTTTCAAAAGAAACTTTAGATCATATTAACGGAAGTATTTCAGTAAAGCATAAAATGCTTCTTACAATGATAGACGGTAAGGTCTGCAATGCCATAACTGAAACCTATTCAACTCAAAGGTGTTATCTTTGTGGTCTAACATCAAAAGACTTCAATAAAATAGATTTGGTGTTGAACAAGCAAGTTCAAGACAAGTCAAAGCTTAGGTTTGGGTTATCCTCTTTGCATGCTTGGATAAGGTTTTTTGAATGTTTAATCAATGTCTCCTACAAACTGCCTATAGGACAATGGCAAGCTCGTGGTGAAGAAAGCAAGAGGAAAGTCGAGGAAAACAAGAAAAGGATTCAAGAAGCATTTAGAAGCCGAATGGGACTTTTAGCCGACAAACTAAAACCAGGTTATGGTAGTACGAACGATGGCAACACTGCCCGTCGATTTTTCCATGACTCTGTTACTTCTTCGGATATAACCAACATAAGTGGTTTGAGAAAACTAAACCCTAAAACGAAAAATGCATTTCCGTCTGAAGTACTTCAGTTTCTAATACAACCAGAGATCGAGCAAGCAGACTTAGTTGCAGTTTCACAAGTCATTGAATGATGTACACATACACACACATTTTTATTTATGTATAATATTGTTATCTATATACCTATCAGTGGCGTGGCGTGGATAATTTTAAATGGGAAGACGTTATAAGATTTTGTCACCTGTAAAAATGAAAATAAAATATCTTAGAACCTTAAAAACAACATTTCTAGTAGGGATATGGTATCTACAAATGCATTCCACATTGACTTAGCAAAAAATGTGTAGCTATATTTTTTATACTTCAAGACATTAATATTTCAATCAATAATGAGCTTGAAACATAATAAAAAAGGACCTCCTTTTAGACACCACCCCTTTCGTCGGACATAACTGCGGCACCTTCCTAGGAATTTTCTATTAATTTTTCCTTGCAATCATATGTGTCAAGAACACAACTCATCTGCATTAAGACTCGCCCTAACGTCAAAAAAATACAAGATATCTTTCTTGTATTCCATTCTCTGACAAGAGCCGAAATATGGCACTCAGTTGTCCCCTATGGGCCTTGCCAATAATCAAATTTAGAGACGACTTTAATATTTGAGTGAAATGAACCAATATGTAATGAGCTCTATATAGTTAGCCATACATGTTGTAAACTTAATATTTAATTGGACTCTAAATTATGAACCATTTATTATACGGAACTAAAAAAATAAAATGTAACATGTATGGTCAGTTATATAGAGTCCATTAAATAATGGTTAATTTTGCTCAGATATTAAAGTCGTCTCTAAATTTGTTTATTGGTAAGGCCCTATGACTCAAATCTGATGTTTCGTCGATCATAATCGACACGAACCGGGCTTCTATGATTTCTGTTTTAATTTCAGATTTAATAACAGCCGCGATACTATGTATCAAGAGGGATTTACATGTATTCATGAAACACGCGCACTAAACAAAAAATTTCGATCTGGGATCGAAATCCCTGGTGTGTAAAGGAAAAAAGGATAAAATATAAACTATCAACTATCCTTACTAAAATTCTTTGGTTTCTCCGATAGGTAATCTGTTAAACAGCAATCTACATTTATCAAAGACAAAAAATAAAATCTAGAACTGCACTTAAATTAAGAAGCCAATTTTTTTTTATCAATATAGTGGATAATAAAAGTAATTAAATCTTCACTTTAACATCTAACTTTTCACTATTTTTAATTAAGTTCAAATTGGCTTTTCAATTTATTTGAAGTTATTGAACCTGTGCAACACAGTCTTTTATTGAATGCCAGTTGAATCCAAATTTAAATTCCTATTAAAAAAAAAAAACAAATGCATTTTATTTGACCAGAAGTGTTCTTCAGCGATATGCTAAATTTACACTGCTGACAAATTGCCATATATTCTACCAATTTATTTCATAATTCAAAATTATCACAGTAAATTTGCAAAAATATCAATCGTGTATATTATAAACTATCACGAGAGAGAAAAATGAAAGCATTTTACATTAGATTAGCATGCAAATCAACATCAAATTCAAAATCAAGAATCAACAATACCCACATGCCATATTTATACTCGTATTTACATATATGACATATGTATGTATTAAAGAAAAAACAAATAAGTCGAAGAACACCGTCTTATTTCTCACACAAGGTTGAAAAAAGGCGAGCACCTGAACTCCTGCAATGTATTATCTTCCTACTGAAATGCAATGCTAATTGCTAAAGGGAGAATAAAATACAAATAATTCCAACTCCTACTGGTATACATCGAAAATTTTATAAGACGGAATGTAGCGTCTTATTTTTTGCGGATGTTGAACAAAGAGGATCCGAAACACAATGCTTGGGGAAGAAAGGGATATAAAACAAATAAATAAGACGGTGATTGAAAAGTTTATGTCAGGGTATTTTTGTGACTCTCTTGGTTAATGTTGGTTGTGGATTGTGGAATGTGTTCGGATAAAGTATAAGATACAAACGAGAAGCAGAATGGAAAACTTACTTATTCGATGTTTATTTGTTAGATTGTGTTATATGTGGATTTTCTAAAAGGGAAGACGATAGGAATCGTGTTATATGGACGCCACGCCACTGATACCTATTTATTTATTTATTTATAATACCGTTGTTTTTCCAATATATTAAATGTTTAAATATTGTATTATTAAATGTCAAATGGAACAAACCCTATATGGTGTATTGTTGTAAAAACAAAACTTTTTTCATTTTTTTTCTTCTTTTTGATAAATTTTCGTTTAAATTTACTTGAAAATGGTGAATTTTATTAAAACTATCTTATTTTGATATAATCATGCAATAATAAATTCAATAAACACAAAAAATAATTTTGGCCATGTTTTTGGGAAAATTTACCTGTGTGTGGCGCTTCAAAAATGGCGAAGTAAAGCTGGGCAAACTGTCAAACAAATTCAAATCATCTATTATTACAGATTCGAATAATGATTCAAACTAGATTATTCGAATTTCGGCTATAAAAAAGCTTTTAGCCTAAGAGCATGCAGTAGTATAAGTTTTACTCTGATGAGTCCATAGGTGGCGCAGAAAGCAATAAGAAGATATATTTAATTCAGGTGAATAAATACTTAAATGGATTAGCGATGGTAAAAAACGTAAAACATAAAAAGTATTGAGAATATGCAAACGTGTCGCATAGCTCCAATGGACCTTATATTTATACAAAACCACTTATTTGTTATTCGTTATTTAAATTGTGAAATTTCGGAAGTGAAAGGGGAATTCTTCAGTAGAGTGGTTAATATTCAGGTTTTTGTTTCCAGTATTATGAAATTAAAAAAAATGTGTAGGTATTACTGCTCGATAGGACAATACCTATATATACCTATTTTGTTTCTTTTGATTTTTTTTTTAGAAAATATATGGAAATTATTGTTATATTGATTAAACTTTTAAGATGCATTCAAATTTTACGAATGCTACATTATTATTAACTTCTTTATTATTAATAATAGGAATTACTCGACTGCTTAAAAAAACACAACTTGAACGCTGCTTGAAAGAAAATTAAGTAAAAAGAATTTGCCTTTGAATTAGAGCAATTCAAAGTTTGAAGGTTCTTAGAGATTTGAAAGCACTAGAAAATATTCTTTACCTGCGACTTTTCGGCAAGTATGCATTCGTAAAAAAAATCGAACTCGAGAATTTGATCAAAGTTGACATTTAATGATAGCGAAGACAAAAAAAGTGCGTCTCGGAATTCTGTCTGTCTTTACACTTGCTTTATAGCATTTTTAATTTTTCTCCACTGCACGTTTTTTTTTTTAAGTCTAAAAATAGAAATACCTGTCATGAGAATTTTTTTTCGAAATTTTATAAATATTTTTTTTTTAAACTGTTCCACAGATTAATAAATAAAAAAATCCTTTAGTTAAAGCTAGGTAATGCTTGATCAAAATTTTCCGAAAAAAGGTTATTTATGGTAACCCCCATAGAAGCATTTAATAAAATCAAAAACGGTTCAACCGATTTTGATCTTTTTTTTAAATATTTTACATATATTTTTTGAAATTAAAAAAAAAATCTTTTTTTTTTCAAAAATCGATATATCAAAAACGGGTAAATACTTTTTTTGGAAATTTAATTTTCATTCGTCCAATAATACAAAATTTAAGTTGGCGTACCAAAATTTTTTCTTAAAAATGTCTTAAAAATTTTGTATATTCAAGCTTATTTTTTTAAGAAACCACTACAACGACCTATAATTTTTGGTTTTGCATAAACTAAAATTGGCTTGAATCACGTGTCTCTCTGTTTTTAACTCTAACTACTATAAGAGTTGTTTTAGTTATTTAAAAAATGAATTTTATGCTTATGAACAGTTTTTCTGTAACAACATTCATTTTTGAAATTATAGTCTTTTAAATAAGAACAACTTCGTGCGACCCAGTTGTGCATTTTATTTCTAGTTCAATTGAAGATAATTTTTTATTACAACACTCTTTCAATTAAACTATTTTTTCTAAATTTTAACATAACAAAATTTTGAAACAATGTTTGTAGGTACTTCGAAAATTCCTAAATTCTACATGAATATAGTTTTCAAATGTTTATTGTTTTTTTTTTTTTAACATTAAGAATATTTTTAGTTATTTTAGTTTAATTTAATTGATTGAACAGAAGAATTAATGTGATTCTTCCAGGTAAGGACCCTGTTGAAAACGACCCTAAGAATTGTAGCTGTTTCCACAAAACCAAAAGTGATGTTAAAATTTGAATGGGGCAAATAAGAAATATCAAGTGACTTCTTTGAAATAACCAAACATTTGGTTTTCGAGGGGTTTAAAAACAAGTCATTTTGCTGGGACCAAATATGGATACTTTGAAGATAATGATTTATGTTATGAACACAGTTTTCAATAACATCAAGTGGACTACTAGAATAAACATCATCTCATCTGCGTACATCTCTAGAAGTGAGTATCTTAATATAGATGGTAATTCATTGAAATAGAGCGAAAACAGAATTGGTCTAAAATCGATCCTTGTGGAACACCTTTCAAGACTAGCAAGAAAAATAGATAATATGTTGGAAGTACCTACTGACAGCCTGTGTTCTTTAACTCAGTTATGAAAGTAAAAAAAAATTAGCTGCAAAATATAAAAAATTAGATTGCGTATTAGCTTAGGTATAAGAATCGAGTGGTCAATTGAATAGAAAGCTTTGGAAAAATCGAAAAACTCTAAAAAACATACCTTATCTTGATCGACAGATTGACTCAGATCTTCAGTCACGTTAATTAGTGCTATCGTACAGCTATGTTTTGGCCGGAAACCAGATTGGAAAGGTGTCAGAATATTGGCTCTGCTTGAATAAAATACCTTTGAATTATCATTTCTAATACCTTGAAAAGAAAAGGAAAAATAGAAATTCTTTGCCATTTATTGGTACGGTTACTATCTTCTCGAAAGCCTAGAAAAGACGCCAGTTATAAGTACAGTGTTAAGAAGACTTGTACTGTAAGTCAAAGTCTGTGGTTGAAAAGCCCTGATAAAAACTAGGTGCATACCATCAATATTCCAACTGTATTTGGTTTAACCTACATTAAGTTTCCAACAACACGTCTCTTGAGAACTTATTTGTTCAATACTTCACTTTTTGCGTAAATGGTTTTAATGTCAATTCTCAGGTTTATGAACACGCTGTTTCTATTGGAGTTGTCAGAATTACTATATTTTGCTTAGATTTTGAAATAATTTGTTTCTTTTTATTCAAAAGACCATAAAACGAATGCTTTCGTCAGTCGAGTTTAGTTCTTAAATGTTCAAAAAGCAAATTTTGTATGTGATTGAACAACTCGTTATGAAATTAAAACTAAATAGGAATTTATTCCTAAGGGTTCAATATACATACGACTATTTTTTATTTGCAGCTTGTTTCTTTATTCCCAGAAACAAATAAACGTGCATTGAAAAAGCAGCACTGATGAACGAAGTTCGTCTTCCAAAGTTATTAAATACTCTTACAAATATGGAAATATCTATTCTGCCTCATCTCTTATTCTGCTATAGATTTTCTGTTATGAATCATAAAATATTTCCACCTTAAAAGATCTGTTATGATTGGTATTCAGAGGTTCGAATTTTTAGAAAATTCTCTTATGCAACTTCCAAACCGAAATTTGGTATCAAACTGAACTAAAATTAGCTATCATAACCAGCTGTGATTAAGTAAAATGTTTTATCTGACCTAAATCAAATGGGTGACGACCAAAAAAGTAAGCTCTTACACACTATTTGTATCGATACCATGGAATACGATCTTACCACCTATATTTTAGGGAATACCAATGCAGAGTACTATTCTAATATGTTTATATTATATGTATTTTACTATATTTTCTTACGTTTGTCTCCTTTTAAGAACATTTCGTCAAGCTGAATACAAAAAAACGATTCGTAAAAGATTTTTTCTCGGCTTGAACGTTAGTTCATAAAAGTTTTCTTAATAAATCTTATAACAGATTTCAGCATGTCGAATACCAAAATTATAATTTATAAAAGATTTGTTAACAACTTAATTTTTTGTATGAAAATTCAAAGCAGAATAACAGAATAGAATAATAAAAGAATAGGTATAAATGATATTTTTTTATTTTAAAGTGACAGTTGAATTTGAGACTAATAATATTTTTATTTTATTTTAAAATTATGATTGAATATTGTTGAATTATTAAATAAATATTTTTATAAGTTCATTAATATTAATTTTATTATCCAAACTTGATTACTTGATGATTCTGATTTACCTTTAATAATATAAAAACTCATGTACCTCTAACTTATTTATAATTTTATACAATTTTCGTTTGAATAAAAACATATTTTCCATGATTTTGGTTTTCGATTGTTGTATATCCACAGTACCTATTCATTTTGTAAAACAGACAATAAGTTTTCATTTGCTCAACGACACAAGAATTGTTCAATATGTTCTTTTGAATTTTTAGTTAGTATATGGAGTAGTGTTCAATCTCCATTTCGGTACTTTTTTTTAATATTTTATAAAAATTTAAAGTCTGAAACAACTCTTGAATATTCTTATGTGAAATTATAGAAAATGATTTAAAGTATTATTTAAAAAATACAGAATTCCTCTAACATGCAATTTAAATATCTTACTAGGATCTCAGAGACAAAAAAAAGGTCTCCTGAACAATTTGAACTTGGGTTGATTGAACAAATGAGTTTTCAGGTGACGAACAGCAGTATACAATAAATGGAGGGCTCACAGCTGTACCGAACCAAGTCATTTTAAAAAAAATCCAAAACCAACGCCAAAATTTCCGCAAAATTGACCTCTATTTAGAGCCAGAAAACTCAAAAGATGATGACATTAAATTTGAAAAGTAAAGACTCTGTTCTAAAATTCGTTTATTCCAAGATATATTTTTGCCATTCCATTATTAACGTTCTTAAAAAAAATAATTTTTGAAATATATTCGACTGTCTTCGAAAACGTCAAATCAACGTCAATTTGATCATCAAATGATTATCATTTTTTGAAGCGGATACTATTATCGTCAAATATGCAATCGTCCTGCATATACAATATCTGTTTAATCATCGAAAATAACGCCTTAGCATATATATTTCGTTTGGGGTTTTGAACAGTTGACCCTTGCAGTTTGCGTTTAGGAACATCTGGATTTTTTGGACGCAAATGACCTTTTCGAAAACAGACTACTTACATTACAAATGTAATGTACCATAATTGAATTTATGTCTTTGGCTATAAAAAAATGACGTGGACTCAAATTCCATTTTTGATATACAGGAAAATTTGTATTCATCAGCATACACGATGTCTTAAGAAGAAATGGGATATAATTTACAAATATGTTGAAAAGGAGTGGTCCAAGATGACTACCTTGAGGAACTCCAGACTTAACTTTTATGATATAAGAAACGGAATTCCCTAATTTCACACATTGAAATCTGTCATGAAGACACAAATGGATATCCATTTAGGAAGTTATTCATGAATTTTGAAAAGGAAGTAAAGCTACAAGTATTTTGTGACGTGTATAGTATCAAATGCTTTTATGAAATCTTTGTAGATGTAGTATCAACTAGGTATCCTGATTCGAAAGGATCCGTGATCTATATAAAATAAAGCATGCGATTTGTTCCGATGGATTTTCCTGCCATAAACTGATGCTGCTGGTGACAAGTATATTCTTTTATATAGTTAAATTCAAATGGTCTTTAACTAAGCTCAAATAATTTAGAGATTGCTCTGATTCAAGAAAAGTTCAGTCATTTATTATAATATAAGTACATAATCAGAAGCGGTAATGCTAATGAGAACTAGCATTGCTTCAGAACACAAGATGGCATTCCATCAGGACCTGGATTCAAGCTAGATTTGAAATACCATCTGGAATGTCAGATTTAAAAAATATTAAGCGTTGAAATATCACCATCACCGATGGAATTTCTTTCTGTTTGAGAAATATTTATGCAGAATTGTCAACAGCGAAAAAAGTGCACATAAACTCTGTGAATCATTTGATGTACCAATTAAACTCCAAATTCTCTAGAAGAGCCACAGATCGTTTTTAACTATTTAAATAAGTCGAAAAGGCTTCCGGATCACAAGAAATACGAGTGGCTTTATGCATATATTATTATAGGTGTTTTTCTTTTTTTAGCTCAGAGCTGAGCCTGGGCCCCAACTAACATTTCAGCTTCGATTCGGTCTAACTAAATATATTTTCAAAGGAGAATACTACACAAGCTCACAAAACCTTTTATGTACTTCTATAAGTGATTCTGAAAATCCTCTTAGAAGTACCATGCACAGATCTTTTAAAGGTTGCCAGCTTCGTGTAAGAACTATTAGAAGTTTAACAGAGTCCTATTCGAAATTGAACTGAAGTTCAAGTTTTGACAGATGGCTTCAATAAAGCTTCGCAAAAATTACAAACGTACGGCTTTTTATGTCTATTACAAGCTTACACTCGAACTTTTACCGAGCCTAAAAAATACGAAAATAAAAGTAAATTTATATTTCTTTGAAGGAGTTTTTCCGACATTTAATAAATTTTAAACCTGAAACTATGTATCACATTGGAATTGTTATTAATTAATGTATTTGGAATAATTTTTAAAACATGAATGACATTATACCTTATTTGGGGATCGAACTCGGCATCTCTTGTGTAATAGTCCATCTCTCTACGCACTGGGCCAAATTGAAAATTATTTGGAAGATGCAAAAACTTAATCAGCCTATTTCCTTTTCAAACTTCAAAATAAACACAAGACTGCGATATAAAATTTTGCCAAGGCCACGTTCACACAAGAAAAAACAAAACCTAAACAAATGTCTTAAATTTCCTTTGTTGGGTTTACCTACAAAATGTTTATTTGATTTTCAGTATTGAGCCCTAATCTTCATACCTAATAGGAACGCACAAAATATCTTTAAATTGCTGACCGTAGTGATTTGTTTTATGTTTTACTTAACTCTTTCTTTGTTTTGATTTGTGTCCTTAAAAACGATTCATTCCTTCATATAAAATGTTTGTACGAGTATTCCGTTTCGTTTGACATTTGTTATGTTTCTTCAATATCGTGAATTATTTTCATGTGATATTTATTTTTATTATTTGCAATAAAACCATCAAACATTTTGGTCAATTTACCCATCTATAGTTGTATGCATTTCCACTTTGAGGGATATATAGAGATAACAAAGAAATTCACATTTATATCTAATATATGGGCACAGAAGATCAAAATGAAGATAATCATATAAATGCAGCTACATTATATTTGTGGTGTTTGGTACAAACATGATAAGTCCATAAAATAATTTGCGTTATTACGTTCACTCTGCATTGAGCTAAGTCTGAAACGGGTTGACAGATTTTCTTCAAATTTGGAAAACTTTTGATAATATTCTTTGAAAAATTATGTTCCAAATTTTAAGAAAATCGGTTTACCCGTTTAGGTTCGAGCTCGATATAAAATTAATGTAAGCATGCAAATTATTTTACGGAGTTATCATGTTTCTACCAAACACCACAGATATGTTTGAAAACAAAAAAGTTCTCGGATATTCAGGTTATAACTTCGCACCTGTTTCGAAACGCTCGTTTATAATTGCAATTCAACTTTTAAGAGCCGAATGGTTGATCTGAAATTCAGCTGCCTGCTTTCGAAGGTATTTTTTCTTAAATTTTGGTTATTCGTCACTTCAACTTCATCTTCGCTAGACTCTAGGGTAGACGCGCACATTCAATTTTTAGTTTCGCAACTGCTTGGTTCGAGCAACTAAAAAGTTTGTGTTTTGACATAAACTAAACGATTGCCTAAAATGAGTTCGCTATTTTGTGTAACATATAATTATATGCACCTGCGCGGACATTTGTTTCCTATAAGTAGGGTAGCCAGATATGTTTAGATGAAACTAGTACTGGAGTTTCAAAAACCCGGACTTTCCCGGACAAATGAGGATTGAAAAAAGAGTACAAAACAAGGACAGAATAAACACATTTATATTGTAAGAGGAAACAAAAAATTGTATTAACATTTAAATAAAAACAAATATTTAGTTAAAAAATCACATTTTTAAGTTACAAAACATTTTTGATGTATAAAAAAAGGAACTTCATTTGTTTTTTTTTAATACATAAATAGACTTTACAGTGCTTGTTGTATTTTTCATTACATCTAATACTGTTAAGTATATCACTGTTGCCTTTTTTGTTAAATTAAGTCCTTTGTTAAAATAATTCCTTTGACGGTCTCAGGTAACAGTTTGTTTCTAACTTTTGTCCCGTGAATTTAATAACGTTTTCTTTACAGCCGGAATCATCAAGCTTCTTCAAAATAGATTAAGTTTTAAGTGGAACAAAATCGTTATCGATTCGCTCGTAAATATTATTGACAATATTTTGTAAAATTTCCACGGTTTCAATAATACTCGTAGGAATGTCTTGTTTTTCAAGTTTTTGAATATTGACGTTGAATGTTGACATGAGAGAATGAACCAAAAATAAATACGCCTCGCTTAAGTCGTCTTTAAAAAATGTTTGCAATATTGTAGGCGGATTCTCGTACATAAGCAAAAGACGTTCAACAGCAAGATAGAGAGAAAGCCATCTGGTTTTCGAATGGTATAAGAAAGGCTTATATTCATTTTCAAGAAATTCAGAAAAATTTTGAAGTCTTTCCGTTTTGACTGTGTAGATAGAGAAATAGTTGTAGTATATTTTTACAATTATGATATCGGCGTCAACTGGTAAAGTATCACATCCATGGTAGATCACATTGACTAATGTGGTGGACATCCTACACCTATCATGTTTTGGTTGACTAAAGATTTTAACTTTGAATAGACATTGTTAGAACCTTTCCTTTGTCTTCCACCAAAATTAGTATTGCAATAATTGTCAGCGCAAAATCCACTTACTTTTGATAATAAGTTATTTTGTGTAAGAGCTTTAACAATAAGTTGGGCAATTGTTCTATAATTTCTTTTCTCATATATTGGATCTGTTCGTTCACTTAATTTTAATGGGCCTCGGTTCATTTTTGAATAACCATTTAATTATAAGTAGCATAAAAGTAAATAGATATACAATGGGTAAAAGGAGTACAATCCCGGACAATTAAGAAAAACTATCCCGGACCTCCCCCACACATTGAAAAAAGAGTACATGTCCGGGAAAATACGGACGGATGGCAACCCTACCTATAAGCAACCAAACAGTTGTGCAACTAAAAATCTAATATGCGCGCCTAGCCTTAAGATTCACAAGGCAAACAATCAAACTAATTGTCTATGCTATATATCATAGGGATCTCGATTTATACTCTTATACTTGCCTGAGTAATATCTAAAAAGTACATAGATGGATTACAATAAATGTGTACAAATAATTAGTTGATGCATGCAATTTAATATTCCTAATTTTAATTAAGATTAAATGTATTAGTTTCTGTTAAGTTTCATTTGCAGAGTTCTTAGAAGTTTGAACATTGACATTTTCTTTAAAGACTTTTTGTTAAAGTCTACTAGGCTTAAGAGACGTATTCTATATAGCTCTTAGGAAATTGTTATAGAAACCTTTTGAAAACTCACTGATGTAAACTTCTATATCATATCACATCGCAATATTTATACAAGTTCCAGCTTCTCTATTTTCATTTATAGAACCATATCCGAAAAATTGGTTCTAGTCTCTGAAAAACTTTGTGTCTTACTTGTAAAAGGTTTAAAAGAAGATGATATTGAAACCGTGACTTCTATAGGAAAATTATTTTTGAAGAAGGCTCTTTAGAAGCATTATATAAATTGAAACTTCCAGCATGGCCATATTTCTAGGCTAATAGAAACTGAAATGTTAGTTGGGGGTTTGTCAAAAAATGAATTGTGTTTCTTTTTTAGTTAAGAGTGTTGAGATCTTCGAATATGTTTCTTTTTTCGTTCTGAGCATGTTCTGCGCGTGAAAAGAATAATTGAGCAGACAGAGAGTTAAGTACTTAACACAAGCATTTGGCAGGCGGAAATTAAAAAAAATAATTTTGAAAACAACTCAGAGCGCTTAGTTCAGAGGATGTTCAAAACATGCTCGACATGCTCGGAATTTGGTCGGAGCTCTATTCTGAACTAAAAATAAAGAGGCCTATATAATTATATCTATACATATAATATTCGTTCAAAAAATAATACTCTTTATTATGTCCTTAATTCAAAACTGCCAAATTTCAACTGTCAAAATGCAGGTATATTCAAGAAAATGCCAATCGAAAAATCTGTATTTCCATTAAATTACAGCCATATGTTTTTTTTTTATTATTTTAACATAAACCGAGAAACTATAAACTTCGCTCATTTTGATTCCATTTCGTTTCAACTTAATTTTTTTAGTTTCATACATCCACCGCTTGAGGTTGCTTTTGTAATCGAAAAACCAAAAAGCGATATCTTACTTTACTCCACATTACTCACACTATAATTGAGAAATTTCGGAAATAAAATTTATTGAAACATCAATATTTAAATATCGCAAGCTCACAATCGCCTCAGAGCGCACGCACCATCACAGCTGACATTTACAACAACTGTCACATTGGAACAACAACAAAACATAAAGCAAAATATCGAAGTGGATTGTTTAACCCCCGGAAGCACGACGAGCATATTATATTATATGGCTCGCACATCGCACAGTTTCGAGAGAGCATTGCATGTGAGCAGATGCCGGGCCGCGGTTATACATTTTTTCTGGAGGCAATAATAATTCTGTGTGCAGCGTAACCTTCGCATTGAAAATTTTCTTGCTTATAAAATGATATCGTGGATTTGTAAATAAAAAAAGAATAACCGGTATGTCTTCTTAATTCATCAAAAAAAACCATTTTTCTATTCATTTGTGATTTAATGTCATTTTTGAATAGAAAAACCCACCTTTTCGGGGAAAAATCTGTGTTTCAATTGAATTTTTGTTTATTTAACCTACCACGCGTATGGACTGAAAAAGCAAAAAAAGAAAAACACAAGTGTACACATTGGAACAGGCCATGTTTACACATTAAGCACCGTTGTTTATTTTGTGTTAATTTCCGTTTCTGTACGCTGTCCGTTGACGAATAAGTATACCTCCATTATGCATCACATTGGGTCAACCGTTGTTTGGAGGCTGGTGTGGTGAAGTTAAACAAAAACTGAAAAAAAAAAAGCAATTCCCGGAGCCGAACACGGTTGAGATTGACGTTTGTAAAACGCGCGCATTCGACGCATAAGAAGACAACCAATCAATTTAATTTTAGTAGATATCTCCTTTTTCCACAGTCCACACTCTCTTCCTGTCATCCTTGTGAGAGGTGACTTCATGATGAGACGTTTTGACAATAAACCTCTTGGCAAGGAAGAATAATTGTCAAGATAGTCTCTCGGTCATCAGCATTCGGTGGTTGTTCTTCCCGGTTGTGTGAAATACCTTCGGGATATGGGAAATTTTTGTTTTAAGTTTTAAGAAACACATGAGACATGTTAAACGTCAAAAAATTGAGAAATAAAAAAGAAGCAATGCACTCATTGTGAGGTGAATATTATATTCCTATGACGAAGTTTGTGTGAAATTAATTAACTAAAAGCATCTCGGATTAGAATAAAATTTAAGAGAGCAATGTTTACGCAACGATGGAAGGATTTACCAAGTTGATCTGGACGATTTTGTGTGAATAAAGTGAAATGTTGAAAACCCTTTAGGAATGCTGATTAAGGTGAATTGTAACGGTGAATTTCTCGAGTGATTTGCAGTTTTGCACAAATTTACAACCATCATTCGAAATTCGATTAAAGGACGAATATGTGCCGTTCTTAGCTATTTAATTTTTTTTCTTTTCTATACCTTTTATCTTTAAAGTGTGGTGAATATCTAATGCAATTCAGTTATTGAGGAGGTAGATAAAATCAATTTTATCTTTCGCGCGGATGTTCCTTTGATTTTTAAGTGAAAAATATATTTATTTCAAAGTGGAATCAAATTGGAATTTTTGTGATTTTGTCATTCTGTAAAATCTTGGTTTTTCTGATATAATTTTGTTTTGTCTTTATAGTTCTCCTGTTTATCTCTATCCTCCTCACAAGTGTGGTAAATAGGAAATACCTATCTTGTTTTTTTAAGTTTTTTTTTATATGTGGGGGAGTATGATTATGAATATAAAAAGAGTGGTGAAAATGAAAGTACACTTTGAATGTGTATGCATTTTTTTTTATATTTCAGTGAAACTGTAGAGAGGAATACCTGTACCTTTATTATTAATTTATTATCAACAGTAATTATATTTTGTAAATGGATTACTTTCATCACAACGAAACGGGATAAAATGAGAGTTTTAGTTAGACGGGAATGGTGAGTCTTTTTGTTTAAGATTCTTTAAATTTAGTAAATACAATTGAAAACTTTACATTCACACAATGTCATTCTATCATCTATCATTCCTTCCTTCTTTGCTTCAGACTTTATTGAAGCTAGTTAGCCACTTTAACTCGACTAGATGTTATGTTGAAAAATTTTGTCCATTTTTAATAATGATGCACCTGAATCGCATTTTCTAACAGGGTCATTAGGACCTTAATAACCGATAGTATCGTAGTATGTAACAATATTGCCAATTTAAAACGATTGAAGAATAATTAACAGTTCTTAGTAATGGGGGAAATCTGATAACTTTGGTGCCGAAAAATGATAAAGGATTTTTGTAGATGTTTGAAATGGATGCATTTTTGTTATGGAAAAGGGGAGCTTTGACGGTAGGTGTAGTTTTCAAAAGCAAGCTTCAAGTAAAAAAAAAAGTATATTTAGAAACAACAGCAATAATGTCAGTTTTGAAGACCAGAAATTTTGTACTTGAATATTATTTTAAGCCCAATTCTTGAAAGAATTAGCATTGGAACAAAATACTTTTTTTTCTTCGAAAATATTTTGTGAAATAAGATACTAAATTGACATTAAGTCAATCGCATTCTCCGCTAGCGATAAATCTATCGCAATAGAAAAAGCAGAAAGCAGAGGGTAGAAAAACTCTCAAATTTTCTTTAAGTATACTAAAGAATGTCAATGGGTCAGATGCCATAGGCTTCGATTTGGAAATAATAATTAATCTTTGGACAATTACAAATCGGACACTTTTTAAAGTTGCAACAAAAAGATAATCCTCAACCAAAAACCTTTTTTCGCACACAATACTCAAACAAATGAAATGAAATGCCAACACGAAAAATGACAGTTCTCATTGCGATAAAATATATGCTGCGAAGCTACAATGGCGGAATCTTCCTGCGATAATGAAAACAGGCTCTTGACTCCTAGCAAGTGGAGCCCGCATGTCATCTAGTATCATAAAACAGAGTTTTTTTTAATATCTACTCAGAATATGAAGTTTAAGTTTGAGTTATTAAAGCAATTTTTAAAAAAATATTTACAAAAGAGAAAACTACTATTTAAAAAGTAGATCTAATTAAGAAAAAATATTTAGTTATATAATATTCTACATCAAATAATATATTAAGTTACAAACTGTAGATTTTAATTTTAAAATAATTTCAGTAAGATAATTGTTCGAAGAAATTTTGGGTCCGACTCAGGTTGACGGGCAAGGAGTTACAATGCATACACCCAGAACTGGCGTTTAGATTTTCTATAAGTTGGCTGCAATCAGAATATTACTTCTTTTTGTTACTGGACAAATAAGCTTTTCGAATAGATAGTTAGGGCCTTTTGTAAAAGAAAAATTTTAAAAAGAAATTTTAATGTTAGCAAATCCAGATATTTCTTAAAAGGCATATTGAATGTAATGGCGTAAAATTTTAGTTGAATTAGTACGATGTTAAAGCTGTTTTAGTATGAAACTACGTTAAAACAACGATTTTACAAATTTTAATCGAATATAGCATCATACTTTCTCTACCGTTTTATTAAAGTTAAAATCATCGAATCCCTATTTTATTTTTTTGCTATCGTGCTATATACAAACGCCATAAAAGGTCTGTTCAGAAGCAATTTATTAAGAAAATTGCTTTAATACGATACTAGTTAGAAAATGCTTAAAGTTAAGAATAAGTAAGTAAACTACTTTATTAAAGTTAGCAAATTGTTAGGTAGTATAATTATACTAATACCTTAACAATAGGCTGTTTAAAATTTTGCCTCAATATCTCCCTAAATAGAAAATGCGAAACGAGAGAAGCTATAGATAAAACGAGCAATGTTGTAAAACGCTACTTGAAGTTTTGCGTTTCTAACACTATCCAAGCAGCAAATAATCGCCCTTCCATATAAAAAGATTGGTAGGATAAGGGTTTTAGCAATTGTCATTTTCGTTGAAACTAGAAGACAGTTCACAGAAAGGTAAAAAACCCGCAAAGCGGAATAAACTCGACCAACAGCACATGCCAAGTGTCTGTTCCACAATAAGATTTGGTTAAACATTTCTCCAATATTTTTGTAAGGTTTAAACGTAGTTTAACGTTGAACTATTAAAGTCGAAACTTGGCAGATTATCATATCGAGAGCAATATTAACAATCACAATTGCCTGGCATTTAATAGAATTAAGTTTCAAATGATTTTCTTGAGACCACTGGGATTATGACTACCCTTTAAATGTTTGAACACCACGCGGGCGTGAAGTAAAGGTAGAGAAAGTAAGATAGGAAAAATGTGTGGCACGATGTTCTGAGACTGAAGGTTGTTGTCTCAGATATTTTATCTCCAGGGATGGCGGCTGAACTAAAGCGGAGAATGTCGTGTCTTATTTCTATGTCGCTTATAATTCACATTATTTTATTCGTGTTCATCCTTGTTGGGCATACTAGTTTAACTCAATTACATGTTGTTAGTGTTATGCCTGAACAACATGTAATGAGTAAACCAGCAACCCATTCATGAAAATTTTAGAAGGTTTTTGTGATCATGAGGTTCACTGGCGAGCACACATCCATCGCGCCTTCGTTTATTCTGGCTGTTGAATCTTCAAAGTCACCAATTTGATAACTCAAATGGATCTGAACATCGTCTGCATAATGTAAATGAATTTTGCAATGCTTGAGTATGGATTTTAAATCATTTTCGAGAATTGGTCCCTAAAGCACACCAGCATGAGTGGAGAGAAAATCAGATTTGTAGCTTAGAATTCGCGAAAACTGCCTGAGTTCTATGACTAAGGTATTGTTCAACAAGGGACAGAGCTGAGTTTTCAAAAAAGAAAAATTTTTCAGCTTATTTAGAAGTACTCCGTAGAAAACAGTATCGAAGGCTTTGAAGAAGTCCAGTAAAACCAATGTTGTTACCATGTTCAATATCAATTTTATGCCTTACGTCATATAAGTGTGTATATAAACAGTGTTCCTTAAGAACTCTCGAGTCGTTTGTCCCGTTCAATTGCATTCTGTGTACTGCGATTGCTGTATTGTACTCAAAAGGGTTTACGTATTTATTCATTAATCTCAATGTTAAACCAGGTTTACCCAAACAAAAGAAATTCTACAAAAATCTCATACTCTTATAAAAAATCGTTTTCGTAATTTTAATTTTCTCAAAAGCTGGAAGAGGATTATGATTTCAATATTTGATAATCAGTGTACTCTATATAATAAGTGGGCTCTGAAAGATCACACAGCTTCGAAAAAATTGATATTTTGATTTTTTTTTTTTTTTCAAAAATTGTTGATAGAAGGAACTTAATTTGGAAATAATGTAAAATAACGGGCTTCTGGCTTTCTGGTATAGTTTGAAGAGATTTAACCATCTTCACTTTACAAAATCGATAAAAAGTTGCATAGCTTTTACGTTTGATACTCACACCTACCCACAGTGGCTCATGTTAACTTTTTGGGTTGCAAAAATCATCTTAAATATATGTATACAGATGTAGTTAAAACAAATTTCGAAGACTATATTATTGTGCATTTTAAGAAAAAATATTTACAGGGTGTTTCATAATCTTCTGCAGAAATAAGACTAAAATCTTTGACTTTCAAAATTTTAAAAAATCCATAACTGAAGTAATAAAAATATTTTTTTTTTTATTAAATCATCTGGAAACGTATTTTTTTTTTAATATTCTGAAAAATGGCTCTAACGATTGCGTAAAAGAATGTTGACTTTCGTTTTTGTTCTGATAATAGTTTAAATTGACAAATTTATATATAACTTATAGTTAGATGAAAATAGCTTAAATTTAAATAAAATAAATATTAAAATAAATAAAATAAAAAATAAAATAAAGAAGCATTATAGATTGATACAGTTATAAAATCGGATCAAATGAGTAGCTCATTTGGACACTACCTTACTTTTGACGATCAACGCAAGCTGTCAAAAGACAAAATGTTCAACCAATCAGAACTCTCGTTCTATCGTCCAGTGCAATCGCTTGTTTTATTGCAGATTATTAATTTTTAAAAGAACCTAATTCGATTTTAAAAAGCAAGCAAACGTATAAGACAAAAAATAAAAACTTTTTCTTAACTTTGTAAAGAACTTTCTTTTTTTATTAAAAAGTATTTAATTGTCCATATTTAATTTAAAATTAATTTGAGCGAGAAAATTATTTTAAAGCCCTTAAGTACAATTTGACTTTTTTTTTTAAACTAGGATTTGATTTGAATTTCTTGAAATTGCATCTGTTTTGCCATTCAGAATAATTTTGTTGAGGTTGAAAGATTTTTCCAAGTTTTATGGTTAACTCAAGTTTTGGGTATTTTTTTGTTTCTAGCAGTATTGTGTCTTTGTGAAAGAAAGGCTTTAGTAAGAATTTTAACTTTTGGCCAGCTTTTGGTAGATGTCGAAATCTCACTTGCATATTTGTATAGGGAAGAAAGCGGAACTCAAAACTTGGAAACGAAGTTTAGATCTATTTCGATGATGATGATGTGTTGAATATGATTGTGAAAAAAAAAGACCAAAACTGTCAGATATTTATGTTTACAAAAGAGGATATGAACAGTTTTTTTTTTTTTTGCCAAATTCCTCTTTTCTAGACATCACACTATGATCTAAAGATGATTGGATTATTACAAGAATTCTGTTGGTATCCTTCTCCTGCAATCAGTTCAAGGAAATCAAAAGCATCATTCATGTTGACAACAATTCATGTGTTGACAGAACCGAAGACAGAATGGCGAATCTCCGATCTTTGAAGAAAATTATTTGCCAGAATTATCAAAAATGAGATATTTTTATAACAAGCTTTCAATTGAGACAATGAAAAAATACTTTGCTTATCAGTCCACAAGTCGCAATTTATCCGTGGAAATGAAAAAAATAATAAAATGGAACATTTATTGGTACTAAAGAAAATTACTGAATAAAACGGTCAACGGTCATAGGCAAATGAACCCAGAATATCTTAAGTTTCGGGTCGTTTGCTTTAACTGAAATATACGTTCGATTCAAAAGGGTTTCAAGAATCGAATTGGATTTGTGAATCAATAACATTTATGTGTAGGTATTAAGAATAAGGAACAATTTGTAATAAAGACTCTCTTCTGATTTGCAAAGTCAATACCACGGCTTTTGCTTGAGATTCTTCTCCACTATCCGACGCCCTAAATAGCAGAACTGCTATTGGGCAACAAACCGAAAGCATCTTACAGGTTGAAAGTAATCAAGCCGACAAAACAGTGACATTACAAAAGTACTTCATTGTAGGTGTTGCCGTTGTTTTTAAGTATTATTTTTCTTCATTCGAAATTTTATTAAAGGTACCTGTTATAGAACCGTTTTTTTTGATTTTCGATTTTCTCATTAACGGCTCTAAAGATTTTGACCAAAATTCTTTGTACAAGAGCTTCTTTAAATTTAAAATAATATTGTATGCATATATAAAATTATTTTAAATATTAGTTTTTGGGTTTTTGAAAAAAATTACAGATTTTGTTTTTGAAAAATTAGTATCTTGAAAATGTGTGATCGACTAGTTTTTTGAATTATTTTCCAAGATCTATATTATTAAATGCTTAAAATTGGCATCCCAAATTTTTTTCTGGAACATTTTAAAATAATTTCTTCTATAAAAATGTATTTTAATAATAAAACGATTTTCAAAATTTGTTTGCACTTTTCTAGAAATCAGACGGCAATTTTTTCCATTTGAATATTTTGCTGTAATTAAATTCATGATTTTATATTTAAAAAAGAATTTTTAATTTCAAAGTACTTTTACATAAGAGCAAGTAAGTGCGATCTAGTCGTGCATTTTATTTAAACTGGTCCTGCTGTCTCCCAAAGTAAAAAGTACTTACTTTATGTCCTTTTACAAGAGTTCGTTATTTTTTTTGCGGTGTCAGAGTTATGGTTCCTTCTCTCTCTAATCTGGCAATACTTTAGTCAAAAAACTGACATTTAATGTTGCCATTTAACTTATTATATTATACTATTAATATTGTCCTTAGACTATCTTACGAACTATGACAATCTAAAATGAATCTCGTGGAGAATCTTTGCCTAGTGACATAAAATTGTTTTATAAATCTTCAAATTTTCCAGAATCAAAGAAAATATCATGCCCTTTACCACAAAATACTTATGACCCCGAAAATTCCAAACTTCAAAATCACCTTCATCGCATTATTATCTGCTTCGTTCCCACTATTACCACCACCTTAGCCTCAACTTTGCGTGAAATTGTGTTGAAAAACTTCTTTGACCTTTGTTATGTTATTTCATACCCTCTGCACTCATATTATAAATATAAAATTTCATATAGGTGCATAAATATATAACTAGCTAGCACCCTTTACATCCAACCCTTAAATGTATACAAAGAAAAACTACCAACCACAGAAAAAAGGGCACATAAAATCATGAAGCTCATGTAACTATATACCCTCTCCATGCATTGCACATGTACCCTGCTATACGAGTTCGTAGAAGATTGCAATAAATTCTCAAAGTCATGGGGTTACACAGAAGGGGGAACATGGTGTTCCGAGCTGAGAAATGGATACAAATAAGCCTGCAAAGGTACCTTGCACCTTAAAATACGTTTTCACCACATACTGATGGGGTGTATCATTTTAACCCCACAAAACATGAACAAAAAAAAACGAACTTCTTGTGCAATTTTTGCATAAAATGGCAAAAAGCAACTTGACGGTTGACGCTTATGACAAAAGCATTACATCATCGCAACGCGCTGGGAATCCAGAGTCGTCGTTCCTTGTCGGTGTCCTCATAATAATATACAAACAAACAAACCCTCTTTTTCTGCGTTTACACAGCCCACAAGTAATAAAGATATTAACCCGTTTCAGGGCAGGCCAAGATGAAAACCTTAACTCTTACATCGTAGCTATTCTTTTTTGCCAGAGCAAATTTCTGTTAAAGCCGGGAAAAAAATTAAACAAAAACTTTTAACCACGGATGCGAAAAATTCTTAAGCGAGCCCGGGCCAGGCTGCTGCTAGAGGAATATTACAGAAAACCGAAACGACTACGACGACACGGCGGCGGCGAAGAGAACGACGACGCACAGAGTTAAGCCAACAAGCCGAACGGAATTTTCATTGTTTTGAGAGGAAAATGCAAGAAATTGAAAATATGGGTGCAGTACCTACCTACCTACCTAGACCTACCCATGTAGCTACTATTCTAGGGTGATGGGTTTTGGAGAGGCATGCACATGCAGAACCCTAAAACAAACAAGAAGCTATACCTATGCTATTAATTCCAAGAATTCACCCTGTTCTTCTTCTGGTTGAACTGGATTTTGATTAAAGGCAGTACCAGCAGTATTTTTGAAATGAGTCTCAAGAGGGTGACGAAAGCCCTATAGCTCAGCAATGCTTGAATTGTTCAAAGATGTAATGAAAAAACAAACAAAAACAAGAAAGGAAGAGAAAAGAAAAGGAAACAATAATGGCGCTGCAAAATTAAATGTGCAAGTTTCAAATGTGGCAAAAGGAATTCGCGTTCATATTCATCTCCTTTCAGTTTTTTGTTGTTGTCAAGAATCCGACCTTTGACTTAATGGGTATTTCTATCAATTGCTTTTCTCGATTAACATATATTTTAAGTTTTATTGTAAAGTTGGTGAAAATGGGAATAGAACTTAGCAAATTAACATTTGCAGTGAAATATTCAGAGACAATTTCGTATTTTCTTCTTTGTAGTTAAAAACTTAAACTTGTAAAAACACGACTTTAAACAACGTTACTTGTATACGGAAGCTCGTAATTTAAAACAAATTTTATTTCGAGTATTTTTTGAGGTGCAACAGCTCGAAGAGAACCAGGCCCTATTGACTTACAACTCTCAAGCATTCCTGTGTGCGTGTTGCCCAGTTACCAGGAACGGAGGGGCCCTACATTTTTCTGCCAATTCCGAACGGCTAATGAGCAGTACTGCTCACGACAAGTGATACTTTTGGAGGACTTGTCAATTCCTTGCAAGAGGTAGTGCACCCCTGAAAAACTTTTTTGAAGCGGCTAAAAATCGAACCCCAGCTTGAAATGTTAATCAAAGTAAACATTACGATAAAAGAGGGTCTATCTGTCTGTCACTGTGTCTATACCTCAACGTACAGACTGAGCCACAGAAGGTAAACATTTTTTGAAAGCTCAGTATATTTTTTTAAACTTTATATTCTTAAAACTTGGGTTTTAAAGATCTTCGGAGAATCCCTAGAAGAGAAACAGTAACCGACATTCAGCCGTTATTAAAAATCTTATCTGTCTCAAAAAAGGAGGCCACAATTTGTACAAGAAAAATATATTTTTTACTGTAGATAGCGTCTATATTTGGATAAGAACAAAATTTAATAAAAAATGATTTTTATCGTCACCTGACATAGAAACGTTTTTGATGTGTAAACGGTGTCTATGCCGTCGGTCGGTAGGGTAAACTAAAAACGTGGGACTAACGTATACTTTCCACGTATCCCAATACGATTACACTTTCTGCGTAGCTCGTTATGGTAACACTTTTCGTGTAGCACGTTACTTTACAGAAGATTGTATTTGAGGCCCTGTTTACATTGGGAATATTTCATACTTACTGCATCGTTTTTAATTTGGAAACTTTGAAAAACAGTTCGCCTATGGTGTCAATCAATTGAACTCTTGATTTAAGTACTTTTCATTGATAGTTCGAATTAAATATCTTCATTCCTTCAAAATTTCTTCATCTCTCACCCAGAATGTCAAATCAAAAAGACTGGTGCCGAATTTCATTACAATTTCATTCAATGCCTTACAAGAATCCCCGTGATAGACGATTGCATTTTATTTTTTGCTCTGGAAAAATGCATTATCAGAGTTGACATTTAACATTTTCAAAAAAATATTCTCGATGCGTCAAAGTTTAATTTGTTCCCTATCTGTCAACCATAAAATGCCGAATTCGAATTAAATATTCTATATTACATCAAAATCCAAATCGTTCTCCATCTGTCAAGCCATGAACAGGACGATTACGATGCCAATGGATTCAAAATTAAAGTTTCTTCCGCTTATACATATTTACTTTGGTGATATTCATTTTAAGATGGGAATGATGTCAATCGGTTTATAAATCCCTGACAGAGGGAGTGAGATTGAGTACAGAAATGTCAAGAAAAGCGGAGGATTAAATTCAGATTAAACACCGTTTATCGCAAAAAACGACATCAAAAGCCTGATTATAGGATTATTTTTGTCAGTTGTTTCGCCTTTTTGACATATTTGGTGTGGGATGAAAATGTGTAACAGAATAAACCCACGTCTACCAAACTTCGCACTTAAACTGTCAAAAAGACGAAACAAAAAAAAAAAAAAAGAATAGTTTAATCAGGCCTCAAAAGTCAAACTGAAGCATTAAATTTTCGTCCACTATTAGGGGCCGGGTGTTCGCATTCTCAAATATGTTTGACAAGATTGGTGAAATTGGGTCGATTTTGAGAATGTGAACGCTCCATCAAGCAGCTTGTCAAGCATGCTTGATGAATTCCAAATGTTTTGATATTTTTGGCTATATGAGAAGCATATTTGAGAATTTGAACGCACGTTCGTTAAGGCTGAAGCAAATTTAATTTTCCATGAAAATATCGAACTGTGCACATCGTAAGAAAATATAGCAAAATGTGTTTTATAAGTAATATCGGTAATTCAAGTGGATTTTATTATATATTATTGGTCATTATCAGAATTCTAATGCGAAATGGTGTTTGACGAATGTGAACGCTAATTTTTTTCATCCATCAAATATTCATGATGTCGTGCTTTCCAAACAAATTTGAGAATGTGAACGTCCCTATTAATGCTCCAAGCAAATAGTTGTAATATTTCGTATCAGATAACAATCTCTGTTTGAATATAGTTTGATAAATGTAAGTCTAACAAACTAAACGAAGGTTTTTATAATACAGCTCTATATAAAGGGTGATTAAATTTTAAGGGCCGATGTTCAATGTGAACCACTCCTAAACAGTGGCGTAGATAGCTTTTCGCTATGGGGGGGGGGGGATGGATCTAGTTCGCTCATTTTTTTAAGTTTTAATAATTAAAAAAAAAAAAAAACAACAAATAACAAATAACAAGACTTCATTGAATTCATTATGTATGCCATAAAAAAATTATATTTTTTAAAGATAATATATTATACGCATTAATTTGATTATGAACTAGAATAAATATTGATATACAGTGCCTTATATGTATATGTATACCCGCACCTGTAAAAATGCGTTTTGTAGAAAATTAAAATGGGAATGACACTTTACTATTTTTTTTTATTGAATGGCATCACTAATTAAGTAAATTGAGAAGAAAAAAAGTTCTGTTATTTTCTCTTCTGGTGTTTAAAAATTAAAAACAGATTTTTATATATTGCACAAGTATAACCGCACAATGCAAACCTCTCTCAAGCTTCATTCAGTTATGTGCTTCGAAATGACAAGCAACAATGCCGCGTGGTAAATATTTAAGCGATACAGAAAAAGTCAAAATTCAAGCTTTTCGGTTAACTGGCCTAAGCTTAAGGGCTATTGGTAGGAAAATTTAAAGATCCGATCGTGTCCGAAATTTCTTACAAGATCCAGAATCTTATGAGACGAAAATAAGACCCGGGGATCTGCAGAAGCTGACACGTCGAGATAAGAGGCGTTTAATAAATGCTGCATCCAATTCGGCGCATTCTTTACCGGACGTCGTGACGAATTAGGCTTAGGAATTTCGGTTTCAACGATTTTTCGTGCCTTAAAAAGCAAAATGATGCCTGCTCCAAATTTGACAAAAAAAAACAACAGTCTACAAAAAAAAAAGTAAGAATTTGCCCAGCAAAACATGAAACGGAATTGGAAAACCATAAGCAACATTCCATTAATTTACACTTGGCATAATCTAATGAATGTTTTTTTTTAGATTATTTTCAGTGGCGAAAAAAAGTTTAATCTTGATGGGTCAGGTGATTTTAACGGATATTGGCACGATCTGAGAAAGCAAAAAAGTTTTTTTCCAAGAGGAACTTTGGCGTTGGCAATTGTAAGGTTTGGGGGTCCTTCTGCGACCGTGGTAAGGTTACACTTGCCTTCACCTCTGCTTGCTTGCACCCAGATGCTTCAGGATAATTTGGTACCCTAATTAACACGATTTCGTCGAGTTCGGCATGTCTTCCAGCATGATAATGCCCCAATTCACGTTAGTCGTCAAAGTTTGGGATGGTACGAATCGAATAACATAAATTTTATGGTGTTCCCGACACGTTCTTCAGATTGTGACCCTATTGAAAATCTTTGGGAAATTTTGACCCGCAAAATTTATGCTCATAATAGGCAATTATACAGTGTTGCTGAGATGCGAGAGGCGATTGTGGAAGAATGAAACTGTATAGACGATTCCATATTAAATAACCTTGTCAACAGTATGTCAAAAACAATTTTTAGATTGGTCGAAAATAGGGGCAGCAATGTCCTTTACTAATTTAGCCGAAAAAATTTACTTAAAATACAAAAAAAAAACAGATAAAAATAAAAAAGCGGTTATACTTTTGCAATACAAACAAAATCTGTTTTAATTTTTAACCACCAGAATAGAAACTAACGAAACTGTTTTTTCTTCTCAATTTACTTAATTAGTGATGCCATTCAATAAAAAAATAGTAGGGTGTCATTCGCATTTTAATTTTCTACAAAAGGCATTTTTACAGGTGCGGTTATACTTATGCAAGGCACTGTATTAAGTAAAATAATATTCATTTAAAAAATAAATCACAAAATCAAATCCAGTTTTCTGTTCTTTTTAGATAAAACACTAATGACCACGTGTGCTATTATAGGTATTTCGCGATGAATAGCTAGAGCAGCCAACATTCAAACGATCCTGCAAATAAGTAAACATCCACACCCATATTAATAAAAAACGCTTATTCCTTCTATAGTCCACTGTCTTACTAAACCATAGAATAGGAGTTTAGTCCTGGCTTAAATATTTATATTAATAAAAACAAAATGTTCCCGGAATAGTAAAATGACGTTTATCAAAAATCCTTTTAAGATAATCTTCTACAAAAGTAAGCAATCTCTTTTTTTATATTCTGTGGCTACCTAAATTGATTGTCAATTGCTTGTGTCTGACTGTGGACATTTCTATTTCTTATTCCTTTGCTAAACCACCTACTTCGGTGGTTTAACTTAATCATAATTAGTAAACGTCACTTAACAGAAAATTTGTTTTATTAATGAAATTTCGCACTTAGTCCAGGACTTAACGATAAACCTCCACTAAACCATCTTTATTAATATGGGTGCCAAAGCTTATCAATCTGTTATTAAAATAGACATATTTTCAATAATCTCACTTCGTTGGTCATGCTTCTTTGTATTGTTTTTATTCTCTTTACTGACTGGAGAAAGTTCTTTCGGGAGTTGACGTAGAAATCGGCAGTGTAGCTAATATCTTTAATAAAAATATATATAGCTTGATGGAAGCTCTTTTTCTTGCACGTTTACCTATATTATTAATTGGTGAGAAGCATAAAAAAAATTTTCAGAGTGCGTTTCTTTAACTTATTTGGTTCATGACTGGTTATGTTGAACAATTATCGATCTCAATGGGGGGGGGATATATCCCCCTGATCCCCCCCTATCTACGCCACTGCTCCTAAACGTCAAGTTTTTTTTTTCTGAATTTCATTTGATATTTCTCAATTTCAGACTAACTCTATTTGAACCAGAAAGATACACAATCGAGCAACGCGTTAAAGTTATTTAGGCTTATTATGAAAATGGGCGTTCAAATCAAAATGCATATTGTGCACTTCGTGATTTTTTCTGTCAATTTGATTGTCCAAATGTGCATATAATCGGAAAAATCGTGCAAAAATTTAAGCAAGCCGGGTCTGTGGGCGATGTGAAAACACCAGTGCATGCTCAAATAGCTCGTACTGCAGAAAATATTGCTGCTGTTCGCGATAGTGTGGCTGAAGAGCCGTCCACCTCAACTTGTCGTCGTGCCCAACAATTGCACCTCTCACGCTCGTCGTTGATGAACATTATGCATAAAGGTTTGCATTTACACGCTTACAAGGTGCAATTGACTCAAGAACTAAAGCTTCTTGACCATTTAAAGCATCGTCAATGGTCAGAATGGTGGCAAGAAATGGCAACAGTGGATGATCAATTTTCGAAGAAAATCATCTTGAGTGATGAGGCACATTTTCACCTCAGCGGATTCGTCAATAAGCAGAATTGCCGCATTTGGGCGAATGATAAATCCAAGAGTGACTGTCGAAAAACAAATACACCCACAAAGAGTGACTGTTTAGTGCGGTTTATGAGCTGACGGCATCATCGGGCCGTATTTTTCCAAAATGAGGCCGGTCAGGCAGTTACTGTGAATGGTATTCCTGTTCGCTATCGTGAGATGATAACGAACTTTTTATGGCCCGAATTGGAAGATATAGATGCGGACAATATGTGGTTTCAACAGGACGGTGCCACTTGCCACACAGCTAACGAAACGATGGCTCTCTTGCAAGACGTGTTATCTCACATGGTGACGATGTCAATTGGCCGCCAAGATCATGTGATTTGACACCGTTGGACTTCTTTCTTTGGGGTTATTTGAAAGAAAAGGTGTACGTCGATAAACCAGCAACAATTCAAGAGCTAAAGGATGAGATAATTCGGCACATTAACGGCATAGAACCTCAATTATGCCTCAGCGTCATCGAAAATTTGGACCATCGGGTGGAGGTGCGCTGCCGAGGTCACGGCGGCAATTTGGCCGATATTTTGTTCCATACATAATTGAAAAATACCATATTATCATTATAAAAAGAAATGACAATAATTTCCTAAATAGTTTGTATTTTATTCAAAATCAACATCGGCCCTTAAAATTTAACCACCCTTTATAATAAATGTTTGTCGAAATCGTTGAAGCCGTTAATGAGAAAGTTGAAAATAAAAAAAAAAAAACATTTCTATGGCAGGTACCGTTCAAAATATTTTTTTCCGAAATGTATTTTCTCCAAAATTTAGTCCATGGTCATATTAGCACATTTGATTTTTTTAACAAAATCGTTAAAGATGTTTTCGAGATAAATAAGATTTTGCATAAGGACTGTATGGCAGGTACCGTTAGTTAAAAAAAAAAAACCTTTCTTCTCTAGGGAGTCACACAAGACCTTTAAGTACCAAGAGTGAAGAAAATACCTACAGTAGTAAAGGCTGTAGGTCTAGGTACTGGTACAGACTTAGAGACATATAGACAGACAGACGGAATTGCCGGACCCACTTTTCTCGCGTTCTCTATCAACGTAATGTCAACTTTGATCAAACTCTCGAGTTCTATTTCGCAAGTAAAAAAGTCTTTATCAATTTTTTTTTTCGTACCAGCAATACATTGCAATACATGCGTGATCATTATAATAACATTGGTTTTCTCTTTATTTGTTAGTACGTTAATTTTGAAAATTTTGATTTCTTGACATTCTTGAGATGTTTCTTTACAAAAACGTCTGATTTAAATAGATTAAGCTGATAATAAAAACCAAAATCAGTTTCGCCTTAACAGTCAGTTACTCGTAAGTCTATGGATTCAAATATAATATAAGTGTTAAACCACACTGCTTTTCCTTGCCTCACAGTCTCAATTGTACAAACGGGAAAGAAATCAAGCAAAGATTTTTAAGTGTTGAACAGTCGCAAATGTAATACATTACTGGACTGTTTCCCTATGTCTCTGGTCTCTCTAAACTGTCAATTACTCGTACAGTGATTTATTACACAATTTTGTAAAGTGTTTTTCGATCATTGCTTGCTTGGACTTCTCATCACGCACACCATTGCAAATTTCACTTCAGGGTTTTATGAAAATTTATATTTGGAAACAATTTATTATAAGTTTGTCAAGAGGTCGTTAAACGTAGAATTGTAAATTCTTTCTAAATAATTAGAAGACTAATATATTGATGACTGAACAGTTACATATAAATTAGATGTCTAAGTTGGAAAAGTTTAATTGAAATATGGAAACTTTCAAATAGTTTTGACTGGTCCTTTCTCATGTTTTTGTATTTGTAGAAGGAATGTCGTCAAAGAACATCGTCGCAAAGGGCTATTTTCTCCTTCAAAAATTAACACAAATTTAAAATATACTATAGACATAACAACGTTGGGAGTGATTCTTCATATGAAACTACCAGAAAGCGATTTGTGTGCCCTATGATGAGTACTATAACAAGAACAATAACGTGTCCTAGTTTTCGGAAAAAATTAATTCAAAATTGGGTTTGTCATTATTATTTTCAATGATTTCGGCTAAAATAATTTGAACTTAAAATGCAACCTACAAGCAACTAGAACCATATAAAATTAAATGTACGACTGATTTGAATGCGCCTGCGCTTAAATTCAAGTGCTTTAGAATTTTTTAAATTTTCTACATTAATATTTTAATGTTAGAAAAGAAAAACACGTTAAAAAGGCTTGAAATTCGTTATTTAAAATTCCAAAACGATTCCTTTAGTAGTTGGAGCTGAAAACAGAAGTTTATGCGATTGCCCAAACAAAAGTACGAGTAAATGCTTAAATCACTAAACTGTTTTTGTTTTTTAATTCTTTAATTTTAGGTGCTCGAGAAAAGTGATATTTTCGAAAACCAGTTTTTAATATTTGTACGGTGGGTACCGTTTTTTTTCTGCACCTTGTAAATAGTATTAAGAAATCTGTTGATTAAAAAATCGAGCATTTGGTTTTTGAAATATTGAGTTTGAAAAAAAAAGTTAATACAAATCCAAAAAAATTTCAAAATTTAAAAACAATACTATTCAAACTTATAAGGAGCTAAAGCATACACTTGCAAAGTTTTTGAAAAAAAAAACGAAAACAAAACAAATGGGAAGGTACCATTAAAAACCATTTATCAGAATTTCTTTTCAACTATTGCAAGGTTTTACTAAATGAAATTTCTGAGAAAAAAAAATATTTACGAAATACAGTCGACTCCCTCTAAGTCGAACTTTCACGGGATATCAAAACTAGTTCGAGTTAGAGGGAGTTTTAGAAAAATTCGAGTTAGAGAGAGTTTTTTTTTTAATGATTTATTAAATTAAATAACAAGTAAAATAAATAAATAAACCTAAGCTTCTTCCTTTTATCGCTCATTATCAGGTATTTCAGTGGCTACGATGCCGCCATCGACTTCAACATAGTCCTTCCAATGTACGCCTTCAACATTATAATGAGCTTCTGATAGCCTTTCCCAGATTATCTCGATTTCTTGGGTGTCTTCGTTGTTACATCTAAGTAAGTTAAGCGGAATATCATCTTCGTCATCCCACATCTCAGACTTAAATTCCTTTTTGAAACAATTTTCAATTGTCAATCGAGTAACGTCCCCATGCCTTTAGGATTCCGCGCACACAATCGAGAAGTGATATTTTACGAGTATATTGCTCTTTTTTGGTTTCCCAAACACTTAAGATCTTGGTGAGAAGACGGCTATTATAGTGTACTTTCAAATTTTGTATTATACCTATGTCCATTGGCTGAACTATTATTGTCATATTGGGGGGGAGGGGGGATTAATACTCAAGCTTTATAAACTTTAATTAATCCTTAACTTGTTTTGGGTGAGCTGGGCAGTTATCGATAATGAATAATACTTTGCGCTTTGATCTTCCAAATTTAGAATCAAGTTTCAAAAGCCGACTTGTGAAAAGGTCTGATGTCATCCAAGAACGATGGTTTGCTACATAGTCCACCGGCAAAGTTTTAATTTTATTGAAACAACGAGGATTTTTGCTTTTCCCTATAACCGCAGATGCTTTAGCTTTTCCGACGACCTCTGAGATCTATTGTTTTACTGCTTTCAAATAAAGCACAAAATGTTTTGAAGTTGGAATGGAATGGATCCAACCAACAAATGCTTTTTTTTATTGCCTTGCAATTTTTTTTATGAATATCTTTTTAAAAGCAGATTTTTGTGTTTGATAATATTGTAAATTGCAGGTATAGCAGCGCAGCACACTGACATGTCGGTGACGGCGCAGGCGATGCAACATAGAGAACCAAAGAGTTCGAGTGTGTGCTTTTAATAAGAATTACAAACAATAACGAGTTGCGATTTGAGGGACTTTTTTTGATTTTTTTTTTCGGCAAAAGAACAAAATTCGACTTAGAGGGAAAGAAAATAGGTCAATAATCAAGAAAATGTGTTCGAGTTAGAGGGAACTTCGACTTAGAGGGAGTTCGACTTAGAGGGAGTCGACTGTATTTTGGTTTAAAAAATGAAATCAACCTATCGGTGGAAAATTTAAAAATGCTTTATAGCAAATTTCAAGAAAATCGGTTGAGTCGTTTAGTCCGTACTCCAATACACAGAAATGCAAGACCCGTCACTTTTTTCGTCTTCCTTATCACCGAAATAGCAAGTTTGATCAAAATCTCGAGTTCGATTTTTTACGAATTTATAACAATAAAACAAAGTAAAATGAAAACCACGATCCTAAGAACGAACTACTAAAATTCATTGGTGAAACAAAACGGGAAAAGGAAAATTACCTACGTGATTATTGGCTAAAGATCCACAATTCAGGAAAAGAAATGAAAAATATAAGTCTAATGGAATATATTTTCCTGAAATACTTTTTCAAAAAACAAACCCAATTTATAAAAAAAATTATCCATTCAAAATTTATACTTCTTCCTTCTTTTCCTCAAGCTTTATTGTCCTCGGTCGCCTAGCGACTATTATTCTTCTAGTTGAAATAAGACCTTTTCCAAACAACCTTATAACACTTTTTTTAAATACTCATTTTTGCATTAATCATATTTTTCCCAAACTGTATTTTCAACTTTCTACATCTGTTATTTAAGTTAAGTTTCACCACTGGCTTCCTTTTTAATCATGCTGGTTTTCAAGCAACTCGATTATGCCTAAGTTACTACTCCGAGATGGAGTCCCAACAGTACACATGGACCTAGACGGCATGTGGTTCTAGCAGGACGGCCCTATGTACCACACACAGATTACGCTACTATTCACATTCTGGATGAACGATTTGAAAATAAGGGTATCTTTCGTAGAGGTGACGTGAATTAGTTATGCGATTTGACGCCGCTAGACTTTTTCTTGTGGGGTTTCCTCAAGTCGCATTGTTATGCAAATAAACCACAATCGAAACATTCCCTTAAGTAGAATATAAGACAGAACATCGCTAAAATTCAGATGGATCTATGCGGAAGAGCCATTAAAAATTGGGCCACTTGGATCCGAGCCACCGTAAGAAGCCGATGAAGGCATTTGAACGACCGACCGACGCCATATTCATACATAATGGCATACATTAAAATTAAATTTGGTGGTACAACAGCTCGAAGAGAAATGGAGGGGACATAAAATGTCCTGCCGATTCCGAACGTCTATAATGAGTAGCACGTTTCATAAGAGGAAGAGGATCTTAGAGGATTTGTCAATTCCTCGAAAGAGCCAGTATACCCGAGAACTTCTGCTTGACATTCCAACGCGCACACTATTATGCCAAGGGGTACTACCAATGGCATACATGGGCCTTTCAAATAAATTTTGTTAATCACCTTTCCAATTTCTATCATTTAAAAAAAAAGGGACGCTACAAAAGTAGAGCGACAGGGACAACAAACGACGCCATATTTCTAGCCGCTCTTTTGACATTTCTCTTCAGTAAGGTTTGCCATTTCATGATGGAAAGATATACGAGCCAACAACGAGTCGAAATTATTAAAATTTACTACCGAAATTCGGAGTCAGTGGCCTCAACGTTAAGAGCGCTACGTCTAATTTGTGGTCGTCAGATCAACAATTGAGCGTCTAGTGGAAAAATTTGAATCCGGCCGCCTCGGTCGTGCGATTTGACGCCGTTAGACTATTTCCTGTGGGGCTACGCCAAGTCTATGGTCTATCGTCTATGCCAACAAGCCAGCTACGATTGATGAACTTCGTACGAATATCGAACGTGAAATTGCAGCAGTATCGGCCGATTTATGCTTGAAAACCGTCGAAAATTGGGTTGAGCGTCTGGACTTCTGCAAGCGTGCCCGTGGTGGCCATGCAAAAGAAATCGAGTTCCATACATAATGGCATCGAACGTGCTTTCACAGGAATAAAGAATTTCATTGATATCCAAAACCGTTTCTGTTTTATTTAAAAAAAACTTTTGTAGCGCTCTTATTGAAAAACCCGATATTTGTACGAACTTTATTGATTTTAGTAAAACGGTTTTTCATAAGGCTGCAATTTGTTTGGCATGTCCTATTTTACCTCTAGGTATAGCAATTTCCTAAAATCTATAATCTATAATCTTTATTGATATTGTTTGTAAGTTTTTTAATTATTTTTTTTTTGAAATTTTAAATTCCTATTAAATACTAAAAGTCATGCACGTACCTTTTTAACACAGAATATAACGACATTTTGACACCGCATGAAGTAAACTTTTCCCCCTGCAACACCTTTTGACCTTTGCAACCAAAAGTGGGATGCATATAACTGCTCTAACCTGCCTCATGTAAGCCGAAATTCATTCAAGCTTGGCCATTGTAACTTACAGTTTCCCTTTTATAAGGATTTATATTTGATATTTTGTGTGTAAATAGCTCTGTATATGTATAGGTGGATGTCCTATATTTTATACTCGTGCAAACGAAGATGGATATTTACTTATTATCCCTGAAGGGATTTCCAACCCAACCTACATCCCTTTCCTTTATAAAGGTAGTAGATACGAGTATGTCCAACAAAAATATACCCACATTCACAATTTGGTTTGGGTGAACTGTAAAGGGTAACAGAAGGCTGACCTTGATTTTCATTGTTTTATACAACAACATTGGCCTAACAAGATAGAAACCAGAATGAGTATGATATTTTTAAACTTTATTTTATAATCTTCAAAGAGTGGTGGGGGGTTGTAATGAAAATTGTATATACATAACATATAACCTTCAAGTTTGTTTTTGCTCAAGTCCTTCCTCTTGCAAGCGATATGATGGGTTCAGTTGAAATTTATACAATATGCAAGCCAACTTGCACTTTGTTTGAAATAGGGTCATAATTGTAGAGGTGCAGAGTAGGAGTCAATGACTTTTGCTAGGAAGGTTAATTAGATTAAGGTAACCATATTGAATCGAAAGTTTGGCAATTTATAAAATAAACTCATAAAAAACATGTGTCGAAATCTAAAAATGGGTCCATCACGCTCTTCAAATAAAATTCAGATAAATGTGTGAATTAATACCATCAACAGTCATGAGTACCTTTCATCACGAGTTCCAATATTTTTAAATATTAAGATTTCTCATTGTGAAACTAATTTCAAGAAAAAAAAATAGTATACCAGTCTTATGGAGCATATTTAAAAGAACTTTAACTTCTTCAAATAATTAATTATTGAAAACAAGTTTCCTCGACTTACCTAGATTAGCTAGTATGTAGGGATAAAATGTATACAGAAGTGCAGCAAAATGTGGAGGACATCTTTTTTCCGATTGAGTACATTAGGCACGATACAACATAAAACTTCTACAATCTTTCCACGAGTATCTTACTTCGTGATAAATATCTTTTGGGCGGAATGTTGCATGCAAAAAGTTTTACAATTATTGGGATTTTCAAACTTTGAGAGGCGATTGCTGCCATTTTGCTGAATTTGTATGTGTCAAATTGGCTGTCAATTATTTATTAATTCTAAATGGAGATTCAAAGCATTCAACAAAATCTTTAAATGATTAAATTGTTTTATGAGAGTAGGTCTTCTGTTCTAGAAAAATTTCGTAAGAAAATCATGTTGAACGAAAAGGGCCATTTCTGGTTTGTCAAGAAACAAAATTGTCGAATTTAGGAAGATCGTAATGCACACGAGATCCACTAATTGGAATGCATCCAGAGAAAGTCAGTGTTTGGTGTGGATTTCGGGCTGATGGCATTATCGGTCCATATTTCCTTGAGAAAGATGTTGGCTAGGCCATCACCGTCAACGGTCAACGCTATAGTGTCGTTGGTAACCAATTTCTTTTGTTCCGAATTAGTTGAAATGGACACCGACGACATGTGGTTTCAACAGGATAGCGCTAAGTGCCACACAGACCGTGTCACAATGGACGTTTTGCACAAGCGATTTCCGAATGTGGTTATCTCACACGGAGGTGATGTCAATTGGTCACCAAGATCGTGCGATTTGACCTCCTAAGACTTTTTCTTGTGGAGATTTTTTTTTTAAATGGGAAGTCTATGCCAATAAACCATAAAATACCACTGCCCTTAAAGCAAACATAATCAATGCCACTTGTCAAACTAAAAATGATTTATGTGCCATCCAGTGAAACTGAGTTAGACATTTGAATGTTGCTATATTCCCTACATATAGTATCCCTTGCCATAATGGTTAGTGCGTTGGACTGTCATACAGAAGGTCTTGGGTTCGATTCTCAGCTCCTAGAAAAAAGTTTTTCTTGCGAGATATTGACAAATCCTCTAAGACTATCTCTAGTCATGTAAACTGCTGCTGTTCGGAATCGCCAAAAAATGTTAGGTCTCTTCCATTACTGGTAACACGCACACAGAAATGGTTGACAGTTATAAGTCACTAGACTTAGGCTCTTTACGAGCCGGTTTGGTCTCCAATTGGTGTATAGTATATTCCATATAAAAACCCGCCAAATAGAAAATAACGTCGTTCCGAAAAAATTTGCCGAAATCGCGTTTTTTTCACTATTTTTAAGGAATTCCAATACACGATTTAAGTAAATCATCATATTGAATACTTTTTCAAAATTCTTTCTTCCTCTAAGGGCTTCCGATAAATATATATCAATATCTGGCTATACAAAGTATAAGCCTAGTCTTTGATGTTATCTCAAGCTTCAGTCGTTTTGACCATTACTCCCTAAGATCTTAATAATTTCTTCAAACATCTGGTATCGGGTTGATAGGTTTAACGGTTTGATTCTGTTGCTCTTATGCAAATTTAAGGATATACAGTAAAACCCGCTTAAGAGAAACCGCAAAATGTCGCAGTCTTTCTTTCACTTAAGCGGGTTTTTCACTTAAACGAACCCCGCTTAAGTAAAAAATAATTTCACTTACGCGGAGTTCGGATAAGTGAAAAAAAATTTCACTTAAGAGGATTTAAAAATTCCATTAAGAGGAGATTTAATGTTATCTTTTGGACTTGCCTTGAAAGAAGTTAAATAAAACAACGATTAAATAACACAAAAATAATTTATTGAAAAACGAAAACTAGCGAATTTTCGTTCTGTTCGATTCAATTTTTTTTCACTTAAGAGAGTTTTTTTTAATGAAAAATTAACTGAAAATATGTTTCAGTTATCCGGGTTTTTCGCTTAAGCGAGTTTCACTTAGGCGGAGTGTTTTAAGGAAAATTGGTTGGAAATTACTTGGGGATGAAAAGTGTTTCAGGTAAGCGGGTTTTTCTCTTAAGCGGGTTTCTCTTAAGCGTGTTTTACTGTACTATAATTTGTCTCAATCAATGTCTTTGATCGAAGTCTTGTATGACCAAACTCTCAATTTTCACATTACTGGTCAGCTGCCAGTTAACTGTCGGCTTAAGTTCTAAATTGCCTATAAGCGATTGGATATTGTTAAGCTTTAAGTCACAAAACTGACAAAATTATTCGTAATGACTAATGCCATTGTGCATACATTTATACGAACTAAACCAATGGGTCCCCTGAAGGTACTGGCAGATAGAATTGGTAAGCATTATGTGTCATTATTTCATAAATTGATGAATTCAAAAGTCTATGGCAGCGTAATGCTAAAATTAAATGTCAGTTTCACTTGTCAATTTTCCATGACGAAAATTCCGACCCTTTACACCAAGAAGTTATAAAGATTATGAAAATGAAAAACTTATAACAAATTTCCAGTAGTGTAAGCGCAGAATTATTCAAAGGCGGCATTTTTGAGTAAGATGTAGTGCATTATATTTCACCACTTTTGTCGCATACTTCTCCCATTCTAAAAGTTTATTACGACGCGGCATTGGTTCATGTCTTACTCGATTGCTTGTAAGCAGTTTTATATGGGTGTCAACCCACAAGCCGGTTGACTAGCCCCGAACAACGTAGTTCACGTTAAATTTCTGTATAGCGCCACATCTCTGCCATCAATAAGCAAATAAGATTTACATGGGTTAAATAAATTAGATCATTGATCACGCACCATGTTGGCATCATTGGACATTATAATGCGCTCTCACTCCTGCCATCATATCGATGTTAATTAATACAGCAATTAATATATACACCATCAGTGACCATGGGTTACCACAATGTAATCACTTTATCACCATAGTAGCCACTGTAATTGGACATAGCTATAGCTCTGGCAATCTAAGAATGAAATAATCTTTGAATTAGATGTTGTAAAGATAACTTAAGAAAGACAATTCAAAGGTTAAATAGTATTTGACCCTTAAACGCAATTCCAACTCTAATCATCTGAAGACGTTAGTATCCTATTCTTCTTCGGAAAGTTAAAAAAAAAAAACCGCATCCGCTAAGCCGAGTGATGAAAAATGTTCTATAGTTTGATATAAAGTTTTGTGATTGGTCTTGTAATATACACAAAAGTGCAAAAGAAAAGAAGGAACATTTTTTTTGATCCAGGACGCAGTCTGCTAGAAAAATTTTAAACTAAAATATCAAATTCTAAATTTCTTATAATAAAAAGTTACATAATGGTGGCCCTCTTCTCTTTGCTCATCATTACTGCCTGCAATTGTTTTCCTCCCTTTTTAGCACATTCAGACGTGGCCGGATTCGGTCACGAGTTCTACGCAAAAATTCACTTGTTGAACGCGATGCACTCTGATTTAAAAAATCTCAGTAGGCCATTTTATTCAGTTGAGCTCTCCTTGCTAAAATTCACATTTAGTTCAATCCAGTTTCAAAGTAGACCTCTTTTGCACAAGATTGTCGGCCTTTGACAATATGTCTGAGGTTATGGGGACCATCTGTCACGCACATGTCGTTGGAAATGGCTCATCTATCATATGACTTGATTTAACCGCATGTCAAACGAAGATTCATCGAAAATCTGGTATTTTTGTTTTTCTTAAATTAAAAAAGAAAATAGTAGTAAAATAAATGATTAGATTGATAAATAGTTAATTATATTTCTAAAAATGTTTTTTTTTTAATATTTTTAAATAAGGCGTTCACCGAATGACTCTAATTTGTTTGCACAAATAACATTTTTGTTAAATTTTTCGAAATGATTTCGGCCATATGAGAGCCACGACTAGCTTGGATATGGATGTCCAACTATTTTATTTATTTATTAATTTCTCTATGTGTACAAAACTTCCTTATACTTAAAATATATGTTAACTTCTTAACTAAATATGTACATAAGAACTATTGAATAATATAAGATTTAGATACAAGACAACATAAATAAAATATTTGTTAATAGTGAGATATGTAAATTATTTTTACTCGATTCAAATCACATTCAATATTTTATTTTTAAAAAACATTTGTAAAGAATTTCCTACCACGCGTGGGGGAAATCAATTACATTGGCATATTTATTAAAAAGTTTACTGGCCCAATTTAGATGTCTATTCTACTTGAAATATTTTTTTTTAAGACCAAAAATAACGGTACCTGCCATACGATTTTTTTCGAAATTTTATAAATATTTTTTTTTCTCAAAAACTGTTAGACAAATTTCAAAAATAAAAATACAAAAAAATTTCATTTAGTGAAAGGTAGGTAATGGTTGAAAAAAATTATCCGAAAAATGGTTATTGAGGGTACCCCCCCATGGAACCTTTTTTTTTGTTTTTGATTTTCTCAAAAACGTTACAACCGATTTTCCATTTTTTTTTGGCTAAGGCTCCTCAGAAACATTAATAGAATTGTGTACTCAAATTTTCAAAAAAAAATTTTTTTTTGGATTTTTAAAAAAAACATCAATTTTTTTTTTTAACTCAATATTTCAAAAACCCGATGCTAGATTTTTTTTAAACTTGATAAATAAAAGTTTCTTAATATAGTCTATAAGATGTGAGATAAAAACTTTTATTTTACCTAAAAATTAAGGTACCTACCATACAAATGCTAAAAAATTACAAAAAATGGTTTTCAAAAATCGTATTTTTCTCGAAAACGGCGCGTAGAATTTTGATAATTTTTTTTTTCAATTAATTTTTACGATCTTTAAGTTAATAAAAAAAAATTGAAATTGAGATATTACAGCTTGTACCTACCATAGAACCATTTTTCGAATTTTGAATTTCTCATTATCCACATAACGGATCTTAATGAAATTTTTTATAGAGAAGCTTCTAAAACGTCTAAAATATATTGCATTTCAAAACCTTAAAATAAGTATTTTTTGAATTTTTGAAAAAAAATAATCTCTTTTTTATTTTTTTCTTAAATTCGATATCTCAGAAACGGCTCAATATTTTTTTTGTAAATTTAATTTTTATTCGAACAATTATAAAAACTTTAAATTGACGTACCAAAATTTTTTCTTAAGCGTTTGTAGATATAATAAAAGCTTTTTTTCTAAGAAACCACTACAACGAATTATAATTTTTGTTCTTGCATAAATTCATATTTGCATAGCATTCCGTTTTTGTCTCTTAATACCAAAAGAATTTAAAAAAATAATTTTATCCTTATGAACAGTTTTCTCTAATAACATTCGTTTTTTAAAATTCCTAGTCTATTACATAGGAGCAAGTACGTGCGACTCTATCAATTGCCTTCGAAAAGTCTGTAAAAATTACATCTACCTGTTTTCCTTTTTCAACAGCATTAGCACAGAAATTTGTAAGTAAAGTGAGATTAGTTTCAGTTTACTTACCACTGACAAATCCGTGTTGAGAAGATAATATACATATATTGTAATATTTTTAATAGGTTCGTTAAATAAAACTTAGTACTCTTTTTAGTATTTCTTCTTTATTTACACTTTCCAATTCAAAACAGTAAATCCCAATTTATAATCAACTCAAATACTTTTATTCAAATTTATATCACACTTGTTTAATAACACAATCCAATAAGCAATACTTTTGCACACTTTCATAATCGAAAATCAACTGTATCCCGCTCACCGTGAACACTCCCTTATACGAGTATACTCAAATTAGTTCTTCTCGAAGGTTCTCATCTTGGAATGTTCTAGATGGTTGGAATAAGGGGAAATATATTTGACATTGGAAAAGAGCTTTTTGTTTCTTCCATAAAGTAGATATGCAATTTTCCAACAGATGGCGCTGTTGGAGTATAAAGCTCTGTTCACAACAATATTTTTCACAGCTTCATACATCCTTTTCTTAAGAAGAGATTCAAGAATTTTTGGACTTAACTGTATATAGGCCTATAATTTTCAACACATTGTTTTGATCCTTACTAATGAAACCGAGTTATGTATGAACTCCAAGTATGACACCCAAGTCAGAAGGTACCTCGTCTTCAGAAAGAGAAATGTTAGAGAAATTCAAAAGATTAGCAGACATGGCAGGGTCTTTTACAGAATTATTTGAATTTAATTTAAAATTTTATTGCAAAGATGATGCAAAATAGTCACAAATATTTTTGAGATCACTACTTACAATAAAACCATTATAGCTAAAAGAAGATGGAATACCTAAGGATTGTCTCGTTGAATTAGGTAATAAATTGCCAGAAACCTTTCGAATTCGTTTCTTTTTTTTTTTTTTTTGATTCCATGTTCCTAGCTATGCACAATTTTTTCAAGTATTCACGCTCACGACGTAACCGACAAAATTCGCTTCGAAAACTTGAATCGAAATTTTCTAATCGCGTTAATCTCTTTCAAACCCAAACTTTTTTAATCCGTTTAACCTTTATAAAGTTAGAAAATGCATCATACAAAACATTTAAAAAAATTACGGAGCTACCAGATACGTCTTGATAACATAAGATTGATCTGCACTCAATATTACTCAGATAATATTATTAATGGCAATTAAGCCATGGTGAATTGCCAAAATGTACTGAGCACAAATCAACTTCCAGCTGGCATATTTACGTACACTAGAAACAATATTTCCAATTTGAAGCTCAAACCTTCTTAAAAATAACACCTTTTACATTTCAAAAAAATGAAGCATGCATTGTTGATCGATAATACTAACAACACAAATTCTTAACAGAAAATACGTAATTAAGTTTCACCCAATTTTGAAATGATTTTATGCTAAAAAACTGAAAAATATTCTTTTGTATGATTTCTTGCGAACTTCTTTTCGGTTTTAAAGAGCGCAAAAATGCTGATTTTCTTATTTTGAAATATTTGGTAACTCTGTTTATTTGTTTTGGAGAGGTATTCTTTAACATTGTATAAGCTTTTACATCTGTCTTACTCTACTGGTCTCTTTCCGAGTAGATGGAAAACAACTTTTCTAGCCTAACACTAAAAAGGCGAATCTTCTATCTATCGTCCAATTGCACTTAAGTCCCCTTCTTCTAACGTCGCGTCGTAGAAACACTGATAAATTTTCAGATTAAGAAATATCTTGAAGAATGTAAGCTTCTCAATGACCGGCAGTATGGCTTACGTAGCAAGACATCCACTGGTGATCTGATGGTATATCTCACCGAACAGGGGCACATATCTTTACATCGTTTTGGAGAAAGTCAGATTAAGGCACTTGATATTTTAAAACCATTTTTTTAGGGTTTGGAATCAAGCTCTCTTATCGAAAATGCGTGCATTTGGTATTGATTCATCAATACCTTCTCTTCTTCGTTGGATAAGAATCTTTCGAAACGCTCAATAAAATTTATATTAGACGGTCTTAAGTCTGAAATTGCTGGTGTGCCACAGGGCTCTGTTTTTTCTCCGACTCTCTTTCACATATTCATAGAATTCCCATATTTGAGCCGGTGCAGTGCTCAAATTACTAACTTGAGTCCCTTGTATAGAATCAAAAAAAAAAGAGCTTTTAAATGATAAGTGATAGAAGTATAACAGAAACATCTCTCGAGCACCGCCGCAATGTTTCCCGTCTTTTATTATTTAACCGTTATTTTTATAAACAGTATTCTACTGAAATATCCAGTTCGCCCTTAAAACAATTTAACCGTTTAAATATCAATAAGTTTACGATTCAGCTCAACTTCAGCATACCTACTGTTAAATTCAGAGATTCTTTCTATAGCCGCACCACACCATATTGGAATGGCTTATACGACTTTAATGCGCACAAAATTATAAAAAAAAATTTCTTAAACCAAAACTTTAGTAATTTAAGCCACCATTAAAAAATCCACCACCAGCTATTTATTAAACGAAAACTTTTGTTATTGAGTCAATGTTACTAGTAAACTTAAATTTGGTTGGTTAATGAAGTAAATTAATTGACTCAACTAAAATTTTGTCATTCAATGAACTTCATCATCGTCTGAATTTAAATTACGGTAGGATTTGCCCCAGAGTGAGATTTTTTTTATTGCTTTGCATTGATTTAAAACCAAATATTAAAAAAATTGAGTTGGGTACAACATTTTTCTACTCACAGTGTCGCAGTCTCATTTATAGTCATTAATGGACAATGGTCCAATCCAATCTTATCAGAGAATACTTAAGCTCTGAAGAAGGGTCTGAAAAGTTATAGAAATCTATCTGTGTGTAAGTGAAATATCATCCGAAAAACCCTCATTTAGAATAAAAGGGCTGATTTGATAAATATGAAATTCATTTAGCTTAAAAAACAATAAGGATGAGCTTACTCTCAACCAAGCATTTCATATCTCTTAGAGCCAATGACCTAAGAATCGTAGGCTATGTAAGGGGATTTAAAGCTTTTGGCTGTTGTTGTAGATTGCTTTCAATTTGCCTTATTATTAATTGGCTTTACAAAATTGCAGATGTTTCTGCAAAGATACGAGTGAAGGAAAAATGATGATAATTTAAAAATACAAAAAAAAAAAGATGGGAAGAAAAACAATGGCAGGTGGATGGTTGGAATTTTCAAATAAAGTTTTGCAATCACTTTTTAGTTTTTTTAAAAAGATGTTGAAATTGTACATACCAAGTCGTAGCTGCTTTTATTGTGTATTTACTTGTCTTACCGGTGATATGGAGGACGAAAAAAAAGAGGTTTAACTATTCTTTAAGCAGCTGGATCGATTTTCTTTAAGCTTTAAAATTTTGCGATTTACGAAAACTGAATCTAGAAGTTATATTTGATATAAATAGGACAAGAAATTACATTGGTTTAAAGTATCCAGTTACGGTTACACGTTCCGTGTGGCAACTTGCCTTACTAATTTTTTTCAAATGTTTTAAGACACTTTTTACTTTGGAATATTGCGTTCTTACTACATCGTGATAACATTGTCAATGGATTGAAGTTCCGATTTTAGTACTTTCCATTGATATTTTGAACGAAATGTTTTCATTTCCGTATATTTCTTCACCTCTCATTCAATGTGTCAAAAAGACGAAAGATGAAACAACCGGTGTTAAATTTTATTGCAGGTTCATTTAATGTCCTAAACAAATCCTCTACACGTTGGTTATGGACGATTGCACTTTATTTTATACTGCGGAAAAATGCATTTTCGGGGAAATCGGTTGACATTTGCAACGAAATATTCTCGACATATCAAAATTTAATTTTTTTGTTATGTGTCGAACCACATAATGCCATATTTCGAAAAAATATTCTACATAGTAGACGGTTCTCCATCTGTAAACCATGAACTGGATTATGCCAATAAATTAATGTTTTAGTTCCTTCCGCTTATATTTACTTAGATGATTTCCATTACCTATACAATATGGGACTGATCTCAATCCGTTTATAAGTCTCTAACAGAGCGAAGAGATTAAGAGATTAAGATTAAGATTAAGTACAGAAACGTCAAATAAATGAATAGCGTCTATAGCAGAAAAAAGACACCAAGAACCTGATTACACGATTCTTTTTTCAGTTGCTTCGTCTTTTGCGACATATTTGGTATGAGGTGAAAAATTGTAGCAGAATATAGCTGCATCTACTACACTTTTCACTAAAACTGTCAAAAACCAAACAAACGAAAAAAAAGAATAGTGTAACCAGGCTCCTAGATTTATATATGTTTTCTGCAGACTTGAAATTTGTGGTGCGTTCTTCTTCTAACAATATTTAACTTTTGAAATAAATAGGTTCGCTACTTAACTTTGAAATTTTCTGCATTTCAGTCATAGTTCTTATAAAAATAAAATGCACGACTAGGTCACACGAACTTGCTTCTATGTCAACGGCTAAGAATTTCAAAAATGAATGTTATTAGAGAAAAACTGTTCCCAAGCGTAAAATTCATTTTTTAAATGACTAAAACAACTTCTTTAATCGTTGGAGGTAAACATAAGATGCCATGTGATTCAAGCAAATAAAGGTTTATACAAGAACAAAAATTATAAGTTTTTTTTAGTGGTTTCTTAAAAAAATAAGCTTTTATACCTATAAAAAATTCTTAAAAAGTTTTTAAGAACAAATGTTGGTACGCCAATTTAAAGTTTTTATTATTTTACACATAAAAATTAAATTTACAAACAAAAATATTGTTTCTGAGATATCGAATTTTCTAAAAAAAAAAATAGATTTTTTTTTCAAAAACTCACGAATTATTTTTTTTTAACGTTTTGAAATGCAATGGTTTTTAAACTTTTTAGAAGCTATTCTATAAAAAAATTCATTAAAATCCGTTTTGTCGATAATGAGAAATTCTAAATTTGAAAAAATAGTTCTATGGTAGGTACAGTCAGTAATATCTTGATTTCAATTTTTTTATCATTTGGTTATAGATCGTAAAAATTAATCAAAAGATAAAAAATTTTAGCAAAATTCTCGAAACCGTTTTCAAGAAAAATACGATTTTCGAAAACCATTTTTTAACATTTGTATGGAGGGTACCGTTATTTTTAGGTAAATTAATTTTTTTACTTATATCTTATAATTTATACTAAAAAAAATTTTATTTATCAACTTTTAAAAAAATCGAGAATGGGGCTTTCGAAATATTGAGTTTAAAAAAAAAATGTTTTCAAAAAACCCCAAAATTTTTAACGTAAAAAAATAATCAAAATCTGTGTTACCGTTCTTGAGAAAATCAAAAACAAAAAAAAAAATGGCTCCAAGGGGGGTACCAAAAATAACCATTTTTTGGAAAATTTTTTCAAACCATTACCTAGCTTTTACTAAATTAAATTTTTTGATTTTTTTTTAAATCTGTGGGACAGTTTTTAAGAAAACAAAATATTTATAAAAGTTCGAAAAAATCGTATGGCAGATACCGTTATTTTTGGTCTTAAAAAAAAAAGAAAAAAAACGTGTGGGGGGAAAATATCAAAACCCATATCTACCAAGTTTGCAGAAAATCGGCCAAGCCGTTAAGGCTGTAATCGAACCGACAGACAGACAGGCAGAATTGCGAGACCCACTTTTTTGGTCTTCGCTGTCATCGTAATGCCAACTTTGATAAAAATCTCGAGTTCGATTTTTTTTCAGAATTCAGCCTTATAGTACCTATAAATCGCAATTAAAAATCTACTAAAGTTCACAGAAAATGTTTTCAATATTTAAAATACATATCGACTATTTTGTACATTATTATGTGTGATCAATGAGTGCGTTTGATATCAAAAATTCGGAACTTAGACAATCATTGATATTTACAGTTCTAAACCATGAGTCACGGCAATCACACTTTTTTGATGTGTAAACATCTTTCCCGGCGGTAGAGTGAATTGAAAACGTGTGTAAAACTTATACGTCCCGGTTACACCTTCCGGTTACACGTTACGGTTACACGTTACGGTTACACGTTCCGTGTAGTAAGCTACCTTACCGACGATTGCATTTAACACCATGTTTACATTGTAAATATTGCGTACTTACGACATCGTGTTTACATTGGAGACTTTGAGTACTGAAATCTCGATTTTATTAATTTCCATTGCTGGCTAGAACTTAATTCAATCCCTCAACATTTCTTCACCTCTCGACCAATTAGGCCTATTCTGCCACATTTGTTATTCCGCTATAGATTTTCTGTTATGAATCATAAAAGATTTCCACCTTAAAAGATCTTTTATGATTGATATTCAGAGGTTCGAACTTTTATTAAAGTCTGTTAGGCTAGCCGCGCACTGGCAACTGTGATCGAAATCAAATAGTTTAATCACTAGTTGAAAGAGAACCGCGCACTGGAAACTCTTTACTCACGCTCACACTCTTTTCTCTCTTGCGCTTATGGAAAACAGCTCAACTATTACGAATTAATTTTAGGCAATCGTTTAGTTTGGTTCAGAACATAAACTTTTTAGTTGCTCGAATCGAGTTGCTTTAAGTGCGCGGTGTCCCATATAATCCCATATGTTTCATTTTAGCAACTAAACAGTTGCTAAACTATGCTACTTCGAAAACGAGATCTGTTATAAAACTGAACTAAATCTGTTATCATAATCAGCTGTGATTATGTAAAATATTTCATCTGACATAATTGAAATGGATGACGAACAAAAAAGTAAACTCTTATCCTAGGCGCGCACATTCAATTTTTAGTTTCGAAACTGCTTGGTTCGAGCAACTAAAAAGTTTGTGTTTTGATACAAACTAAATGATTGCGCGCACATTCAATTTTTAGCTGTACAACTGTTTGGTTGCTTATAGAAAACAGATGAACTATTTAGTTGAATGTCCGCGCAGGTGCATATAAATATAGTTCTCCATCTGTCAAGCCATGAACTGGATGATGACTACGACTTCAATGTATTAAAAAAATTAGTTTTTGCCACTTATAATTCCATTACAAGGTGGGAATGATCTCAATCGGTTTGTAAATCTCTGACAGAGGGAGTAAGATAAAGTACAGAAACCTAAAAAAAAAGTTAAAGGATTGGTTTGATTTTGATAAGGTGAATGCTCCATCTAGCGGTTTTTTCAAAAAAAAAGTTTTGACTTTTTCGCTACATGACAAGTATATTTGTTGGCGGCGTTAAGCCAGATATACATTGTTCAAATGCATGAAAAGCACGTGCAAGTCTATTATTTCAGTGGCGAGAGAACGTTGCCCTTTGTGTTTTTTTTTTGAGCAAAATTGTGTTTTTACGAATTTCTTTGAGATTTTTGTAATTTTATCCGAGTAATTTGTTTTATTTTGTCTGTCCATTTCATCATATAATTTTCGTTTGTTGTTTTAATATTTTAATCAGTGCTTATTATGCTGTGCTGTGTTCTCATCTCTTCGACGTACTATACGCAAATGAACCAATAAATACATGATCAATCATCATCCTTGCATATACAATATTTCTATGCAGTACGCTAGATTGTAAATATTTTGATTTTTCTTCAAGCCTACATCCAATCTGTACGTGTGACTTTTTCATTAATACATTTACAATTGCTGAGAAAAATGCGGAGTTATCGTTCATTCTTCTTTGTGGTTTTCTGTTTTATATTTGGTGTTCGCTCAGTGCAATTCGCTTAACTGAGTAGAGTAAGGAGTGCGAAGAGATGACTCCTTTTCGCATGAACAAAGTTAACTTATATCAAAAATCGCTGTGTTTAAAAGCACAGATGCACTCGAAAGGAAGCCAAAAGAGAAACAGAGATTAAAATCAGATTCGTGTAAAAACAGTCTATTTTTTATCAGATAACATCTCTGTTTGAATATAAGTGTAAAAATATAATGCTGTCACAAGCAACATCCCTGGTTAAACATAAGTCAAACAAACTTTACGTTACGTAGCGGAGTCCACTTACTCCTAACACATGCCACGAACTACATCATCGAAGCATATTGTCGATAAGGTTTTTAGGTCGTTTGAAATGAATAAGTGTCGACACGGCAGTGCGAACTTTGGGAATCCATGTATTATGCCGACATGGCGTGTAAGGCTAGCCGCGCACTAGCAACTGTGATCGAAATCAAATAGTTTAATCACCAGTTGATAGTGTACCGTGCACTGGCAACTCTTTACTCACGCTCACACTCTTTTCTCTCTTGCGCTTATAGAAAACAGCTCAACTGCAGCGAATTAATTTTAAACAATCGTTTAGTTTGTGTCAAAATACAAACTTTTTATTTGCTCGAATCGAGTTGCTCTAAGTGCGCGGTGTCCCATATAAGCCCATATGTTTCATTTTAGCAACTAAACAGTTGTGAAACTAAAAATTGAATGTGCGCGCCTGGCCTTAAGAGGATCGAAATAGTTCGTCGAGACAATTTTGTATGTTGTTATTCGGTTTTAGTTGTTAACTAGTGGTTTTGATCCCATTAATCTTAAGTTCACTTTATAATTTTTTGATTATTACATTAAAAGTATCCTAAACACAAGTAATAATGGAAAATGAACAAGAAAAATGTGTTTGGACTCGTTCCGAAATAATAATTTTACTAGAAATAAGTAAATACAACAAAATAGTTGATTATTTCAAAACGTTTTTACAGTACATGGTCCGAAAATACATGTGTTTAGGTGGAAAGCATTATGTACAGCTATGTAGAGATATTTTTGGATTTAAGTATAAGTGAAAGGGATAAATTGTGGAAAAATAGTGGCTTTCATTTGAATATTACCCCTAACACACACCACAAACTACTTCATCTAAGCATATTGTCGATAAGGTTTTTGGGTCGTGTGAAATGATTATGTGTCGACATAGCAGTGCAAACTCTGGGAATCGAAGTAGTATCATTGTATATAGTATGCCGAAATGGCGTGTAAAAAGGACCGAACTAGTTCGTCGAAACAATTTTTTATGATGTTATTCGGTTTTAGTTGTTAAAATTTACAAATCGCCTGAAAAAGCAAGAGTAAAATTCAATCTCCTTAAGCAACAATTCAATAAAGCTCTGATCAACAAAAAAGTGGTTCTGGAGCATTAAAATTCAAATATTTTTCGGTCATTTTCACTTTTCATTTATAATTTTACAGCTCTACCATTTCACAGCTGATTTTGGCATGTACTTCTACGTCGGCGTATTGGTGTGTAAAAAGCGAAGTACTTTATCGATTATATCGGTATATATCTAAAGTCAGAAACTAGTACGATTGCATTGTATGTTTATTGGGTACGTTCGATAACAAAAATTCGGCACTCGGACGAACGTTGATGTTTACACATCTTAACCGTGAGTCCTGGCACTCACACTTTTTTTTTTGCATAATTAACTTTATCGAGAACGATTTAACCTATTTCAATAAATTTGCATGTGGACTCTTCTAAATAAAATGCACTCGTGGATCGCACAAACTTGCTGTGTTGCTTAAGTGATTTAGAATTTTAAAAATGTCTTAGATAAAAACATGAATCTTATAAGAAAAACTGATCAAAAGAATGAAAATCATATTTTTAAATGGCTAACCTCAATCTCTCATAGTAAATATGAATTTAAGCAAGAACACAAGTTTGAAATCGTTGCAGAGGATATTTATATAAAATTGTTTTTACTTATACAACTTTTAAGAAAAAATGTTGGTATTCCAATTTTAAATTTGTATTATTGTGCAAATGAAAGTTAGATTTCAAAAAACTTTGAATTATCGAATTTTCAAAGAAAAAGTTTGACATCTGAGCGAAAAAAATTATTTTGAAAGTTTAAACTTCCTTAAAGCTTTTCTTAAAAAATAATATTTAAATCCGTTAATTCTATAATGAGAAAGCCAAATATTAACAAACATGGTTCTATGGTAGGTACTCTTACAAATGCCTAAATTAATTTGAAGCAAAAACAAAATTGATCAAAATTTTGTATGAGCCATTTATATACATAAAATAATGTTTTTTTTATTTTTATTATTTATTTTTATTTAAAATAATTTTTTTTCTTACATCCTGTAGATTGTATTACAAAAAATTTAGTTTAAAAAAAATCGAGCATGGGGTTCTCGAAATATTGTGTTTTGAAAAAGAATTCTAAATTTTCCTTGGAAATAAAAAAAATAATTTTCTATATTTAAATATAGATACAGTAGTATCCAAGCTTTTGGAGATCCTTTTATCATACAAAAATGATCAAAGTCGGGGTTATAGTTACTGAGCAAATAACAAAAATAAAATAAAATGCACGATTGGATCGCACGTACGAGTACTTGCTCTTATGTAAAATTACATTGGAATATACAAATTTTGTATATATAAATGAAAAACATAGATTTAATGAGATAAAAATATTCAAATGCATAAAATTACCATTTGATTTCTAGTAAAGTATGAATTTATGCAAAAAAAGTTTAAAAATCGTTTTGTTATTAAATTAATTTTTATAAAACAAATTTCTTTACAAATTTTCAAAAAAAAAAACTAAATTTATATAATAAATAAAATTAATATAGATCTAAGGAAATAATTTCAAAAAATAACCCTTCACTCGTTTTGAAGATATTGATTTTTACCAAAAAAAAATTGAAATTTTTTTCAAAAACCCAAAAAAACATTTTTCTGAATATTTGTATATACAATATTGTTTTAAATTCAAAGAAGCTCGTGTACAAACATTTTAGTCAAATTCTTAGAGCCGTTAAGAAGAAAGTCGAAAATCAAAAAAAAAAAAAAAAAAAAACATTTCTATGACAGGTACCGTTAATAATAGTTTTTCCCAAAAACCAAAACTTTGTTTGACAAAAATGTGCAAAATCTAATTTATATCTGGATAAAGACACTTAGCACACTTAATTTTCTTGTATCCAAGTCGTTAGAGCCGTTTTTGATATAAGTTAGATTTTGCATAACGGCTGTATGGCATTAGGTACTTGCCGAAAGTTTTGGAGGGTACAACATTTTATGTCTCCTATAGGGAATCACCGAAGAACCTCAAGTACCAAGTTTGAAGAAAATACCTCCAGTAGCTTAGGCTGTAGGTCGATGTAAACATAAAGAGACAGAAAGAAGGAATCTCCGGACCCACTTTTATCGTCTTCAATATCATCGTAATGTCGTAACGTCTGATCAAAATCTGGAATTAGATTTTTTTTAATATTTCCACCAAAGCCAAAATTGTTCTTATCAAAAGCGCTTTCCCAAATTTGTTCATAAAATACCATTTGTAGATACAGTGCCAAATCACAAAAAGACTGAACTTGAAACAAACGAAATTAGCTCCATCAATTGATGTTAAAATGCACAATAATTGAATATCGAACAATTTACTGCAACCTTTAGTCTTCAAATCGTGTTAATCTACTAATAGTTCAATTTCCAAAGCTAGTTTGCGGTCAAATCGGTGGTTTCGAAATTAAACACTGCCACCTATCATTTAGTGATTTGCCCGAAACCACAATCGAAAGCCTTCATCGTTTTACCTTGATTCAAACGAGTTTCGGTGTTTAAATACCCTCTCAGCCTCCATTAGCCAGCCCAGGTGATAATTAATTTCTAGACTGCCGTCCAAATGACTTTATAGAAAATGACAACAGTGAAAATAGCATATGACAACAATGCACCCCATAATTATGGAGACATTACCCGCCATACATGTAGGTAATAAAGCCGCATCAGAGAAACTGTGCATATCGAATTACGGATACGTATGAGAGATCTAATATCATTGCGACTTATAATACACTGACCGTTAAATTATCCGATTAAATGCGAAGCTGAAGTTGAAATTGTAAAAGAAAAATCAAGAACAAAGCAGATTAATGTCAGTTTCAATTTCCAGCAATGTGTTACATCATTTTCATCATTCTACAAATTTGTATCCCCCACTGGCGCTGGGGTAGCCGACCACATACATAGACAAACTACACACATAGTGGAGAGAGTGGGCAATGGGAGGCACGAAACTAACCCATTTGTACTGGGAAAGTGCAACAACTGTCAAACCGTCACAACCTGTGTTTGGGAAAGTTTGCGTCCCTCGTTTCTTTGTTGACAGTTTTCCTTATGCTGGGAGACACGAGAAGTCGAACTCGATTCCTTCAGCAGAAAAGTTTGTTTCCGGGAAACTTTCAAGTCAAGAAGGATGCATTATTTTTTTCTTTAAATACAAAAGCCAATTTTTTTAAAAGTTCTTTAACGAGAATTTAAACTTTCAAAGTCAGTTGGGATAGAAGTATTGGAAGTGTTTGTACGAGTATTACTTTAATTGAAAGCGAATAACAGGGTGGCACGGGTATACTTTCTAGAATACTCGTAAAGAAACCTAAACGTAAAATATTCATTCGTAGAATTGTAAGTGTACACATGTGTAAAAGTGTCTTCTGAGTCTTGATACTCGCGGTTTTAGGAAAATTTAAAAAGGAGAAAGGTCCGTCAAAGGAAAAGGAATTTGCTCGTGTAAATGCAATTCAAAACAATGACAGATATGATTGCATTATCCGTCACGACCACTTTATATCACTTGACTTAATAAAACACCGAACTTAACTATTTAAGTCTTTAAATTTCCTTTTTCACAGTTGAATAACTTATTAAAGTCGTATTTATTGGTAAATGTATAGGCAGCGCAGCCAAATTTTACACAGTAATCAACAACGAGGGAATACTGCGGATAAATTAGCCAGTAAAAATAGTGTATATAAAAATACAAATAAAGTTTTGGAACGTCTGGAATAGAATTAAAAACAAATGGCAGGTTTTTATTGTTTGAGGATGTGTTCGGTGATATTCTTTAGTTTTATGGTTTGTTTTCACTAGAGTGTAAATGAGGTGGTGTGAGGTGATGGTCAAAATAATTATGCAATGCATTGACTACATGATGTCATTAAAAAACTCAATAAAAAAAATCAATACTCGCAATGTTCGGTCCAAATGCGTTGTCATCTAATATGTGTCATAAAGTTAATAGTTCTGGTTTCGAACTCAAATCAAATATTCTTTTGCTTTGTGGTGACAGTTTGTATGCAATTTACATAAATTGCACGAACTACATAGTTCGTTTCATATCTGTTAGGTTAGAGTAGAGTTTGTCTGCTCTGTCATATCTGAAGGGAGATGGGTTACTTGGTGAACTGATCAACCAGATGTTGACTAGCAGGGATATCAATTCAAAATTTGGTAGTAAATGAGCTGCTCACATGCCAGGAAGCGGAGAACTGCAGGGTGATCGTTTACGCTGACGATGTTCCTTAAAAATTAAAAAGTGCCACAGTGGCACACTTTTCATGTTGCCCATCTGCTTAACCACAGGAGTGTTACTTTGATGTTGGAGAAAGGCGGCGGCATACTTGCATTTCTCCACGTATCTCTCACTCGGCAAACAAAATGTTCATGCTTTGTTAGAGGAAAATGGAAAGGTAAGTGAAAGGATATAGTCTATAACGGGAGTATTAAAAAGGATGTACACAAATCTAGTGACCTATGCCACCATATGAAAGAAATGATGAGGCTTAAGTCGATATCCTTCGGAAGAGAAAATTGGATATCTTAATTCTAGCTGAATATCTAAGACATTACTCACTAAATGTATACCCTTTTCGATATAAGGAAATTCTTTATATGATTTTCTTTGTTTTAACCTAAACTAAATCTATTCTAACCAAAACAATATTTTTTCCAACAATATTCGACACTAACCCCACTGTCTCTCCCATACAGTGGTTCGCCAGATCGTCAAAAGCATTGATAGATGTTAGTGTCAAATGTTAGCTGTCCTACACTTGTATCTAAGATACAACCGTTGCTATCTCCTTGGCCAAAATCTCTGGAGATAGCCCCTAACATAACCCCCAGTCATAATTACTATTGTAGTCATTCGTAAAAAAATCGAACTCCAGATTTTGATCGTAGTTGACATTACGATGATAGCGAAGACGAAAAAAGTGGGTCTCGCAATTCTGTCTGTCTGTCTTTTCCACTACAGCCTAAACGGTTCGGTCGATTCTTTTTAAACTTGGTACATATCATTTTTAATTTTTCCCCCACACGTTTTTTTTTTAAGGCCAAAAATAACGGTACCTGCCATACGAATTTTTTCGAAATTTTATAAATATTTTTTTTTCTCAAAAACTGTCCCACAGAATTTTTTAAACAAATTTTCAAAAATTTCATTTAGTTAAAGTTAGGTAATGGTTGAAAAAAAATATCCAAAAAATAGTTGTTTTTAACCATTTTTTTTGTTTTTGATTTTTTCGAAAACGGTACAACTGATTTAAGTCATTTTTTTTATGCAAAAGGTCCTCCAAAGTTTGAATATTATTAGATATTCAAATTTTCAATTTTTTATAGTTTAGTACATTTAAAAAAAAAATTTCAAATTTTTTTTTGGAAATTCAATATTTCGAAAACCCCATGCTTGATTTTTTTTCAAACTTAATAAATAAAAGTTTCTTAACATAATCTACAAGATTTGAGAAAAAAACTTTGATTTACCTAAAACTAACGGTACCTTTTATACAAATGTTAAAAAATGGTTTTCGAAAATCGTATTTTTCTCGAAAACGGTTCCGAGAATTTTGATAAATTTTTTTTTTGATTAATTTTTACGATCTATAATAATTTAATAAAAAAATTAAATAAAGATATAACTGACTGACTACCATAGAACCATTTTTTCGAATTTTGAATTTCACATTTTCGGCATGGCGGATTTTAATATTTTTTTTATAGAGAAGCTTCTAAAAAGTTTAAAAAACATTGCTTTTCAATACTTAAAAAAAAAATATTTTTTGAATTGTTAAAAAAAAAATCATTTTTTCTTTTTTGGAAAATTCAATATCTCAAAATCGGCTCAATATTTTTTTTGTAAATTTAATTTTTATTCGAACAATAATAAAAACTTTAAATTGGCGTATCAATTTTTTTTAGGAACACAGCAGTTTTCAATCGTCTGCGACCCCAAGCAAGCTGCTTCAAGTCATCTGATTATGGGGGCTGGGACTCGAAGACTCTTTTGACTTGAAAATTGTTGTCTATTCGTTCAATGTGGACGAGCTCATGTAGTCCAAGTGTTTCGGTTCTCTGGACTACATCCATCCCTTGGTACAGGTTATAGAGTTTACGGTTATATTTTCTTCTCTATTGGCTTCTTCTTCTTCTTCCTTTGTTTCGGCGCTGTTGTGATCTCGATGTCGAGGGGATCATAACTCTCCCACGTATCTGCTTCACACTAGTGATCCGCCTGTGGGGTTCGCCGATTTTCTTCTCTATTGGCATCTCCGCTAAATACCTGTCGAAGAATTTTTTGTCTCGAAAGAGCCCAGTATCAGTTTTCACCTTCTGTTTTAGCTCCGTAAAGCAAGACTTCTGCCAGTTCCTGAAGTTAAAACTAAGTTCGAGTATATAAGCTCTAAATACCTCGAAGTTGTTCCTTTCAACGACGTCTATTCCTAGCCGGTTGATAGATGTTTGTTTCTTTGTTGATAAAATTTGCATGATCTTTTCTCGTTTCGCCTAATAATAATAGGCCGATGATGTCGATATTGCCTCAGTGTTAAGTTCTGCGCTGCGCACCATCTGCTCCAGAACGTGTTTTAAGAATTCACATGACAGGAAATCTCTTTGCCAAGATAGATAGACGAATCAATTTTACCAGTATCTTAGTTCGGGCATCGTCATATGCCCCTTTGAAGTCAATGGAAAGATGGTCAGTCTCAACACATAATTCGATCTTAAACCCTGGAGAGCATGAAACCAAATTGGTACTTCGGTACTTGCTGACTATGGTATTGAAGAATGAGTTAAGACAGACGTTTTTAAGGGATATTGCAGAAATTAAATTTCTCCTTTTGATCGGTTCGAAATTTTTTTCATTCGACAATCAAGTTCTGAATTTTTCGGCAATTTGTAAATTGTTAGAGTCTACATTTGCTACTCGAAATGTATGCATGACTAAAATATCAGATACGTGCTTTGTTCTGATAAGCACATTGTCGATTTCGTCCGTTTTTCGACATTCTTTGTTGATCCTTAAACCTTTTGCTGAAAAATCTTTTAGTCGGAAGCCGTTTTATCTGTTGACGTTTCGTGGAGGATGAACTTATCAACTAATCTGCCGAAGATGTCCCTGTTTCCGAATTTAGCATTGTAGTCCCCGAATACAATATTTTTATCAAATAGCGACCAAAGAACTCAACAGTACCTATTCTAAAATTGGTAAAACTAAAGAGGTCTCTTTGGTAGGTTCTTCAGGTTTATGTGGCTGATTTTGAGTCAAGTCAAGTTATCAAAGTCAATTATTTTGCTTCTTAGCCGATTTCCCACGACCGACGACGCGACGGCTCCGCATCCTTACATGTGCAATCTTTTATCGCAGCTGTAATAAATGTTTTTAATTTCATCATAATTTATACTACCCCTCTGCATAATTGCGATAATATCCGCCTTATACAATAAAGTGCATAAAGTGTTCTCACAATCCATACATACTCATTGGCCATTATCCCTTGATGTTCCGGGTTTTGTTGCGATTTAAGGGTTATTGTACTACCTCTTTCATAAGCGGTAATTTAACGTCACAAGGAAAGTATCCCCACGACAAAACCACCGTACCTGGAGATAGGGCCCTTGCCCCGCTTAAATCTCTTATACATCTTATTCAAAGAGATTTTAAGTTTATCTTTTTGTTAATAATGTCAAATAGATAAAGTTTTTCGGAACTTACTTTCATCCCGTGACCTCAAATAATGAAACTTGTTCGAAACTTATAATTATTTAAACAAAAAGTAAACGCGGTAAGTTCCGAAAAACTATATATATTTAACATTATCCAAAGAGGTTTGGAATAATAACTTATTTATTTACTTATGCCTATAGTTCTTAATATTACTTTTGTCGGAGTAAGAAATGAGTCTTGCAAGAAGAAGGAAATGTCCGCAATTCAATAGAAAACCCCAAAAAAATCGGAGGGATTGAGCTGATATAATGGCTAAAATATGCTTATGCTGTTTACAAAAAATCCCAACAAACCTAAGTCAGTTAACTACATAATGACTTCTTCTGCGATTTCATGATGTGAAGCCGCAATAACTATGAGCATCCAGTTAAACCATAGCAAACAGTAAAACAGAAGGTACCTAATCTCACTTTTCCGAAGTGTACTTACTGGAAAAACCAAACCAAAGAAGCTTTTCCATCAAAACTGATGTTATTTGTGTTCAATTGCGATTCAGTTGAACGTATTCCACAGAAACCTCTATTTTTCATAACAGAATCGAAGTGATTACTAAGACTAAAAGTCTATCACACACTTTTCTTGAAAATCCATTTTAGATAAAGTACACCTTGCTAGAAACAACAAGGAAATCGAAATACTGCCTGCATTGCTAGATTGCCGTGCACCTCGAATATCGGGGCACCAGCCCATCAGGTATAGCATTGTTTACCTCAGCATTTTCGATTCCGATTTCAAATTGTTATTCACTATTTTTACTGTTTCCCGGTTCACTTTGATGTTGACGTGTGCCGTGGCAGATGATGCAGATGCTGGCAAGATGATGCGGTACTCCAATGGTGCATTCCCATCATCTACATCCATGAATGGCAAAAGGATTACGTGCTTGTACTGTTTGTAGTCGTATATGGTTGTGTATATAGTACACTGGGAGTAAAGTGAGGCAATTAAATTTACCGGAACTGAACTGAATTGGTAGCAGCTGTCAAACGTGCGACAAAACGATAGACAGACGGCTTGAGTTTTGTATAAATAGCTGTTGTTAAAACAGGAGAAAAAAAAACAATTAAGATACGAACAGAGCTGAATGATTGAAGACTCGTAATTGCGTGTATAAGTGTTGCCACTTGACAATGCAGTAAAGAAATGACAAAAAGTAATTAAGAAAGTGGAGAATAGGAAACCTAGAATTAGGTAAAACTTGTACACTTGTTAGATGCATTTAGAAGATGAAAGTTGTTATCATTTTATATTAATTCTTATGAGTTTGACTACTAAAGGGAACCATTTTCTTTCAAAATTTTAAACACTTTTCTTTGAATTCGATGGTCCCCGAAACAAAATAGGCGGATAGAAATAAAGCTAAAAAGAATGCTTTGTTCCCGTGAAGAAAAATAGGTTGGCTGAAAACCCACCGTATCGGTCGAAACGTTTCTGATTCTTAAGGCAAGAATACAATTTTTGTATTTAATCCCGATTTTCAGTTATTGATTGCTGGAATTCGAAAGGTGTTTTTAATGTTGTGGGTAAATTTTGGTGGCCTGTGGCGGCTATGTTGTCTCAGTGACATCTGTCAAATCCGTTGGTCATTATTCAAATACTAAAGCCAAATGACATTGGGAAGTTACACTATTGAACAGCACGTCAAAATCGTAATAATTTATTATCATAATGAGCGTTCCTTGAAAATTAAAAATGTTTTATTAAAATCTAAAATACGTGAGTAAAATGTAATTTTATCTAAAAATAATAGAGCCTACGTTTTTGAACGTGTATTTAAGAAACACGTGTACACGGAATCCGTGTAGGAAATATATACCAACTTCAAATCCGTGTTCTTAAAACACGTGTAATTATTCACTTTATTATCCGTGTAAACGAATCCTTAGTACACGGATGAGGCTGAAATTATAATTTGTCTTTGATTTGCTATTTTATCTCACATTTTATACGTAATTAATAATAATTGAACAACTAGGTATACCTAAGACCGTTATCAAGTGCAAAACAACAGCAACTTGCTTAAATTATTTCCGTTATTTTTGCATTGTGCAAAATTATTGTTTGTCAATAGTCACCCGTTGTACCTAAGCTTTTGTTTAATGAGACGGTTAGTAACAGTTGAGTGTTCACTGCAAACGTGCAAAGCTTGAGTCGTATTCTAAATTGTGAAGTATTCCTTTTTAAATTTTAGTTTATATTTCTCTTATAAATTACCAATTTAGTATCCCTAGTTTACTAACTTCGACTTACTGAACGCTAGAAATGGTAACGGATATTTTAGTAACACGTATAATTAAATGCACGGATGCACGTGTATTTAATTATACGTGTTACTAAAATAACACGTGTAATTATAATTACACGGATTCAAATCCCGGTCCAATAATTACACGTGTATCCGTGTATTTCATTATCCGTGTAATAGAGAGCTCTAAAATAATGGTACCCACCACAAATGTTAAAAAATGATTTTCGAAAATCGCATTTCTATCGAAAACGGCGTCCAGAATTCTGGAAACAAAAAATTTATTTTCATTAATCTTTACGATCTATAATTCAATAAAAAATAAAATGCACGACTGGATCGCACGAACTTGCTCTTATGTAAAAGTACTTTGGAATTTAAGATACATTTGATAAATATAAAACATGGATTTAATGAGATAATAATGTTCAAATGCATAAAATTGCCGTCTGGTTTCCGGAAAAGTATGAATTTATGCAAATAAACTTTAAAAAATCGTTTTATTATTAAATAAAATTTTTATATAAGAAATTTCTCTAAAATTTTTCAAGAAAAAAATGTGGGATGCGAATTTTAAATATTTAATAATATTGGTTTTAGGAAATAATTTCAAAAAATAATCGTTCATAGGTTTTGAAGATATTGATCTAAATTTTTTTTTTTTTTTTTTAAACCCAATAAATATTTTTTCGAATATTTTTATATACAATATTATTTTAAACTTAAGGGGACTCCTGCTAAAAATTTTGGGTTAAAATCCTTAGAGCCGTTAATGAGAAAGTCGAAAATCAAAAAAACGGGTCTATGGCAGGTACCCCTAATAACATTTTGCCCCAAAATTTTTTTTGACCAAAACGTAGTCCATGTCCATAATATCACACTTAATTTTTTTTATCAAAATCGTTAGAGCCGTTTTCGAGACAAATAAGATTTTGCATTACGGGTGTATGGGGGGTACCCATAGTTTTGGAGCTAAAAAAAAAAATTTCAATTTCTCCACTAGGGAATCACCGAAGACTCTTAACTACCGAGATTGAAAGAAATAGGTCCAGTGGTTTAGGCTGTAGTGAGAGGTACAGACATACAGACACACTGAAACATGTTTTTTGTGTACTAAATTTTCCTTAAAATTTCTATAAAAAAAATTGATATGCAAATTGTTAGTATTTAATAAAATACATTTTAAAACGTAATTTAAAAATTTAATCGTGTATCGGTTTTCAAGATATTGAATTTTCAAAAAAAAATATGTATTATTTTTTTAAAAATCCAAAAACTATTTTTTCGAAAAAATGTTTAGTTTATATTTTTTCAAATCCAAAGCAGCTCCTGCATAAAAATTTTGGTTAAAATCGTTAGAGCCGTTGGTGAGAAATTCGAAAATCAAAAAAACCGTTCTATGACAGGTACCCCTAATAACATTTCCCCCCAAATTTTTTTTCACCAAAATATAGTCCATGTCCATAATATCACACTTAATTTTTTTTATCAAAATCGTTAGAGCCGTTTTCGAGATAAATAAGATTTTGCATTACGGGTGTATGGGGGGTACCCTTAGTTTTGGGGCTAAAAAAAAATTTCAATTTCTCGCCTAGGGAATCACCGAAGACCCTTAACTACCGAGTTTGAAGAAAATACCTCCGGTAGTTTAGGCTGTAGTTCGAGGTACAGACATACAGACATACAGACATACAGACAGACAGACGGAATTGTCGGACCCACTTTTTTCGTCTTCGCTATCATCGTAATGTCAACTTTGATCAAAATCTCGAGTTCGATTTTTTTTCCAAATGCAGAACTTGCCCTATAGTACCTATATCGCAAGTAAAACTCTTAAATGAAGATATTACTGACTGTAACTACCATAGAACAATTTTTTTTTGAATTTCGAATTTCTCACTATCGGCATAAAGGATTTTAATTACATTTTTTAAAGACAAGCAAAGTTTGAAAAAGAAAAATGCAATTCGATATCTCAAAAACGGGTTAATATTTTTATTTTTGAAATTTAAGTTTTATTCGTTGTAATAAGCACTTTGGCGTAGCAAAATATATTTTTTAAAATGTTTTAAGAATTTTCTATACAAAAGCTTATTTTTTTTAAGAAATTTTTGTTCTTGCATTGAATTTAATGCTTATGAACGGTTTTTTCTAATAACATTCATTTTTGAAATTCTTAGTCTTACAGTCCTTTGTGACAGTTTAGTTTTATTCACACTTGTTATTTTGACAAAAGTACTTTATTAATCTAAAAACAAAAGATTATTAAATTTATAAATTAATTTAGTCTTAGGTAGGGTGGTAGGGAGCAATTTCGTTTGCACCAGAAGCAGAGAATTCAAGAGGAAAGATCGAGAATGAAAGTTTTTGACATCTTATAATTTCGTTAAGGGAAGCGTTCCGAAAGTTCGATCGTTCAATAAATTGAGAGGGTATGTTTTAAGTGAGTGGGTGCGTTCAATAAAACAACATTTAATTGTCGGTATGATGCGATATTCGCAGTCAACTTTTTGATGCAATTTGATTTGATTTCGAAAATCATTAAATGAATTCTCTATGATATTTGATACGATTTATTTATTTCTGATTAATAAAAAATGATGAATAATAATCGATTACAGTCTATCACAAAAGGGCAAGTTCGTGCATTTTATTTTTTACAATAATTTCAATGAAAATTTAAATTTATTTGTTAATTAATATGTGCTTTAGAATAACTATAGCAAAAAAAATCAACGCAACGCAAAACAAACCGACGACGACGTTTAAATAAATGTCAAAATGTAAAAATCGAGATTGAGGAAATGACCTCAAAACAAAAACAAAAATAAAATGCACGACTGGGTCGCACGAACTTGCTCTTATGTAAACAACTAAGAATTTCAAATATGAATGTTATTAGAAAAAAACTGTTCATAAGCATAAAATTCATTTTTTAATAGACTAAAACAACTCCTTTAGTAGTTGGAGCTAAAAACAGGATTCCATGTGATTCAAGCAAATATAGGCTTAAGCAAGAACAAAAATTATAAGTCTTTGTAGTGGTTTCTTAAAAAAATAAGCTTTTATATACAAAATTTTTAAAACGTTTTTAAGAAATAATGTTGGTACTCCAATTTAAAGTTTTTATTACTTTTCAAATAAAAATTAAATTTACAAACAAAAATATTGAGCCGTTTCTGAAATATCGAATTTTCCAAAAAAAAAAAAATTAGATTTTTTTTCAAAAACTCAAAAATTATTTTTTTTAAGGTTTTGAAATGCAATGTTTTTAAAAGCTTTTCTTAAAAAAATTTCATTAAAATCTATTTTGTGTACTATGAGAACTTCTAAATTTGAAAAAATGGTTCTATGCTAGGCACAGTCAGTAATATCTTGATTTTAATTTGTTTTCATTTGATTATAGATCGTAAAAAGTAATCATAGGGAAAAAAATTTTTTGCAAAATTCTCGGAACCGTTTTCGAGAAAAATACGATTTTCGAAAACCATTTTTTAACATTTGTATAGAGAAAAAGGGTTATTTTTAGGTAAAATAAATTTTATTTTCTTACATCTTATAGTTTATATTAAAAACCTTTTATTTATCAAGTTTTAAAAAAATCGAGAATGGTGTTTTCGAAATATTGAGTTTTCAAAAAAAAATTTTGAAATTTTTTTAAAAATCCAAAAAAAATTTTTTTGAAAATTTGAATAGACAATAATATTTAAACTACTGGGGAGCCTTGACATACAAAAAATGATCAAAATCGGTTACATCGTTTTTGAGAAAATCAAAAACAAAAAAATGATTCCAAGGGGGGTACCAAAAATAACCATTTTTTGGAATTTTTTTTCAAACATTAAGTAGATTTTACTTAATTAATTTTTTTTTTTTTTAGAAAAAATTTCGTATGGCAGGTATCGTTATTTTTGGTCTTTTTTTTTTTGTCTTCGCTATCATCGTAATGTCAACTTTAATCAAAATCTGGAGTTCGATTTTTTTTCCGAATGCATAAATTGCCTAATAGTACCTATAAGTCGCAAGTAAATCATATTTTTTCTTGTTTCAAAAATTAAATCTGACTGAGCTCAAAAATATAAAAAATATTAGTTTTTGGTTGCAAGGAAATTAATATTTATTTTATGCAATTTCAAAATAACACAGCTGGCTACTTTGGTGGAACAATTTTTTTCGAAGTATGGATGCAAATAAGTCTTATTTTCTGCAGTTCCATAAGATTTTTCAGTTCAGTTTTTTTTTGTTGTCGTCTTAGTTCCAAACTTTGCCTCAAAAAGCTACAAATTTAAAGTCTTCGGTGTAACTTTTACATTAAGGGTGTGTATAGAGTGCCTATCGTAGTAGAAATCCAACCATTTTGTGATCTCACCTGAAAAGATAGGAAGTTGTAACAGTTGAAGCGGTAACTTCCATTAATCTAGTGCAATTATACGCTGTTCATCTTCGTATTGCAAATTCACGTCGTAAACTAAAAGAGAAAATACCAACGAAAATTAACAAAAATTTAAAACAAATAATTACAACTATACATAAAGTTTTGTAAATATATTTTAAAAGAAAATGTGAATTATTCCTTTTATTACAATTTTAATTCGTGAAATTAAATTGATTATTGAACTAAAATAATCAAACAAAATGACGACAAGAACCACGACGACGCGACCGAACAACAACTATGTATTATGTAATTAAATATACTAAAGAGAGCGATGACGAACTGTCAAACTGCAAGTAGCCGAGTTCAGCGAAAAAAAAATTGCAACTGATAGCAACAATGTTTGCTACCACCACGACTAGGCTCAGCAAGGGGGTGGGTTCGCGAATTTTTTTTATGATGATGATTTATTAATGCAATACAAAAATGAAATGATTTATTTTCATTCAACGCAGAGGCGTAGCTGAAAAATGAAAAAGGGCGCCAGTGATTTTTTTTCGAAGATAAGGAAATCACAAACCTTTGGAGCGAAACCGACGGTGAAAGATATTTTTAAATAAAAGATTTAAGTTTATGATTCCGAATGGGAATTTTAAAATTTTATTCAATTGCTTGGGAAACCTTGCAATTAAGTAGGGCTAAAACCCAAGATCTATTAAACAATTAGAACACAGTTAAAAATGAAGTTATTAAGATGGACCGTTAACACTCGGTCCCGAAAGCACAGAAACGGTGTTAAGAAACGGGTCGGCAATTTGAACAGACCACCCGTCTGTCGTCCATTAAGTTTCAAAATTGAACACGCTGATATTTTGTTTCTTCAAGTTACTAAGCGAGTGAACCGATGGCTGATGGACCATGGCTTCCCTTCTCTCTCTCAGTAAGTTGAAAGAAACACCTGTTTCAAGAAAGTTATTAAAAGAAAGGAATAAGGATAGGGAACAGAAAGAATAATTCTTGTTACGGAAAATTTTATCGTAACACTTTGTGGAAAAAATAATAAAACTAGAATACAATATTTGTGCAACTCCAAAAAAAGCACAAAACCAACTATTGGAGAATATGACTTCCAGTAAAATTGCTGTGAAGTATATATATGTATATAAAGAATACATATTTTTTATAAAAATAAAAATAATTCGTCTTCAAATTTTCAGAGGTTTTCCAAAGCAAGAAAAACTGAGAGAATCTACAGAAACTTCCAGGCACATGATTAATGTTAAGTAACTTAAAGTAAAATTCAAAAAACTCCGCGATTGAAATGGGGGTCTATTGTCAGACACTAACTGAGCTGTTAACCCAAAGGCAGCAAACTAATTACGTGATTTACAAATCACTTTTTCTGTTTGTGTACTTTTCGTCTCAGCAATCTCAATCCATTTAGAGAAGCTATCTACTATAATAAAATAAAACTTTAACCCATTCAATGAGAACCCCTTCTAATGGATAAGAAGAAGGAATCTAATTCAATTCTTCAATTAACTTAATGAAACTTTGCGCAAACTTGACAGCTCTTACCACAACTCCGCATTTAAGCCTTTCCACATAACATCTCGTCAGCATTATTCATTCTTTTCATTCCAACATGTGTATCAAGTAACATTCCGTTAAATCGGGTGACCGCAATGACCAGTTAAAATCTGAAAAACGTAATAATATCCGATCACCAAAAATTTCCCTCAGAGTAATAGTTGAATGATCTGACCTTACAAAATTTTCAATCATTGACCGGTGTTGAAGGCCATCTACATGCATAAACTACAATTCGTTTGTTGTTTTCAAAAATAAATTGGGTCCAATGATCCTCTCTGAGGTTATTCCACACCATAATGTGCATCTAAGTGGGTGAATTTGACGTTCAACAATTATTATTTTCGGTGCCACCTATTCTGCAATTTTGTTTATTCATATTACTGTTAAAGTGAAAATGGTCCAAGTCGGTTTTCCTCAACACTATCCCCTTATTACTGAATACGCTGGATCCATAGGTAAATTGTTGTAGCACTGGACGCAGGTCTAAATAATTGAATATTTGTTTTAAAAATAAAATTGAACAACTTTGGTTTTTTTTTCTGTTCTGAGTCTTTCCATCATAAGTTTTCCAAGTTTTTCAAAGTTAATTGTCATTTTGAAAGTTGTGTTTAACCCGATTTTGTAGAAACTTTTGTCTTTCTCAATTCATTATTAAGACATTTTTTGTAGTAGATTTCTAAAGAAATAAACTTTATAAAAACAGGAGAAGAGATCGATCAAGTCCAAGAACGAAAATTTCGACAACGGTTCGTCTTGCATTTAAAAAATGTTAAGACTTTTGAAATTTGTATAGGAGAAAACCAGTAGTGTGGCATCACTTTTCGCTGTGATGTCAAAGTACATTTCTAGTTCACTTTAAATTTTCAATAAAAAGAAACAAATAAATTGAAAACAGCTTTAGATCCATCTGTTCAAATGGAACTTACATCTATGTATGAAACTTTAGAAGCAGCAGACGCACTCCTATAGTGATGCAGTGTATCCATGATTAGATGCATCGAACGAGGTTTTACTGCTTTCTCACGTTCCTGGATATTTTTGATTGAATGTGCGCTTTGGAAAAGTATTCAACCGAAGACGAAATTGATTAATAAATAACAAATGCGTGTTGGCTTCAATTCTATTATTGTTTTGCCTTTGCTTGTGTGTTATTTTTCGGAAAATTAAATTGTTTACAAAACAATAAATTGATCGATTTTGTGTTTACAGATATGTAGGTATTCTAAAAAGGCAATTTGTAAGAGCATTTTTTGGATTTTCTTTTGTAATTACACTAATTTCAAAAAGAGGTGCTGTTTAGAGGAAAATTATTGAATTCATCTAAACAAAGTTTGTGTATAGTATACATAAGTATCTACAAATGTAATGGAAGCAATAACATATGTATATGCGATTCCATGGGAACTTAAACATCTGACTACTTAGTGGAAAAGAAGGAAAATAAGTTAGATGCAGCCTCTAAGATCTAATACTTCCAACAAATAACGCATTTTGCAAGTACTTTAACACATAGTATTGACCTCAGCACTGAGAATAATCTACCATAGTGGTCAGAGCTCAAGAGTTAAAAATGAGCATCCCACAAGCTCTACGTTGATTGCAGGAAAGCTGAGAAAAGCTTGCTCAAGGGGAATGAAGAGGCTCATGTAATCTTAGCAGACAAGAGGAGTGTAACTTTTATAGAGTAATAAAACAATTAATACCAGATTTAACGAGCCGCCCTAGGCCCTAGAAATATGGTAATGGGAATAAAGTAGTAGATATTCAGTTTTAGTAAGACATCTGGCAGAGAAAATACCAGTTGTTAAATAACACACTGAAAACGAACTACAGCGGAGTCATTCCGCACAAAAGCAAATCCCTCGTACGCCAATGTGCATTACTGTTTGTATAGAAACGTTTCCACCGATCCTTTTGAAATACGCAAGTCGCAAATGCTTGAGTCGTTTTCTCTATGTTGTCAACGAATAGTGTCACCTTTAAGCAAATTGCTCATTCGCTTTCCAGACTTCCGCGTTTATACGAGGCCAGAAAAGGGACGAATTTATTTACTTTTTTGTTAAAAATGTTAAACTTACCATTAATTCAATAAATAAACCATTGCTTGGCATCCTACTCAGTTAATTCTTCTTGATGTCTTCCACCGATCACAATGTATGAGGCATCATTGATGCCATCCGTCACACCATTTATTGCCAAGCCCCCAAGCCAACTGGTTTCTGATATGGATTAATCTATCATTTCTTACACAGAACTTTTGATTTCTTTGTGTTGCGAAATTGTTTGTTCATCGTCTCCGTTGAGACTAGCAAAAAATCTTTCACTGATTTTTTTCCATAGAATGGAAATGAATCTTTCTACTGACATAAAAGATTGTTTCCTACTATACGAGTATATATTCTTCAATTGTTGAAGAAAAAGTATATTCATGGCGCTCACGTAATATTTTAATATGCAAATTGGCAATAGGATTTGATTCCCAGGATCTGGAGCGTATAGTGGAATTGCACAGACAAGAAAAATGCACAGGTACAATGTGATGACGTGACTGACTATGGCTAGACTATGTATATTGTATGCAAGATGCACTATTGGCAGTTGAAAAAAGTGTACCAAAAAACCCTCGGTAGCTACATTGTAAGAAAAAAATCTTTTGAAATATTACTTGAAGTTGAGGTCCCAAATATTTTGTAACAAGCTGGATTTTATTTATCAGCATCTGGTGTTCATAAGGTTGGAGGTTGAAAGGAAGTCACCCTTTTAATGCGAAACGAAAAACGGTACGCAGTCCTGCTTTAATCCAATGTGTATGGATCGAATCAAAAAGAGCCAATATCTGGGATGAGGTTTAACAAAGCAGAACTGTCATTTTCTTAGGTGTGTTCAGAAGCAGTTTATTAAGAAAATTGCCTTAGTACGATACTAGTTAGAGAATGTTTAAAATTAATAATTAATTAGTAAGCTACTTTAAAGTTAGGAAATTGTTAAGTAGTATGATACTAATTCCTTAATAAAATAGGCTCTTTGAAATTTTGCTGTTTTGATTTTAAAGATTTTGATGTCATCTGTAAAAGTAAGAATTTTGCTATTCGGTACATTTTCACCAGCGCAAAGATTTCTATGTTAAAACATATGTTTTTTTTGGATAAACATAGTTAGAAGAAAACAAAGAAGGTATAGTTTTTCGAATCAGTAAATTTCCTTAAAAATGGCATTTAATTGTTATAGTTTAGTTTATTCATTCGGGGCTTGCGAAAAAACTTCTATGGCACATACGTCCATAATGTAAAGAACAGATCAGATGTTTTGGCACTAAGTGAAACTCAGGTAGGTGAAAATACCGATCATTCGGAATTTTTTCCACATGGTTATAGCTTAGTGCCATTATTCCTTCCACACCACGGTCTCACGATTTTTATAAGAAATGATGTTGCGTACCAACTTCAACCCCAATATGGTAGATTTTTAAATACGAACTTCAATTTTATATGGTTAAAATTCACGGTGCACAAGCACTTCATATATACATGTTTCATTTCTCGAAGTCCAAACCTAGACAGAAATTCAACTTTTTACGAATTTGATGCTCTGCCCGTTCTCATCCAAAGAATAATTGTTTCCCATTATCCTCACACTGAAGTCGTTATTGCGTGTGATTTTAATGTACACAATTCTAGTTGGCTTCGCTTTTTTGGTCAGACAACACCCGAAGGAAGGTATGTTGAGGTCTTTGTTGAGTTAAACCACCTGGCTCAGCTTGTTAATGAGCCAACTCGAATTCCTGATGTTGCGGGTCAAACCGACAACATTTTAGATTTGTTCCTTACCTTTTATCCTGATAAAAACACCATTAGTATATTAAAGCCTTTAGGCACATCAGCACACAGTGTCATACTCGTATCTTCGAATTTCTCGTGTCAAAAACCTAAGTAAAAGAGAAAACCCCCAAGAGAACCGTTTGCCAATACGAGAAAGCCAATTAAGACGGTCTCAATAATTTTTCAGGAACTTTAACTGGTCGCTATGTTTCCTCGATAGTGACGTGGACTCCAGTGCAGATATGATTAAAAATTTTATTCTTATCGGAATGAGAGATTATGTCAAAAAAAAATTATTTTTTTTTAAGTTTTCAAATGCAATGTTTTTTTTTTAACTTTTTAGAAGCTTCTGAATAAAAATTTTCATTAAAATCCGTTGTGCCGATAATGCGAAATTCGATATATCTTGTTCTATTTTTTTTTATTAATTTATAGATCGTAAGATAAATTCGAAAGAAAAAAATTTTTAGCAAAATTCTCGGAACCGTTTACGAGAAAATAACGATTTTCGAAAACCATTTTTTTACATTTTTGTATGGAGGGTACCGTTATTTTTAGGCAAAATATTTTTTTTCTCATATCTTGTAGTTTATATTGAAAAACTTTTATTTATCAAAATAATCGAGCATGGGGTTTTCGAAATATTGAGATTTCAAAAAAAAAAAAAAAAAAATGAAAAATTTTTTAAAAAACCAAAAATTTTTTTCGAAAATTTGATAACACAATAATATTGAAACTGCTGGGGAGCCTTAACAAAAAGATCAAAATCGGTTGTACCGTTCTTAAGAAAATCAAAAACCAAAAAAATGGTTCCCCAAAAATAACCGTTTTTTGGGAAATTTTTTTTCAACCATTACCTAGCTTTAGCTAGTTTTGAGAAAAAAAAACTAAAATTTCGAAAAAATTGGTATGGCAGGTACCGTTATTTTTGGTCTTCAAAAAAAAACCTGCAGGGGGACAAAATTAAAAACCATATTTACCAAGTTTGAAGAAAATCGTCCGAGCCGCTTACGGGCTGTAGTCGAACAGAAAGGCCGACAGAATTGTTGGACCCACTTTTTTCGTCTTCGCTATCATCGTAACGTCAAGTTTGATCAAAATCCCGAGTTCGATTTTTTTTTCCGAATGAATAACTTGTCTTATAGTTTCTATAAGTCGCAAGTAAAAATCAATCAAAGTGAAAAAGAATTCATATCGATACCTTCCCGGAAACGAAAAAACGTCTCATTTAGTTATTTTTTTGTGTATTTTATTGGACGAAAAAAATTTCAAAATGTCGCTTAATACATTCTTACGGGAAACAAATCTGTTTCGATCGCTGCCATAGAGCGTTATGATTCCTCCTGTACTTGAGAACACAAACGTTTGCATGGGGCCAATCACTTTTCGTACTTGTTCAGTTGCGAGAGATCTGAAAGAAAGATACAAAAATGCCCTGCCCCAAATAGTATGCTATTGTTCTGAAGAGGTGTTCTTCAACGCTGACAAAACTTCTGCGTAAGAATTTCTATCTTTCATACTCTTTAGGTATCATTTCGAGTAGATGGAAAACAGCATTTGTCTATTCTCTATTCTCTCCAAAATCACTGATCAACAATCAGCTCAAGAAATATCTCGAAGAACGAAAGCTTCTCAATGACCGGCAGTATGGCTTTCGTAGCAATAGTTCCACTGGTGATCTGATAGTATATCTCACCACAGTGGCACAAATCTTTACATCGTTTTGGAGATAATAAGATTATTGAACTTAATATTTCGAAACCATTTGATAGAGTTTGGCATCAAGTTCTTTTATCGAAAATGCATGCATTTGGTATCGATGAATCTCTTCTTTGTTGGATTAGAAATAACCTTTCAGGCCCTCAATTCCAGTCGTATTGGATGGTCTCAAGTCTAAAACTTACAAAATAAATGCTGGTGTACCCCAGGGCTCCGTTTTGTCTCCGACTCTCTTCCTCATGTTTATCAACGATCTGCTATATGAAACTTCTAATCCATTAAATTGTTCTGCTGATGATAGTACCCTCAGCATTTCATATTCGTTTCAAGATGCGTTTCGATGCAAGAAATTTCTCACCTCTTCTGAACTGGCTGTAATCCTTAAACCCTGTATTCGTCCAAAGCTTGAGTACGATTTCCAAATTTGGGCACGTGCTCCAATTACTCACCTGAGTCTCGTGGATAGAATTCAAAAAGGGCTCTAAAAATGATAGGTGATAGAAATATAATGGAAAATTTTGCATCTCTCGAGCACCGCCACAATTTTTCTTGTCTTATTTTTACATTACCCTTATTTCTATAAACTGTGTTCTAGCGAAATATGTAGCCAGTTGCATTCCTCCTCTTAAGCAATTCAACCGTAATACTTGCGCTTCAGGGAGTGCATATCAATTTACCATTGAGTCCAATATCGGAGGCACTATAAAATACAGAGATTCTTTTTTAAGCCGGACTATACGAATGTGGAATGTGCTTCACCTAGCTCTACTTTTTCCTTCCCATTGCAATATTCGGATCGCTATCTCCTCTTAAAGCTTTCCTTGTTTACCTATCACTCGTACTGTGATAATCATTTTAAGGGTAGTAATAACCCCTTGAGTGCGCGCTAATCATAAAAAAATTGCATATTTGTGAATATTTTACTATAATAGAATTTTTCGGTTTATAGGACATATTTTTAAAATAAATGCTTATTTTTAGTAATATTTATAATATTTAATAAATACTTTCGAAATATCCAATAAACTTAAAAATTTAAATATTTACTTTTACAAAATTGCATGTGCACCTTAACAATATCAATTCCAACTTCCATACAAGTGCCAACTTGGCAGTGTTCTTGACTGTAATTCTATTTTATCAAAACAAATTGGAATGAGAAAAGGTAAGCTTCAAAGAGTAATCAAAGAGTTGGACGATTTTGAAAATTTCAAAAAAAAAAAACATTTATGGTATATTTGAACAAAACATATTCAAAGAATGTGCACAATAAAAGATTGGAATATAATTTTGTAAGATTATTTTATATTTTTTTTTTATTATTTTTGTTAAACAAAAGACTTATTTTTTTTTAAATTTTCAATGTTTTTTCATTGTCTTACAACTTTTAAATATCATATGGGCTTAATATTTTGTCATTTTACGTAGATATATATTTAATACTCATATTTTGTGTTTTTTAGCGCATACAAATCCTTGCCCTGATTATTATCACTAACTAATAAGAAAAGAATTGACCCTAAGTTAGTTTCTTGAGGAACCTCTAATTTGACCATAAAATGGTTTAGTAATGTAAAAGAAGAAAAAAGTTTATCCCGCAATTATGTATGTCTCTTTGTTTGTCGTTTGCCTGTCTTTAGCTCGATCTTGAGCCAAATGACTTTGCCAATTTTCTGCAAATTGGTTGCGTACATAAGAGATAGATAATTCACTGTAGGGGAAATTGAAATTTGTTACTCCTAAAATGACATCGTCGTAAAACTATTTTTACAAAATGTGTACTTAAGGTACTTTAAAATTAAAAATAAAGCTTATACAGTTTGTTTGTCTTCGATTGTTTAAATGTTTATGTAGTGACAAGAAAATTCAAGTGGCCACAATGGTGCGGATTAATATTCGAAAAGTGTGTCATCCACAAAGTGATGTCAACAATTAAAATCTGTTTTGGAGATATCACTTCAAATATTGTCTTATTTGTACATTTGTACAATTTATCTTACATAATATTAATCCGCATATGAGGAACTTTTAATTAATTAATTTCAAACCCTCCAAGTACTTTAACCCTCTATGTCTATACTGCTTCTTATATGATTGAAAATTTTAAAAGGTAGACCGCGAATAGAAATTCACCACAGCAACAACCCCAATTTGACAAAAAACAACAATTTAATTGCGTATACACGTATAGAAATGGGGACATAAATAAACAAACAAACACAACACAACACCACTAACAATAACAATCCACATTAATTAAACCATGAAATGAGAAGGAGGGGGGCTGATGGCTGAGTCTGCTGCTCCATATGAGTTTCCTTCATTTAATTAGATCAATACAAATTAAAGAAGCCATTCCCTATGGTTAGGTACTCCCACGGGAACAAAAACAGAATAGACGTTTTCGTTTTGAAGACTGAAAGTGATAAAGATACTTTAATTGTTAGCATTCCACCGCAAAGATAATGATGTCTCCACAATGGGGCACCATCCATGATGTCATCCTCTTCTGTGTGCTATGGAAAATAGGGTGACCTGCTTTTTTTGGAACAATATACCTATTCCATTTAATCTTATGTTCTTTGTTTTCGAAACACTAAATATGGATTCGAAAAATTTCCAAAATCGTCCTTACCACTGCTTAAAATGCTTAAAAATGGTTTTGTCATTTTCATGATTTCAAATTGTTTTTAAAGCTAAGTTTACACGAAGCGAAACATTTCGGAAACATTATTCATCAAATATTTTCAAACCTTTTCCAAAAACCTTTTCCAAAAACCTTAATTCGAAACAGGGGAAGGTTTCGGAAATAGTACATCAGTGCGGTATCCAAAAAAATTTATAAACACTTCTGAAACGTTTATTTGTTTCTTCTTGTTTCTGAAATGTTTGGTTTAAAGAGGTAATACAAAAAAAGAGGGTCGTACGAGATATATTGAAATTACACTTTTTCTAGGAACTATTGCTTCAGAATCAACTTGTGATAACCATGTACTTTTTGTTTGATTTCTTGGATTTTGAATCGAAACTTATGTCCAACTGGAAGTAAGCGACTATCGCTCTAATTATATTCACAGAAACCACATAGATCAAATTCGAGTCTTCTCTTACTTCCCAACTAGTAAAGTTTTAATTTCCAAAATTGCAAAACAAACATCAAAATTAAACAGCCTACTCGTATATTAAGTCACTAGTATTAGTATGATACTATTTAACAATTTGTTAACTTTAAAGTAGCTTCCTAACTCATTCCCAATTTAAAATATTTTCTAACTAGTACCGTAATAAACAATGACAGTTTGTGCTAAGAGCTAAATAAACACACCGTTTTTGACGTTTGTAAATGTCAAAGAGCCATATAAAGTTAGCACGATACTAATTACTAAACAAATAAAATGGGTATTTGATTATTTTTAATTTAATATAGGAGGGTGAGAAAGTATGATGTTATATTAGATTAAAATTCGCAAAAATCGTTGTTTTAACCTTGTTTCCTGTAGCCTTAACATCGTACCTATTAAACTAAAATTTAGCGCAAATCACTTATTAAGAAAAGCAGTCGCAATTATCGAAGAAAATTTAAATTCAGCAGTTCAACTGAAGTCTCCAAAAATATTGGCAGAATAAATAAAATTACTACGTTTTCAAACTAAAATAAAATGCACGACTGGGTTGCACGAACTTGCTCCTAGGAATTCTAAAAAAATTAATGTTTTTAGAGAAAACTGTTCATAAGGATAAAATTATTTTTTTAAATTCTTTTAGTAGTAAGAGACAAAAACAGAATGTTATGCAAATATGAATTTATGCTAAAACAAAAATTATAAGTCTATGTAGTGGTTTCTTAAAAAAAGCTTTTATATACAAACTTTTTAAAAGATTTTTAAGAAAAAATTTTGGTAAGCCAATTTAAAGTTTTTATTATTGTTCGAATAAAAATTAAATTTACAAAAAAAATATTGCGCCGTTTCTGAGATCGAATTTCCAAAAAAAGAAAAAAATAGATTTTTTTGTTCAAAAATGCAAAAAATATTTATTTTAAAGTTTTGAAATGCAATGTGTTTTAGACTTTTTAGAAGCTTCTTCATAAAAAATTTCATTAAGATCCGTTATGTGGACAATGAGAAATTCAAAATTCGAAAAAATGGTTCTATGGTAGTTACAAGCTGTAATATCTTAATTTCAAATTTTTTTTTATTAAATTAAAGATCGTAAAAATTGATTGAAAGAAAAAAATTTTATTTATCGAGTCTATTAAAAATATAGCATGTGGTTTTCGAAATATTGAGTTTTGAAAAAAAAAAAATTTGATTTTTTTTTAAAAATCCAAAAATTTTTTTTTTTGAAAATTGGAGTACAAACTGCTATTTAAGTTTTTGGGGAGCTTTAGCAAAAAAAAATTATCAAAATCGGTTGTACCGTTTTTGAGAAAATCAAAAACAAAACAAATGGTTCCATGCGGGGGGTACCCTCAATAACCATTTTTCGGAAAATTTTTTCCAACCATTACCTAGCTTTAACTAAATGCAATTTTTTTGTATTTTTATTTTTAAAATCTGTCGAACAGATTTTGAGAAAAAAAAAAAACCTTTTATAAAATTTGGAAAAAAAATCGTATGGCAGGAGGTACCGTTATTTTTGGTCCTAAAAAAAAGGAGAAAAAAAAATGGGGGGAAAAATTAAAAATGATATCTACCAAGTTTAAAGAAAATCGGCTGAGCCGCTTAGGCTGTAGTCGAACAGACAGACAGACAGAATTGCGAGACCCACTTTTTTCGGTTTCGCTATCATCGTAACGTCAACTTTGATCGAAATCTCGTGTTCGATTTTTCTTACGAATGCATAACTTGCCTTATAGTACCTATAAGTCGCAAGTAAAAATCACAGCTATAGAGTTTGACATTTAAGTATATGAATGTGTGAGTCCTTCTGTTTCGATTCTGATTTCAAATCCAGAAGCAAATTTTTTTTCTTTTCAGAATCAGAACTGTCATTTTTTCCCAAGTGAACACTTTCAGAAGAGTCCAGAAGGCTTCCGGATTGCCAAATAAAAACGACATAAGTGTCCAAAGTAAAGGACTGTGTTGAGTACAGCTTTAAGTTAACAAATTGTTGAGTGCCGTCATACTATTCACTTTAAAACTAGATTGTACAAAATTCTGCGCCAATGGCTCTAATTCACCATTTTTACTTCTGCATAATTTTGCATCAGAAATATGGTAAGGTAACCCTAGTTACACAGTGTTTTGTGGAATTTCCTTTAAATACGAGTATTCCCATCATGAAGTATCTCTGTATATCTTCATAAAGAATCACAGCTTCATATACATACGAGTATATCAATTTATAACATCATTAAAAGCATAGGTACAAGTTCGATACCACCACAAAGACATTCACAGCATCGCCTGCAGGACAGGACCATTTACATCACGTGTCGAATAAAATAATTTGAATTTCTGGCAGTAAATTGTCGATTTAATGGAAGGAAATTACAATGACTATCTTCTATTTTCGGTCTCTACCTCTAGTCCGGATGATGACACCAATGGTGGTCTATTGGTTCGAGAGACAAAGTATCCCCAAGAAATATATTCCAGACAACCTTAAAACCTATTCCCCACATTGAATCGGGCTCCTCTGGAGACGACTTTTATTTTTATCGCTGCTGAATGCATTACTCATGGCAGCATGTGCTTTTCTCACATCGAGTGTTGATATACAATTTTATCAAGCTGGCATTATTTTTTTTTTATTGGAGATAATAATAATAGTTGTTTACTTTTAGTATCAGGCGCCGCCGACGGAAGCCGCGTCTCTCGATGACTAAGTGAAATAAATTCAAGAAGATTTTATCAGTGGAAATGCCGTCCCTTTAGAATGGATAGGGAATGTATGTTATTGGTTTTACATACGAATTGTATCGGAATAGCGTCTGACAGCTTGTAACTCGGTGATTTACTTAGTGTTCTTATTCGACAGAGACTTGTTTATCTGTTTGCTCAAACTGTCGAAAAACTTATAAAGATAAATGTGTTATACACGCGGTTGAAGTATGTATGTATGTCAAAATAATAACTGATGGAATTGAGCTATATCTGAGATGATGAGCTTACGTAACTCTTATAACGCAAACTACTTTTTCCGGCATAGAACTACGAACTATAGAATAGAGTATAATAAGAATCATGCAAAGAAATTGAAAACTCAGCTTCTGAACATGCAATTAAAACTTGTATGGAATTGGCACTTTAGACTCTCTGTTTTGTGATGTTTTCAATTCAACTTTATTGCCCTTGAAATCTCGTAGGTAATTAAAAGTATAATTATTCTATTAAAAATTGTGTGTAGCCAGCGATATAGAAGATAACGTGTATTCGTGAAATAATTCGACGTAAGTAAATATTTTAACAAAAGCCATTGGAGGTATGAGGCAAGGTAGAGTTATCTCGCATGACAATATTTATTTATGATGTATATGTAGTGCAAGTTATGTCTAATAACACCTGAGATCTTGATTGAACTTGGTATTACGAAGACGATCTCGTAATTCTGTCAGTCTGTCTGTTTTCTCTATAACCAAAACACATGGGTACCTAGCTTTTTTGTACAGAAATGTGTTTGTACCCTACGCACTAGATTTAGCGCATTATTTCCAGAAGACAGAAATATATTCAAAAGAGTTGCGTTGTTTGTATGTCCAAGGGCTTAAAATCCTATTTCAATTGTCGATGCTGTATTTAATTCGGGGCAACTTAAATCCCTTTTTTTTGTGTTTTCGTAGCCAAGTTATATATTTTATAGTATTTATAAGCTGATTCAATATGTGTATCTAAATTCATTCTAAATAAAAAATGAATAACTAAGCATACATTTGTTTCTTAGTGCGAGAAGCATGGAGTAATCAACATGGTTACATAAAACATCTCTGGCTAGTAAAACTAGACTTTGTTTTCTTAGTAATTCGAGTGATTTTATGCCTAGAATCGTCTTTTGGTTTAACGTGAGCACCTGCCGATTATGGCTCAATCCCACGGGAGGCCTACCTCCATCAGGGTCATATTGGGTCCTGACCATTAACCCCAACATAGCCGAAGCCATCTCGGTTGCAAAGTTGTGACATGTTGCAGGCATGAACACACCTCTTGCTTAAGAGGCGAGGTCTATCTAACACCTCTTGAAGCCAGGCACGCCTGAAAACCATATGTCTCCGCATTCGAAATAAACCAAGCCACCACGATACTCCCACTAGGGGGCCTACCTCATAGAAAGTCTGAATAAGAGAGCACGCACGCGCCAGATGCACCTCTATATCCGAAGATAAAATAGGAGAGCCCGAAAACGTATGCTATTGCCCCAGACTCCTGGGCACTATCTCCCGTGGAACCAGAATATAGCTTCCGGTCGAGCTTCGCCACCATAAGGTCACTTACAGATGAAGTTCCTGCAAAACTTCAGTGCCTGTCAGCCCAAGATATACACACCATCAACCAAGAATGTGCAACCCTCTGGTGAGTTGTTACACCGTCCAGGATGTTCCCATCTAGTTGAATCAGTTACTTATGTAACCTATCCACAGGCACCACGAAGAGGTCGATAGGAACCTGGAGTGCAAAATTGTCGAATAGCAGCAATACCGGCCCACCGTAGTGGATGAGCTCGTCGGAGTTAACACCATGAACCATGCATTTACCACCTCACCACCATCCAACAACCATGGCCTTATGCTAGCCGCCACCCATTAAGATCGTGGAATTACGCATGCTGTTCGCGGACTGGCATGCCACCACACCATGCATAATCATAGACTTACGTTCGCTGCCATGGTCCGATTTATGGTTCAGTAGTAACACAAGTCCATTGGTCAAGTCTCTCAGGGCCCCGGACATGCCTTAAACTACTACCGACTCTACACCCCCACCTGCTTTATGCCTAGAAGTAAGCATCTCTGATTATAGGATGGTATAATATTGTCTACCCAGTTCCATTTCCGAAGAGCGTATTTAGTAAATCTTCGTTAACAGCCTCTATCCTATTGATGCTTACTGCGATCACTGATGGGACTCACTCACTCGTCACTGAAGCGGTAATTCGGTCCCTGTATTATTTAGCTTATATTCAAATTGTATAGGATTGCGGGACCTAGTATAAGACATTTGCTTACACTTCGAGATGTTTAAGTGAAGACAGTTATCTTCACACCACTGAAAAATCCTATTTTTTTTTTTTTATAATCTACCCGCGCTCAAGGGATTATGATTACCCTTTAAATGTTTCAACACAGCGCGGGCGTGAAGTTAATGAAGAGAAAGAAGGATAGGAAAGATGTGTGGCACGATGTTCTGAGACTGTTGGTGGTTGTCTCAGATATTTTTATCTCCAGGGATGGCGGCTTTGCTAAAGCGGAGAAATGCCATGTCTTATTTCTATGTCGTTTATAATTCGCATTATTTTTTCTTCATGTTCATCCTTGTTGGGCATACTAGTTTAACTCAATTACATGTTGTTAGTGTTATGCCTGAACAACATGTAATGAGTAAACCAGCAACCCATGGATGACAATTTTAGAAGGTTTTAATGGAATTAAAACGACATAGACGACGGCAGGGATCGAACCTGTGATGATGAGGTTGACAGGCGAGTACACAACCATCGTGCCACGGCCAACCCCAACTTGCAAAAAATTGCAGTCAACTGAACAATTGATACGTCTAAATATTTTAAAATCATCTGCAAATAGTATAGGCTTTCAGAGAATTTCACAAAATGGGGAAGGTCATTACTTATTAATGAAGAGTACAAACAAAAGTGGTCCCAAATGGCTCCCTTGAGGAACCCCTGATAAATTATGTATTATCTTCGAAGTTTGACAACCAATTTTCACTAACTGTGTACGTTCTTTCAAATATTGATCAAACCATTTCAACAACTAAGAGTGAAAACATAATTATTCTAGTTTTTTTTTTATTAAAACATTGTGCTGAACTCGGTCAAAAGCCTTTGAAAAGTCTGTGTATATGACATCAACTTGGCTTACCCGTTCAATTCCTTTTGTACAAAAGTTCGAAAAAAAGAGACAAGTTTGATGTTGTTGATCGTTGACTCAAAAACCCGTGTTGTTTTTCTAAAATTCCCTGTTTCACATTTTCATAAATCCTTTTTTTGACAATGGCTTCAAAAACTTTTGGAATTGTCTGAAGCTTAGAAATCGGTCGGTAATTAAGGACGTCCTGTTTGGAACCTGTTTTATGAATTGGTATAATAATTGATGTTTTCCAAGTATTCAAGAACTGACCCAAACTGAGGGATAAATTGAACAATTTTAAAAGTGGTTTCGATAAACTATTCTTAAACATTTTTTAAAATAAAGGAGCTATTTCATTACTGTCAGGTTTTTTATTATCATCTAAGAACGAGAGTTCTTCTAAAACCTCTTCTTCAGTCAATACTATTTGACCTAAGCATATAATTTTCTGGTGGTTAATGCTAAAATTTGAACTTGAATTTTCCAATACAAAATTTCATTGAAAAAAATCAGCAAACATGTCACATATCTCTGCTTCATCGCATAAAATTTTATCCCTTAATCTCATATTAAGTGAAAGACCATACGATTTTCTTTTACCATTCAAAAATGTTCAAAAAGCTTTCGAGTCAGATTTTATTTTCATTTCTATACTCCAGTTATACTTGTTATACAAAAACTTTTAAAGTATTTCATACTCTTTCCTCAGGTTTTTGAATTACTCACGGTAAATTGAACTGCATTGACTTTTTATTGAAGCTTAATGAGCTTATTTCTTAAATTACATAAACGCTTATTAAACCAAACAGGTTTACAATTTTTACTTGCGATTATATGGTACTATAAGGCAAGTTATGCATTCGTAAAAAAAATCGAACTCGAGATTTTGATCAAAGTTGACATTACGATGATAGCGAAGACTAAAAAAGTGGGTCTCGAAATTCTGTCTGTCTGTCGGTCTGTCTGTCGGTTTGACTACAGCCTAAACGGCGCGGCCGATTTTCTTCAAACTTGGTAGATATCATTTTTAATTTTTTCCCCCACACGTTTTTTTCTTTTTTTTTAAGACCAAAAATAACGGTACATGTTATATGAATTATATTTTTTTTCTCAAAAACTGCATGATAGATTTGAAAAAAAAAGATACAAAAAAAATCTATTTAGTTAAAGCTAGGTACTGAATGAAAAAATGTTTCCGAAAAATGGATATTGAGGGTACCCCCCAAAGAACTAATTTTTTAGTTTTTGATTTTCTCAAAAGCGGTACAACGGATTTTGATCATTTTTTTTGTGCTTAAGCTTCCCAAAAATTTAAATAGAATTATGTATTCAAATTTTCAAAAAAAATTGTAAAAAAAATTTCAAAATTTTTTTTGTCAAAACTCAATATTTCGAAAACCTTATATTAGATTTTTTTTAAACTTGATATCTAAAAGTTTTTCAACATAGTCTACAAGATGTTTGAAAAAAAGTTTTATTTTACCTAGAAATAAAGGTACCCACCATACAAATGTCAAAAATTGACTTTCAAAAATCGTATTTTTCTCGAAAACGGAGCCTAGAATTTTGATAAAAATTTTTTTGTTTCAATTAATTTTAACTATATTTAATTTAATAAAAAAAAATTGAAATTAAAATTTTACAGCTTGTACCTACCATACAACCATTTTTTTAAATTTTGAATTACTCATTATCGACATGACGGATTTTAATGAAATTTTTTGTAGAGATGCTTCTGAAAAGTCTAAAAACCATTGCATTTCAAAACTTAAAAAAAAATATTTTTTTTTAATTTTTGAAAAGAAAAAAATCATTTTTTTTTTGGAAAATTCGATATTTCAAAAACGTTTCAATATTTTTTTTTGGAAAATTAATTTTCATTCGTACAGTAATAAAAACTTAAAGTTGGCATACCAAATATTTTTCTTAAAAATTTTGTATATAAAAGCTTTTTTTTTTAAGAAACCAATACAAGAACTTATAATTTTTGTTCTTGCATAAATTCATATTTGCATAGCATTCTGTTTTTGCCTCTTACTACTAAAAGAATTTAAAAAAAAATAATTTTATCATTATAAACAGTTTTCTGTAATAACATTCGTTTTTGAAATTCCTTGTCTATTACATAGGAGCAAGTTCGTGCGACCCAGTCGTGCATTTTATTTATAATTCTTTTCATTGGCACAGGACCAATTTTTGCTTCTTTAATTTTATCTTTTATTTGGAAAAGTTATTTTCTAAATTATTCGTATCGTAAAGGTTACCCTAATCCACCTCAGAGAAACAATTATTCAACGCGTTGTAATGAACTTTAAAATAAATAAATTAAATTTGATGGTGCAACAGCTCGAAGCGAACCAGGACCTATAGTGACTTACAACTCTCAACCATTCCTGTGTGCGTGTTACCAGGGATGGGAGGGGACCTACAATTTTCTGCCGATTCCGAACGGCTAATGAGCAGCACTTTCCATGGCAAGAGATACTCTTGGAGAATTTGTCAATTCCTTGCAAGAGACAGTATACACCCCTGAAAAATTTATCTTGATCTCTAAGGCTTTATGATGGATAGAGTTCCTTAATAATGGTTCAATGACAGGATCTACTAAAGCTTTTAATTCGTTGTTTATAAAAACAAGATCAAGTAATCAAAAAACATTAGATATCCAGAGTTTTCTTAAAGCTCCATAAACACGGCCAATGATGGAATTTATATGGTCTCTGCAAGAAAGATTACTATAGAGATTTATAAACCAAGAATGGCCACGGAGTGAGTTAACAAATCTAACATTAGCATTATTTAAGACAATCGGAGGTAGATCTTCATAGTTATATGTCTTCTTAGCCCAATTGTAAATTCTTAGAATATCTTCAATAACACGAAAAACAAGATCTTCTGCTAGTCCAATTCTACGCGAGAGATAGATTTATATATGATTAAGCATTAAACAGAATTGGACCCAGAACAGAGCCTTGAGGCACTCGCATCTTCCAATATGTATGGACAATTTGTTTCCAATAGCTACACGCTGAATTCTATTACACAAATAACTATTAATGGAGGAAACAACAGTATTCAAAAAGCCAAAATAGTGCTTAAGTTTTTGACAAAGGACTCGGCGATCGACTTTGTCAAAACATTTAGAAAAATCCAATAGGTTGGAGTCTTATGTACTCTAAGATCTCAACCATTACTTTAGAGCAAAAATGGTTAGCTCTTAATCCAGCTTGATATGGTCAATAATTTACCTTGAAAGGATTTTTTTTTCAAGGACTTTTGACATGCACCGTGAGCTACAAGTCGACACCTACCTATTTTTTATCGATTTCAAAGCCTCGTACGATAGCATCTATAGGAACGAACTGTGTATATTAAGCAATGTCTAGTTTTGACATCCCTGACAAACCTGTCCGTTTGTGCAGGATGACGATGGAGTATGCATGCTGCTCCATCAAGATCGCAAAAGATCTCACCGATGCATTTGCTGTCAAAATAGGTTTTAGGCAAAGCGATGTTTTGTCGTGCAACTTCTTCAACATCGTTCTTGAAAGAATAGTGCAAAACTCACGCGTCAACACAAGAGGCACAATCTTTCAAAACGTCTGTCCAATTACTCGGATACGCTAACAACATTGACATTTTTGTTCTGCCAATAAATCGTGATGTCAGTGGCGCATTTGTGAGCATTGAGACGGAAGCGAAGAAGATGGGTTTAGCGGTAAATGAGGGCCAGACTAGGTAGGGTAAGACACCCAGTGACCGACACCCTTAAGAGAAATTTTGAGTTTGCATATTCATAACTTTCCTTTCGCTAGATCGATTTTAATGATTTTTGTGTATTATTATAACTGTTAATAATTTCTTTTACAATATTAAAGAAATAAATATGTACGAAATTCCAAAAATAAATAAAACACAAAATCGTAAAAGCTTACCAGTTTTTTAGTTACGGACACCTTTTTTTCAGTAACCGACACCCGTCAAATACTAGTTACGGACACCCTTTTTCTGTAGCTTTTCACCCTAAACTGTAAGAGGAATTTTCGGCAACAAGTTTACATAAGCTCGTCAAACGTTAAAATCGAATAATTAAAATTTTAATTCGACATTTCAATTGACAATTGGGAATATCATGAATCCTGACTCATAAAAACTTGTGGTTCGTCAAAAATGTAGGCGAAAACTTCTGTTTTAAATTTGTTTTTCACCAAAACTGACACCGAAATAAAAAGAGAATATATTTAACTTGGAAGGTTTTTCAAAGTACTATAATTTTTGTCTAATATATAAGATAAATATATATTAATACGCACAAAAACAAAAATATACAAGAAATCCATTTAATTACAAACCCTTAATGCGGGGATATTATACATATGTATATAAAATCTTTTTATGCAGTAGGTAGGTACTTATAATGTTATGATTAAAATGAAGATAAATTATTATTTAAATAAGAACAAGCAAACAAAAATATAAAGAAACTTAAACTGTTTTCAACAAGTAATTGCAATTAAAAAAAATAATATAATTTGAATGTTAGTTATAGTTAGTTACTGAATTAAAAATGTTTATATAAATATTGTAATTAATCAATACGTTAATATCACTAGTAAAGTAATCTATCTTAAAGATGGGCAAAGAAAAGTGCTAATGTATTTTTCTGTTTTTGTACCATGGAAGTTTCCGAAAGTAAACGTTTTTTTTTTTAACTTGTATTTTAAAAATCTTCTTCTTAAAGTAATTTTGCCCAGGCATTTTGTAATAAATTCCTGAAAAATGTGGCTTTATAGCAATATAAAAAGCGGTTTGTAAATAATGAAAGGAAACAAGAAAGACAAAAACGATGGTGTCCGTAACTAACATCCTCAAAAACCACTAATCGCGCCAGTAATAGACACCCCTGTCGGTCACTGAATTTATTGAACATTACATTTTAGTTATGAACACCCCACGTTAAATTAAGTTATTTTATTATTTTAATAAAAAAAAAGTTAACAAATATATCCACTAATTATTGTTTTGAAATAATATGCACTGTCCCATATATAAGAAACACGGATAAATTAATAAAATACTGATTTATACTCAAGTGTTTCTTAAGGAATTCACAAGGTTTCTTTGATTTACAGAGGTTCTCAACTTACATCTTTTATTACACGTTAACGATTGACTACAAAATATCAATTGAAGTATTTTGTTATGACATTTGCACGTCTAAACACGTTAAAAATAGTCTCGGCAGTATCCAGCAACAAGAAACCTTAATAAAATGAAAAAACAGTCATAGGTGTCCATTACTGAAAGGGGGTCGGTCACTAGGTAGTTTACCCTATATGCTGTCATTAAGAAAGGACACAAAACACCGAAGTCTTGGACAGAACGTCATTATAGACAGCTATAACTTTGAGGTAGTTAAGGACTTCATATACCTAGGTGCCGCTATAAATTTAGAAAACAACACAAGCGCTGAAATCAAACAGAGAATAACTCTTGCCAATTGCTGCTTCTTTGGACTAAGAAGGCAATTGAGTCAGCCATCAGACGAATAGGGGAACAACATGTAGCATACGAAAACATGCACGTGCCGTAACTATTCGGGACTGGTGGAAGTGTGATCATAGCCTCTTCGCGGCGGCCGCTAGAAACAAGCCTTTTAAAAAGGTTTGGCTAATATGATCAGGCTGGTTCCACAGGTTGGCGACAGGTTAATTCCCTGTCCCGTAAAACTAAGAGAATTTCGAGAACGACAACAAGCCTCGGAAACGGACTGATCACACGACGACAACCAACGCAAAGAAAAAGGAAAAACGATTTACGAATTTTCTTATGGAACGTACGATCGCTCTATAGAGCTCGAGCTGCTCAGCAGCTAGCCGATGCCCTGTCAAAATATAAAGCTGACATAACAGCTCTCCAAGAAATCAGATGGACAGGGAATGGTGTTTTACAGAAGAAAGAATATGACGTATATTACAGCTGTCATACAAAACACCATGTGCTCGGGGTAGGCTTCCTAGTCAGCGAAAAAATGAAGTCTACTATCATCGGCTTTAACGCTATAAGCGAAAGGCTATGCACCCTTCGCGTGCGAGGCAAATTTACGAACATCAGCCTCATTAACGTTCACGGACCTACGGAGGAGTCCTCAGACGAAGAAAAAGAGACTTACTACGAACAAGTCGAGAGGGCCCTCAATGCCTGCCCAAGGTATGATGTTAAAATCATCCTTGGGGATTTGAACGCAAAAATAGGTCGGGAGCCGGTATTCAGGCATTACGCAGGCACCCATAGTTTGCATGAGAACACTAATGACAATGGACTTCGAGTCTTAGAATTGGCAGCATCGAAAAACATGGTCGTTGCGAGTACCAGGTTCCCGCGTAAAGATATCTACAAAGCCACCTGGGTATCACCTGATGGAGTCACTCGTAACCAAATAGACCACGTGTTGATAGACCGTCGCCACTACTCGAACTTGATGACGGTACGAACGTACCGAGGTGCCAATATCGACTCGGATCACTATCTTGTTGGTATGGTTTTCCGAGGGCGGATTGCCTTGCGAAGACGCATTGCATCCGCCGATCAGGTTCGAATCAACACGGCTGCCCTGCGCAATGAAAACACCAGTAACACCTTTGGTAATGCGTTAGGACTCGCCCTAGAATCACTTGATTTAGGGAGAGTAAGTCCTGGAGCCAGTATGCTGGGCGTAAATGAGAAGTGGACACGCCTTAAGAATATTGTCATTGGTACTGCCAACTCCATCTTAGGCAGCAGTCGTAAAAATCGGAACGACTGGTTTGATGATGAATGCAAGCTAGCGACTGAACGTAAGAATGTTGCGTACCGAGCAATGCAACAATCTCATAGAACGCGGGCACGCGAAGAGGAATATAAAGAGCTCAGAAGAATAGAAAAACGGCTACACAGACAAAAAAAATCAGCCTGGGAGAAGAACCTAATCTGTGAAATAGAAAATAGCCGAGAGCGAGGTCCGCACCAGGCGCGGAAGTTCTACCAATCCGTCCGAAACATGACGCAGTACACACCACGCTGCACATACTGCAAGGACGGGGAGGGAAATCTGATCACCGATCCTGAAAGCATACTGGAGCGATGGGAAGTGTACTTTAATGAATTGCTAAATGGTCAGCTCACTGCAGAAGTGGAGGCTCCACTACTTCAAGAAGAAAACCCTATGTTGCCGCCACCAAGCATAGAAGAGGTTGAGAAGGCTATAGGCCGGCTTAAACAGAACAAAGCCCCGGGAGCCGATGGCATACCAGCCGAATTATTCCATCACGGCGGGCCAGCCTTACGTCAAGCAATGCATGATATTATAGTACACGTATGGGAGCAGGAAGAAATGCCAGAAGACTGGCGAAAAGGTTTAATATGCCCCATACATAAGAAGGGAGATGTCACAACGTGCAGCAATTATAGAGGTATCACGTTGTTGAGTACCGCCTATAAGATACTCTCCTCTATCCTACAAGACCGGATAACCCCATACGCTAAAACCGTTATCGGACAATATCAGTGTGGTTTCATTCCAGGCAAATCAACAACTGATCAGATCTTTACCCTTAGGCAGGCGATGGAAAAATGTCTAGAATTTAACATCCCAACATACCATCTGTTTATAGACTTTAAGGCCGCCTATGATAGCATAGCCAGGGTAGAACTTTACAAAGCCATGAGAGAATTCGGCATCCCAAATAAATTGACACGACTATGTAAGGTTGACCATGACCAACGTAACAAGCCAAGTAAAAATAGCCGGATTGCTATCCAGACCAATCAACATCTTTAATGGACTCCGACAAGGGGACGGTTTGGCCTGCCTCCTCTTCAACCTGGCGTTGGAGAAAGCAATCCGTGACTCTGGCACGGCAACAAGAGGGACCATCGTCAACAGGTCCAGCCAGTTACTGGCTTACGCAGACGATATCGACATCATCGGAAGAACCGAACAAGCTGTACACGATTCCTTCATCCAGATCGAGCAGGCGGCACAAAATCTGGGGCTGCACATTAGTGAAGGTAAAACAAAGTACATGGTGGCGTCGAATGCGAGAGGAACAGTTGGTCAAACAATCAAGGTAGCGGAGCACGAATTTGAAGTGGTGCAATCCTTTAAATACCTTGGGTCAATAGTAGCAGCCGATAACAATATAGAAGAAGAAATACGCGGGCGGCTTCTCAAATCCAACAGAGCCTACTATAGTCTGTCAAAGCTCTTCAAATCCAGAAATCTCACCATAACTTCAAAACTGCTGCTGTACAGGACCATGGTCCTGCCAGTACTCACATATGGATCCGAGACTTGGGTGCTTAGCAAAAGGCACTCCGACCTCTTAGCTGCGTTCGAGAGAAAAGTCTTAAGGAGAATTGTTGGCCCCGTATGTGAGGAAGGACGATTCCGGAGACGGTACAATCATGAATTGTACGCAATCTACCTAGAAGCAGATATCGTGACAAAAATTAAGCTCGGTAGACTCCGGTGGGCAGGGCACCTAGCTCGCATGAGCGAAGAGGAACCTGCTCGGAAAGTTCTTTGTGGTACATTCTATGGTAGACGACAGCGTGGTAGACCATGCTTGCGCTGGAGAGATGGCGTAGACCAGGACGCCCGAAGCCTTGGGGTGCGCAACTGGATGGCGTCGGCTAGAGACCGGGATGGGTGGAGAGACTTGTTGAGGGAGGCCGGGACCGGAGCCCGGTTGTCGAGCCGATGATGATGATGGCTTTACTTCCCGTAGATAAACTGCTATCAACCTTGAAATTTTGTCTAACTTTGTTCTTAATATACTCGAAGAAGGGTCGCAATTTATACCGACTTCGCAAAAGTTTTTGATAAAGTGAATCACTAAATTTTATTTAACAAGCTTCAAATATTCGGATTTAGTCAAGCATTTTCAAATTTCTAGCATTTTACCTGATAGAGCGGATTCAATTTAATATTCTTTCTTGTCTCATCAGGTGTTCCCCAAGGCAGTCACCTTGGACCGCTCCTTTTTCTGATTTTTATCAATGTCATGTTTTTTAGAATATATTAGAATATTGCTGTGTATTTTGGAATCCACACTACAACTATGATGTTCGAAAGGATCAAAAAAAAAAAAAATCATAAGGTTCGTCATTGGGAAACTTGGTTGGAACATGGAAAAGCCTTCTTATAATTCAAGATACATACCAACTTATCGGCATGCATGTATTTGGGAATCAACGCAAAATTTTCTAGGTATATAAGTTTTTCCAACTTAGTCCAAGCATATTAACTGCCCTCACCTGCTTTTTTTAATTTATATACATATATGCACCATCTCCGCAGCTAAGAGACCGTCATGAATTATGCACTTAATGAGCCTATAACTCGTTGTGTTAGGGAAAATAATTTTGTGTCTAATTTATTAGATTTTAACTTTAACAATAGCAGAGCCACTTAAGGAAATAAACTTTCTTAATTAATTATGTTTACTTAATGTGGTTATTATTTTTTTGTTTATGAGCATCTTATCAAAAATATTTCTTTAGTCTGTAAGATGTTTACTGTAGTTTCTGATTGATGTAATAAATAAATAAATATATTCATATTTGTTCAAAAATTCAGAAAGCATTCGTTTCTTGTACCAAACTATTATTTGCAGCTGGTTGACAGTACAATTTTGAAATTTTCTTGTTTTAAAAAGAATACTCTGTATCTGAAGTTGAACACATTTGAACGTTTAGTTAAATTATAATCGATTAATCGAACAAAAATCATAAGTCGTTTTAGTGATTTTTTAAGAAAATAAACTTTTATATAAAAAATTTTTAAAACATTTTAAGGAAAAAATTTTGGGACGCCAATTTAAAGTTTTTATTATTCTTTGAATAAAAATTGGATTTACAAAAAAAATATTGAGCCGTTTTTAAGATATCCAATTTTGCAAAATAAAAAATAGATTTTTTTTTTTCAAAAATTCAAAAAATATTTTTTTTTTAAGTTTTGAAATGCAATTTTTTTTAAACTTCTTAGAACCTTCTCTATAAAAAAAAATTAATTAAGATCCGTCATGCCGATAATGAGAAATTAAAAATTCGAAAAAAAACTGTTCAATGGTAGATACAGTCAGTAATATATTACATAATTTCAATTTTTTTTATTAAATTATAGATCGTAAAAATAAAACGAAAGAAAAAAAATTTTATCAAAATTTTCTGAACAGTTTTCGAGAAAAATACGATTTTCAAAGACCATTTTTTAACATTTGTATGGTGGGTACCGTTATTTTTAGGTAAACCAAATACCTTTTCTCAAATCCTGTAGATTATATTAAGAAACTTTAATTTATCAATTTTGAAAAAAAATTTTGCTTGGGATTTTCAAAATATTGAGTTTCTAAAAATTTTGAAATTTTTTAAAGATCCAAATAACTAAAACTTGAGAATTTGAATATATATAATATATGTAATAATATTATATGTAATGTATATATGTAATAATATTTAAACTTTGGAGGAGCTTTAGCAAACAAAAAATGATTTAAATCGGTAGTACCGTTTTCGAGAAAATCAAAAACAAAAAAAAAAATGGTTCCACTTTTTTGAAATTTTTTTCAACCATTTCCTTGCTTTAACTAAATGAAATTTTATGAATTTTTTTTTTTTAATTTTGTGGGACAGTTTCTGAGAAAAAAAAGATATTTACAAAATTTCGAAAAAAAATCGTATGACAGGTACCGTTATTTTATGTCTATAAAAAAAAAGAAAAAAACTTGTGGGGGGAAAAAATTAAAAATTATATTTCTACCACATTTAAAGAAAATCGGCTGAGCTGCTTAGGCTGTATTCAAAAAGACAGACAGAATTGCAAGATCCACTTTTTTTGGTCTTTGCTATCATCGAATGTCAAGTTTGATCAAAATCTTGAGTTCGATTTTTTTACAAATGCATAACTTGCCTTATAGTATACCTATAAGTCGCAAGTAAAAACCTTCCAAAAGGAGTTAGAAACTTCCCTAATTTCACCTGATAAAACCCGGAGTTTGCATCAAGTTTTGAAAAGAATTTTGTCCCATCCAACTGAGCTTAGGTGTGGTCTACGGTTGGCATGCGCAAAGAATTTCTTTTTCCACAGCTAGATTTAATTTTGTTAAATCCACAAAAGTTAGCACTATGCTGTCGGCTCATCCACTTTTTTGATGACTTTGAGTTCAATCATCTTATAAATTTTTTGATTTAATTTCTCATGCGAAGTTATCGGGACTCGTCTTGCTGTAAGAATTTGATGCGGAACAACATCTTTTTCAATTTTATATTTTATTCAACATTCTTAAAAACAACCAAGTCCATTACAAATCTCTGGGAACTCACTTTCCACCACAACACTGCAGTTACACTTAATATTGTTAAGACGGTAGAATAAATAAATAAAGAAATTAAAAAAGAAAAATAAATTACTTATTCTTTAAATTATTACATTGGAAACAAAAAAAAGCATAACACGAAAACATAGGTAAGAACCCAACTGAGAATCGTGCTTCTCAGCGAACAAAAAAATATAGCACAACAGGCGAATTAAGCTCAATTTCTCTAAATTTACCAGTCTCGTCTGAAGCCGAAATGAACCATATTCTGCTGAATTTATTAGGGGGTCTTTCTTCATAAGTTTGGGAATAAGTTGATATCAACTAAGTTGCAACCGAATTAACTCCCAGTTTTGAATTATTTTTCATTAGAGACTGGTCATCTTATAGCTCTAGAAACAGAAACGTCTGAGATATGTCTGAGGAATTTATAAATCCAGAAGTCCAATCAAACATCTACGAGAAGTACGACTAGTAAATTCAGAGTCTCTATACCAGAGCTATGGTAAGCGATAATATCCCTGACCTTTCTCAGGTTATGATCTAACTGAAGAGGACTTGAAACCAAACAGGATTACGAGTTTTCATATCTTTATATATTTCCAATCTTATACACTGACAACACCAAACTAGAAACAACTGCGTCGCCATTCGGATAATTCATCTTAAATACCTACAATTATTGTCTCTCTATAGACAAAAGATACCAAAATAAAGTTTTCCATCTACAACGACGCATATTTCCTATCCTCTGCGTTGGACGTCAGAAAAAAAAAAATCTAGTCAAGTCAAAAACATTTCACATTCCTGTCCGAAGCACTTCAAAAAATGTTAAAAAACAAAAAAATGTTTTGCTTTGTTTTGTTTTGCGTAGGTGGCTGTGGTGCAAGATTGTTCACAAACCATACAAAACAAAAAACAATTGCAGCATTTTCAGCTGTGAGAGAGTGTGCGGAAATATTTCCTGCTGGCTATGATCTCTGCTGCGCTTCACATCTCTGTGAGTGCGGTGCATCTTCACATGACGATTATTTGTCTGGCACTCTGGCTGTGACGAAATCGTTCATTGTCTCGTCACTATGTCGGGCCAATGAACCATTGAATATAATTATTGCCTGTGTGGTAAGCCCCACATTATACATTCACCTTGATCATCTTACACTCTCTACAGAAGTCTCTTTAAATTGGAACGAAATCACCTCCACGTTTTTATGCCATTTGCAATTTAAAATTCAACAAAAAATAAAAATAGTAAATAAAAGGCAATAGCTATCCATTTAGATTGTGAAACCGGTGTTCTCTAATCAAGCGGTATTTACTGACATTCCCCCCGTTTTGTTTAATCACTGGTGGGTAATTAAGCGAATGTACACGTCGTTGGGTTGCTCTAATGCTTGAAATTGAAAGAGCAAAATCACGTATCGTTAAAGTACATTGAGAGAAATAACTCGTTTTACTATTGTCCTGTTAAGATGGAAATTTATTTTGCATCTTCGGGTATTTTACTGAACATAATATACATACACTCCGCTTCAACTGAATACGCACACAGTTTTTTTTAAGGTATGTTGTTCATTTTTTTTAAACTTTGGGCCTTAATGTATCAGTTGATGATGCTTACTGTTTGCTTGTAATGTTGAGAAAACAAATCAGAAAGAATAATTCAAGAAGTACCGTTATTTTTTCTCTCGCTCTCTTACAAAGCGTTCCATATCGAAAAATGCAGAATTTTTTTGCGTCAACTGAATAGGCACAACAATCAAAATTGGAAATAAAAGCAAACGGAATGAAATAAAACAAGTTTTTCCTTTAAATATTTGTTTATTGGTTATTTCTAGTAGTCGGTACTGACACCTTTATTCGTAATTACTTCATGAATTCGGTCCGGCATGCTCTTTAAGCAGTTCAGCAAAATTTCCCTCCAGGCTTATTTAATGGCTGCAATTAGGGATTCTCTGCTTTCAAACTGATGGCCAGACTCATAAACTTTTCGTACCAACCATCCCCATACATTTTCTATAAGGTTCAGGTCGGGAGAATACGGCGCCCATTGAAGCAATTCCACATTCTGGTCCTATATCCAATTTTGGACAATGTGCGCGGTGTGGATGGGGGCGTTGTCTTGCTGAAAAGTCCAGTTAATAGGTCCTTAAATATCCGCAAATTTAGGAAAATTTCTTTTCAAAATTCCTTTGTGGGTAAATACAGACATTTTTGACTTTTGAACTTCAAGCTCAACAGTCTCATAGTAGTTTACTGAACCCAATAACATAAGTCGACCTTCTCGACTATGATGCTGCGCTAAAAATCGTTCTTCTTTCCTCACATCGTGGAAATAATAATTACAACTATCGGAGCCATGAAATTTGAACTTTTTCTCATCAGAAAAAACGACGTGTTGCCATTCATTTTTCCAACTCATATGGAGTCTAAAATATTCTAAACGCATACCTTTTCTTTGCTCGTTTAGTGGTGGTTTCTTTTGAAGTTTCAATCATTTTAAATGATTTGCATTGTTTATTACTCTACGGAATGTTGAAACGCTTGCAGTTATACCGGTTTTTTGTTTAAATTTTAACGGAAAGTTACACGAATCAGAAACACATCTTAAAATTGCTCTTCGATCAATTGCAGTTGTTGCCGTTTTTTTACTTCCTTCCATGTTTTTCCTTATAAACTTTTATTTCTTAGGTGGGAATAAACAACACTAAAACGTTGTTCATTTTTGGTAGCTTTAGCAGGCCCAGTTAGTCCTTGTTCTTTTAACAAATCGGTTTTAGCTCTTTCGACAAAAATAATATATAATATATAAATATATAAATAATAATTTCTTAACATTACAAGCAAACAGTAAGCATCATCAAATGATACATTAAGGCCCAAAGTTTGAAAAAAATGAATAACATACCTTAAAAAACCTGTGTGCGTATTCAGCTGAAGCGGAGTGTATGTATATGTATTTAAAAAAAAAGGATTCGAAAAAATAAGAAATTTTAAATTTATCACAAGATTAATGCAAGTCGAAATGAAACCCAAATCTTTTTAACGAGGAAAGGAATATCGATAACTGTTTTGTTTATACCATTCGCAAATTTATTATACCAAATCAATTTAACATAAATGCAAACACTCGTAGATTGACCCCAAAAGAAAATCAAATTGATATAAGCCTGAATTAATTTGCTAATAGCTTAAATCGATTTGCGTTTGGGTTAAATTGATTTGCCCTTTGGGTAAATAAATTTGTAAATGGTATACAAGTACTAATTTGAGATACGGTCCAAATTACGTTTATTGAATTAACACACTCATGAATTGAAAACCAATTAAATCATTAACGTAATTTTGTATGAACTACTAGCATAATATAATTTGATTTACTTATTATAAAAGTAAAGGATCAACATGTATATCAGTTTTGCTTTTAATATACAAGGAATCAATTTTAAAATGAAAAAATACTGACGTTTTTTTCCACTCCGTCCTAATTCGTTTTTCATTAAGGAATTTTTATAGGAGGTTTAAGGAAAGTTGGAGAGTATTTAAAAGAAGACACCGATACACGTTTGTTTTAAATGTCTAAACATCGCAAGGGCAATTGAAGGGAAATTTTGGGCTAGGTAAAGCATTCCACATTCGTGTAGTGTGGCTTAAGAAATGATCTCTGAATTTAGCAGTACGTCGAAAGTGGGGCACCCTTGAGCTGAAAAATACTACCTAAAGCGCGAGTTTTACGGTTAATTTGCTGGAGAAGAGAACTGGCTATTTCGCTTGAACAATGTTTATAAAAATAACGGTAATGAAAAGCAAAAAACATTGCGCCGGTGCTCGAGAAAGTCAAATATTTCTAGTATACTTCTATCAATTATTATTTTTGAAGGTCTTTTTTTGGATACCAGAGTCTCAATTGAGTTATTGGAACACCTGCCCAAATATGGGAATTATACTCGAGCTTTGGACGAATATAAGCCTTATAGATTACAGCCAGATCAGAAGGGGTGACAAATTTCTCGCAACGTCGAAGGAAACCTATCCATAAAGGTGGTCTGTGATGTATGTACACCGAGGACCGAGCAAGTTGGAGGATCAACAGTAGTAAAACTCTTACACTAAACAAATATGTACATGCTGTCTAGCTACATTAACTACATTTCAGAACATAAGTAATCCAGTTATCTCGAATACATCAGGACATCAAAAGACAACATTTGTAATAAAAATGGTGTGGATTTACTTGAGCTGTTACAAATGTATGACTCCATCATTTTATACAATTGTACTGATGGAGATAATGAGGCTCACTATACCTTCCTAGGGAGCCCCAGGGCAATCAGTCATCGACTTTTGTGCAGTGAATAATGAATGGATTGAGCGGATCAAAAAATAACTCCTTTACAACAACTCAACCCATACGATCTTATACGCTGAACCATCAATCTTCAAATATAACGGTTCCGGTAATGGAATATGTAATTAAGAAAGTGAAAAATGGAAAGGCTTCAGGGGAACACGGAATTTCCTGTGAGTTCTATTTTATAATAAGGATTTTCCGCATGCTGACATCCCCTCATCGTTCAAAAAATCTTTTAATTTCCCCAAAAAGTGCGCTCTTGACATTGCTGGAAATTATCGAGGCATTTCATTTATGAACACTCTAGTCAAAATTTTCTGCGTATACTTGTAGAGAGACTTGAAAAATAGGTGGAGAGGAAAATGGTCTCACAGATTTTCAAGCTGGCTTAAGAAAAAACTTTTCTACATCAGACCAGATTTTTACACTAGTTTTAATAATTGTTAATGCTTATTGCTTTTCAAGCGAGAAAAAAGAAAGTCTACTCGTTCTTCTTAGACTTCAAAGCTGTTTTTTGATCTAGTTAAACGTAGCGCTCTTCTATATAAGCTATCACAGTTGGGCCTGTCTTCAAAATGTTTAAGAATAATACTGAAACAAAAGCAGCAGTCTGGGACGGCACAGTCTTTTTAGAATGGTTTGTATCTAGTTACTGGAGTAAAGCAAGGTAGTCTCCTCAGCGCTTTACTGTTCTCTCTCTTTATAAATGACATAGCAGATGACCTTCCTGAAGGAATAAGAATAGCAAACTCTGTTATTAACGTTTTATTATAAGCCGATGATCTTGTCATACTAGCTGAATCACCAGAATATCTACAGTTGATGATCAATCGATTAGCTATTTACTGCAATAGATGGGGACTGACGATTAATGCAGAAAAAATCTAAAATGATGGTCTTCTCACGATCTTCTCGGAGCCAGAGCAGTTATTAGTGGTATTACAACGGTAGTCTCTTAGACGTTACCAACGAAATCAAATATATAGGTGTCAGAATATATACAACACTGGTTTTCAACAAACATCTCATAGCTAACGCGTCACAAAGCTTGTTGAACTGCGCTCGGAAAAATGTATTCTCCAATAGTAGAATAACCCTATCTGCTAAATACAAGATACATATTATGATGCCGTCGTTAAATCAACTCTTTATTATGCTTCTCAGGTTTGGGGAGCAGACGAATATTTTGTAGTTGAACAATTCCAAAGAAATTTCCTGAAAAAATTCTTCAACTTGCCTTGTAACACACCAAACTATACAATCTACTTTGAAACTGGAATTCAAAAACTCTTCACAAGTACGCTCAAGACACAATCTGATTATATTGTGAAGACATTGAAGTATGACGACTACAAAATAGCAAAAACAAATGATTTTGTAAGAGTTAAAAAAAATGACTGGTGGTTTGCTAGGTGGAAAAGAATCGGTAATATCTGTGGTGAAACACTCCACATTGATTTGAACAATTTTAATAATCTTAAAGAACAGTTATACCGAAAAAATCCATAAAAACGAAGACACTGTGCGTAGGGAATTTGCTGAAAAGGTTCGTGCATCGGAAAGCAGACTATGTAATATACTCGCAGCTGGACTAAAACCTTAACCACAAAAAGTATTTCAATTACTCCCTAAGGTACAAAGAAATTTATTTAATTTTTAAGGCATAAGGTGTGAACTATTCAACTTAAATGGAAGCCCATACAATGGAAGTTTTAATCAGTTCTGTACGGTATGCCACCTTAAATCGAAAGAGGATTGCTTCGACTTCTGACAATATACAAACCATACAGACTTTTCTTCTTTGGCAAAAATACCCTCTCCATGCAGGACACCCTCAAAATTCTTGATGAGTGCGACTGGAAAACACTAAGTAAATATTTAGAAAAAATCTTCAAGTACAGAATGTTACTAATAACTGAATATGTTTGATTTTTAAGTCAATTCATTAAATACTTTTTTATATAAAAACAATTGTATTTACAAAGTTATATTTATATTTGCTAACCAGGCTGACGGCTAAGCCATAGCTTTAAGATTCATTGATTATATGTAAACTTGAGAGTATGTGCTATAAATAAATGAATTTACTTAGGTAGATACTTACTTACTACTTAATAGTTAAAATTAGAATACCAAAATACTTTTAGAAAAATGATAGACATATTTTCTAATTAAGCATTCGCCCCTTAAATAATTTAACCATCATACTCGCGCTCCTGATTATCTCACTCAGTGTGATGTACCAATATACAATTACACCTCCTTTTTAATTCTCTCCACTTTCCCTAATGCCTCCAAATGTATTTTCTGACACATAAAGAGTATTCATGACCCCATGACCATGATTGTTTGTAATTATATACATACATATACATATACTTAATACACACGTGCCCGAAATACATGAGAGAGTTTGTTTTTCGGCCAGGAATAGAACGCTATCTAAATCCGAAGAGCTAAGATTAGAAACAATTTTCATGAAAAGAAATACTTTTGGGAGTTTTGTCAATTCCGCGCAAATACAGAATCCCTTTTTACTTGCGATATAGGTACTATAGGGCAAGTTCTACATTTGGAAAAAATATTTGTTGGGTTTTTTTGAATTTTTTTTTTTTGAAAAATCAATATCTTCAAAACCTTTGAACGATTATTTTTTGAAATTATTTCCTAAAATCAATAATATTAAATACTTAAAATTCGCATCCCACATTTTTTTCTTGAAAAATGTTAAAGAAATTTCTTATATAAAAAATGTATTTAATAATAAAACTAGCTAATTTTTAAAGTTTGTTTGCATAAATTCATACTTTTCTAGAAATTAGACGGCAATTTTATGCATTTGAACATTATTATCCGATGGTATATCTAATATTGTACTTCGACATCTACCTAAGGAAGCAATTGACATTTATGCCACACTGTTTAACAACGCACTGAATAATGCATATTATCCAGGGCGGTGGAAGACAGCTGTGGTTCATCCTCTCCCGAAAAAGGGAAAGGACAACTCCAATCCGGCGAATCTCCGGTCGATAAGTCTTCTACCGAGTATCAGCAAGGTATTCGAGAAAGTTATAAATAGATCTCTGTCCAAGTGGGCGGAGGACAATAATATCATACCGGATAATCAGTTCGGTTTTAAGGCGGGACATGACACCATTCATGCCGCGTCTAAACTCGTTTCTGATATCCAATGGAACAAAACTAAAAGGCAGTGTACTGGTGCTTGTCTGGTTGATTTGGAGAAGGCTTTCGACACCGTATGGTTAGAAGGTCTCTATCTTAAACTGACTAGACTCGGCATAAGTAAACCACTATTGTATATACTTTATGACATGCTCAATGGTAGAAAGTTTGTTGTCAAAAGTGGCAATGTAACTTCTACCGCAGTCTTCGATATCAAGAATGGTCTTCAGCAGGGAGCGGTGAACTCGCCGATTCTATTCAGCATTTACACCAGCGATCTGATAGGTAGTCTAACTCAGGCAATTGCGTATGCCGATGATCTAATAGCGTACAGAACAGCTCCAAAAGTTGAGGACATCAGAATTCTTTTGCAGCGTGACTTCGACAAGATTCAGCGATATTGTGATGACTGGAAGTTGAAAATAAACTTTCAGAAATGTGAAACTATTCTGTTCAGGACTCCGTTGGCGTTGGCTAGAGCCTCTAGGGATACTAGGAAGAACTGGCGTAAGCTGATGATCGTAGGGCCGCACCGGCAACCACTGACGAGTAAAAGTGTGGTAAAGTACCTTGGCATCTGGTTGGATCAGTATTTGTATTTCGATAGACATATAAATGCTGCTCTGAACAGGGCTAGGGGAGCCTTTGCCCTGACGAAACGGTTGTTTTACAGCAGCCGGCTTGACACCAGGGTGAAGGTGATTTGCTACATGGCCCTTATCCGGCCGATGATTGTCTATGGGTGCCCGGTGTGGTTCAACGTCGCCCCATCTCAAATGGAAAAGATTCGGGTGTTTGAGAGGCAGTGTCTTAGACGTTGCCTTGGATTGCACAGAACACCAGAGTCGGAGTACAAACATTATTATTCAAACGAGGTTCTATACAACGGGGCCAACATTAACAGAATTGATAATTTTTTGATAAAGCTGATTCGGGGTCACATTGCAAGAGCGATGTCCTCGACCAACAACCTAATTTTTGGGGCTTACTACCCAAACGATGATTACTATGAGAGTGTACGTCTTAGCGGCTTCATCCCGCCCGATGCATTTCTCTACTTAGACAGACGAGGGCTGGTCCAAGATAGAATGGCGATTCTGCTAATCTACCACGTCAGCCGGAGGACTGTGGATAGGCGGCTCCTTTATGGTCGAGACGTCCTCGCACAAGATGGAGCAGAGCGCCTTCGGTTCAGTAGGACTGTGTCCGATAGGGACCGGAGGGACAGGGTGAGACAGGGGAACCAGTTCTGGTGGTTGTTGGATGATAGAGAAAGTTGACGAGGACTTATGTATGTCTTGGCCGACTGACATAGATTTAAGTGTAGGTCGTTAGGTAGGGACAGTCAGGGTGGCACAAAAAACAAAACAAAAAAAACAATAGTACATGTTTCGATGTACATAAAAAAAAAAAAAAAAAAATAAAAAAAAAAAAAAAAAAAAAAAACTGCTGCTGTGGCTGTTCTAGTTTTTAAGTAGTTTTAGTTTAGTTTTAGTTTATTTTAAGTAGTTGTAGGTAGTTTTAATTAGTTTTACTTTAGTTTGTAAGTTTTATATAAAAAATTTAAAAAAAAGTTACAGAATCCGAGTTTTTCTTAAATTTTCTCGAGACAACAAAAAAAAATATATATACATAGTTTGAATTGAAAATAGTTTTTTAGGCCGAAAGGTATTAGATTTAAGATATAGTTTAGCATAGAGCGCCCGCATAGAGCCAGTAAGTTAGTTTTAAGTTATTGCTTGGATAAGTAGGCTAGTTTTTTTTATGAATTTTTGTCTACCTTTAAGATAGTTTTAAGATTGATGAAAATAAAAATGAATTAAAAAAAAAAAAAAATTATTATCCTATTAAATCCATGTTTTATATTTATAAAATGTATCTTAAATTCCAATGTACTTTAACATAAGAGCAAGTTCGTGCAATCCAGTCGTGCATTTTATTTCTAACAATTTTTGTTTCACAATCTTAAGTTTATGTTAATTATAGGTATATATTTTAATATGCATATCTTATCAAAGTTCTTATTGTCAAGACGACTTTTAATAAAAAAGATTTAAGTACCTATATGGGTAGTTACATACTTAGGTACATACTTTCCCTATAAACGTATCCATGATGTAAGGTTGAGATTTTTTACAGTGTACACATTAACTTATCCCGCACATCAATGGTTTCATGATTGACATTTTGAAGCGAACAAACTCAAAAAAAAAAAAAAATGTTTTAATAATTTCAATTTCGTTCGCTTTGATCGCACGCTTCATAATCATCAAGTAACTCTTGACATAGTTCCAAGTTCCAACACAATGCAGCTTCCACTTCCCCATTCAAAATCACTCCCATTTTCTAAAATTGAACTAAAAGAAAAATTTAAAAAAGATACAAGATTGAAGGTAGGCCTGGTCCGGATCACTGAAAAATGACAAAATTACATGGCAATGACAGAACAATGGGCGACAAAATCGATAAAGCAACATATTGACGTCATAAGAAATGAGGTACGTCATTTTTGCAGTATAGTTTTACACATGCAATTTTTTGTTATTCTTTTTGCTGCTCAATGCAACATCCAATTTTTCTCATGTTTCCTGCATGTTTTTATAAATCGATATACATACGTATGAATGTACATTTTTATAGGCAGGCACCCTGAAAACCCTGAATAAAAAACGCATGCAACGGATTCGGATTCAAAGGGACAGGTTACCCCCTTCTGCACAAATGGAAGTCCATAATCGTGTGTATGTGAAATGTGATTAATCAGTTTAGTTTTGGGGCCATGCATGCTGCCGTTGCGTCGCGTCGGTCGTCCAACGGGCCACGGGGAGATGGGTTATACAATTTGTTTACGGTTCGGTTTGATAGTGCCATACATATATTACTTATAATGTGTAGCATAAGGGAAATACGAATGCAGCCATGAGGTACAGCTATAAATATTGTGCCCGAAGTGTTTATACGGTAGTTGCACACAACACAGCACACCTTTTTCATACTACGAGCAGAGCCCAAGGGTTCAATGGTCGAAGTGATTTGCTATTCGGTTTTTATGTTGTGAAATAGTGACAATGTGGCGGCCCGGCCGGCGCGGCGCGGCAGCAGTCTACATTGTCATAGACTGGATTAAGAATTGTTAACTGTGGTCGGGACTCGGGTAGTCGGGTGTAGTTACGTTACTTAACGGTTGGTTTTGACATTCACTTACCAAGCAGAAGAATAAATTATTGTTCTGTTAATAACTTTGTATAAGGCATTTATGCTTTTAAGAGCAGGGTCTGAATAATGACATACGCGAACCGTAAAAGGGTACCATAGTTATGTATGGTTAACTCCTAATGGGTGGATTGGCGTTGAATAAAAATTTAATTAAGAGATTAATTGTAACGTTGAGCTACTTGGTGAGATTTGGCATGGTTCGAGTAGTTTTTGAGTGTAGGGTTAGATAAGGATGATTTTCACCCATTTTGAATTACATACATATGGTCTTGAAATTCCAACCCAAATTTAAAACTTAGCATGTCATATATAGTAACGCCATCAGTACTGCTTAATGCAAGCATTTGTAACAATATTTCTTTTCTCTTCGGGTTTTTTCACCTTTAGATACTTGGAAACATCAGCTTGTCACAGTCATCATTTAGCGTGGTGTTAGTTGTTAGTAAATAAATATACATACATATAGCCTAACACTCTACTAAAAAACTAACAAATATGACAAACAAAGAAATAATAATTATTAATCTACTATCTGTAGCTACAAAAATAACTACAAGTCAAATAATACTAGCTATAAAAACAATAACGTTACGAGTAGTTTCGAATACTTAATGAGAACGCCCATACAACCTGTGCTTAAGTGTAAGCTTTGAGTAACTTAAATCGAAAACATCATGGTTATATTAGCCTCATGTTTCATACGTGTCTAAGGCTCATTGAGACCATAATTGGTACGGTGGAAGTCTATATGAAAAATTTCAGAGTTCCGAGAACTGTGGCTTCTAGCTTTAAAATGGATTTGTTCTAGAAGAACCGGTGAATCTATGGAACCAACTAAGAGCTGGTGTAAAAACATAACATCGCTGACTTTCCGGCGTTATTCTAGAGAATTCATGTTTAAAAGAAGAAGGCGACTGCTGTATGGAGGAAGATGATTTGGGTCACTCCAATTAAGATGACTTAATGCGAAGCGTACATATTTACGTTGGACAGATTCGATTCGATCAACGTGTATTGAGTAAAATGGCGACCATACAGAGCTAGCATATTCTAATTGGGGACGAACAATGAGAATAAAATGTAAAGATCTTACCGAAATCGGATTAGTGAGATAAAAGTCAAAAAATATAAAACGTCAAAGTTTTAGAAAATAAAATTTGCACTTACTTTTATCAGATGCATTTTTAATTTCAGTGGAATATGAGTGAGTTATTAAATTAAATGGCGCCCAACACAAAAGACTAGTAGAATTTCGAAAAGTATAATTTAGATCAGGCAAGTCCTTCAGTAAGAAAAAGTTAGAAAAGGTATTTACTCCAATATCCCAATAAAGTCAGTTTTCCCTCAGTAAGATCTATCAAGTGATATGTTCTGACAGGGAATGGCTAATTTTTCTAATTAAACAATATTTTTCTGATAGAAAAATAACAACTTGTATGTCTTACATACATAATTTTAAATGAAACAAGCAATATAATGTATGCTTTATGCTTATGTTGCAGCCTTGCTCTTATCTTAAACAGACTAAGAATTAAAAAAAAAAAATTTTCTGCATTTATAAATTCAAAATACAAATAAGAATGTATACAAAAAATATTTTCAAGAAATTTAACAAAAATTGGTGGTACGCCAATTTAAAGTTTTTTTTTTTAGTGAGAAAATACGAATTCTATTAAAAAAATATCATTTAACCGCTTTTGAGATGTTGAGCATAATAAAATGCACGACTGGATCGCACGAACTTGCTCTTATGTAAAAGTACTTTGGAATTTAAGATACATTTTATAAATATAAAACATGGATTTAATGAGATAATAATGTTCAAATGCATAAAATTGCCGTCTGGTTTCCGGAAAAGTATGAATTTATGCAAATAAACTTTAAAAAATCGTTTTATTATTAAATAAAATTTTTATATAAGAAATTTCTCTAAAATTTTTCAAGAAAAAAATGGAATGCGAATTTTAAGTATTTAATAATATTGGTTTTACAAAAAATAATCGTCCATAGGTTTTGAAGATATTGATTTAAACTTTTTTTTTTTTCCCAATAAATATTTTTTCGAATATTTTTATATACAATATTATTTTAAACTTAAGGGGACTCCTGTTAAAAATTTTGGGTTAAAATCCTTAGAGCCGTTAATGAGAAAGTCGAAAATCAAAAAAACGGGTCTATGGCAGGTACCCCTAATAGAATTTTGCCCCAAAATTTTTTTTTGACAAAAATGTAGTCCATGTCCATAATATCACACTTAATTTTTTTTATCAAAATCGTTAGAGCCGTTTTCGAGATAAATAAGATTTTGCATTACGGGTCTATGGGGGGTACCCTTAGTTTTGGAGCTAAAAAAAAAAATTCAATTTCTCCTCTAGGGAATCACCGAAGACCCTTAACTACCGAGTTTAAAGAAAATACCTCCGGTAGTTTAGGCTGTAGTTCGAGGTACAGACATACAGACATACAGACTGACAGACGGAATTGTCGGACCCACTTTTTTCGTCTTCGCTATCATCGTAATGTCAACTTTGATCAAAATCTCGAGTTCGATTTTTTTTCCAAATGCAGAACTTACCCTATAGTACCTATATCGCAAGTAAAAAATGATTTATGGTTATTTTTGTTGAGAACTATAGAGCGATAAGCGAAATTAAAAAAAAAAAGTGTGAATTCCGGGACTCACGGTTTAGATTCAAAAAATTCATGTGTATCCATTTTTTTTTAAGTATTTGTTGTGGTTTTCCTGCAATTTCTTTACATACATATTTTGAGTACAAATTGCACAGGATTAATTATGTTTTTGATATATTTTCCACCTGATTTAGAAATAAACATATTATTATTCTGTTAAAATCATAATATTGATTTAAAATTAATTAGTAAAATTTATGTTTTTCGAACCCCTTTTTGCTTTTTTCTTATGGGAAATACATTAAACGACAAATCGTAAAAAATTTTATCTCCATTTGTCAGTACACACACTGACTTACATGTGGCGTGCAAAGCAACTTACCAAATACGAAATTTGACAATGTGGTTTGACAGATAAGGGAAAAATTAAATTTTGACGTATCGAGAATATTTCCTTGCAAATGTCAACCGATCGCCCAGAAAATGCATTTCCCGGAGCAGAAAATAAAACGTGTAACCGAAACCGGCTACACGGAACGTATACATTAGACCCAGGATTTTGGTTCACCCTAACGCCAGCCTATATGTTTATACATTAAAAATTATCAAAATTCAAGGTCTGATTTAGAGAAAAATACGATTTTCGAATACCATTTTCTATAGTGGGTACCATTATTTTAATTTAAAATAACAATTTATGTGCTACATTTTCTAAACTGTTAATTGTCAAGTTTTATAGAAATCGCGCCTACCGTTCTCGAAATATTGAGTAACAAAAAAAATTAAAAAAGAAAAAAACTTGTCGGGGAAAAAATTAGAAAATGACGGTTCGGCCAAAATAAGGCTTAATGTTGAACTGGATGAGGGTTCCCAGCGAAACGGGTAATTTGTCAATTATAACTTTTTTTTGATAAATCTAAATCTCTCCACAATGCACAGTGGTCGGATTCACCAATCTAGCAGAACAAAATTATTTGGAATAGGAAAATCATATTTTAAATTATTGATTTGATGTTTTATAGGTAATAATAGGTAAACTATACGATCCTTCCTAGAAATAATATTGTTTTAACGAAAATTAACCAAACTATTAACGATTTCATGATACGAAAAAAAAGATGATTTTTTTTTATAAAATACGTTTTTGGATTTAAATTTTAATTCAATTCAATTCTATTGAAGTTTATTGGAATAATACTTTAAGTCATTATTTTTATATCATTATTCAGGCTTATGATATATACAAAATTTAATGCAAAACAAAAATAGATTAGATTCATCTGAATAGGAACCATGCTTATACTAAACAAATTATCATCTATCTGACCTTCTGATCAAAACTTCAAGATGTTTTCCACTACCTTGAAGTTCAGTTACTTCCAATTTCCGACCAAAGCAAAGCCGTTCTATGGTATAGATAACCAAGGATTGAAGTTCACTCTTAGCATATGCTTCAGTGACCTCAATTTCTGTGGGATAACATTTCTTTTTTGAGTTTAGCACTTTTTCATAAGAAGGCAAAATATCTTTGCATTTAGAGTTGATTTTTTGGCGTATGATTTGATATTGATGCTTGGAAAAATTAATGTCAATCATTAAAGCCAATACATCATCGGGATACAGAAGTATATGAGACCCGTGATCAGAGCTGCGATTTTTAAATAATGTGCTTACCTCAATACCTATACTGGATGAAGCTTCCGAAAGATCCTTTATGAAATTTACTGAATCCCGTTTACCAATTTTGCGAAGCACAACTTGACTAGCTTTTATTATTTCCCTAGGGCTAGTTGATCTAATTAAATTTTGAACTTTGCGTTCTTTGGACTTTTCACAGCATTCCTCAAAAGAGTTTCTTGTTCTGCCGACCTTTTTTTTTGAAATTTTTCTATCCAATATGTCGGCCAACGTATAAGTTTCCTCTAACCAGACTGAGTTTCCAGCTAAAAATCGGTTAACATGTCTACCGCTTTTCACCAATTTTGGACAGCAAATTTTTTATGGAAGTATTAAGTTTTTCATTACAATCTTCAGATAACTCAGGAAGCTCAAACTTATCTATAATAATTGCTCTAACCACATCAACCCTTTTTGTTTTATCCTTTTGCCGCCAAATTTCAAAAATTTGCTTTCGCGATATTAAGGAGGTCATTCTGAAAATTGAAAATAGTTGTATGGGTGTCGCAAAAACGCGCAAAAAGTGTTTGTTTTACCTCAAAGCCAACACTCCACAAAATTACTTTTTATAATTTTCGAGTCGGAACTCGGCGGAACTATCTAGTTTTATTCCAGTTGAAAATTTAATAAAAAAAAATCCAGTCCAATTTTTCACGTTGAACTTAAGAAACTATAAAAAAATTATTTAATGAACCAATTAACTTCTGGAACGGTTTTTGTACTACCCATAAATACTCGTAATTCTATTCAAGAAAAAAAAAATTATTCCAAAAGACGTACCGTTACACTTTTTATAGCTAAACGAAATTGCACAAAAAACACCTTTTATCTGCTGTTGCTAAGAGGCTTTCATAAACTACTAACTTCAAAGCTTAATATTTTCTTAAAACAAAACATGAATTACAGTTATCTACTGTATTGACAAGTAAGCCACATCATTTTGAAACGGTTCGCTTGACTTTGATTTTTGTATTTTGTCCCGCTAGATTGGTGAATCCGACCACTGTGCGATGCAGCAAAAGCGGTCAATCAGAAGAATTAGAGTAGAATGAATTTGAAAAATTTTGTCTTCCTATCTTGTTTCGAAGAATTGGTTTTAAAATAATAGCTTCGCGCTTCGAATCACTCGCTGAGAAGACATTTTTTCTCGATTCAATTTCTTTTGAATTTTCTCGTCATTTTTACTTGCGATATAGGTACTATAGGGCAAGTTCTGCATTTGGAAAAAAAATCGAACTCGAGATTTTGATCAAAGTTGACATTACGATGATAGCGAAGTCGAAAAAAGTGGGTCCGACAATTCCGTCTGTCTGTCTGTATGTCTGTACCTCGAACTACAGTCTAAACTACCGGAGGTATTTTCTTCAAACTCGTTAGTTAAGGGTCTTCGGTGATTCCATAGAGAAGAAATTAAAATTTTTTTTTTAGCTCTAAAACTAAAGGTACCCCCCCTACACCCGTAATGCAAAATCTTATTTATCTCAAAAACGGCTCTAACGATTTTGGTAAAAAAAATTAGGTGTGATATTATGGACATGGACTATATTTAGGTCAAACAAAAATTTGGGGGGAAATGTTATTAGGGGTACCTGTCATAGAACGGTTTTTTTGATTTTCGAATTTCTCACCAACGGCTCTAACGATTTTAACCAAAATTTTTATGCAGGAGCTGCTTTACATTTGAAAAAATATAAACTTAAAATTTTTTCGAAAAATTGTTTTTGGATTTTTAAAAAAATAATACAATTTTTTTTTTTTGAAAATTCAATTTCTTGTAAACCGATACACGATTCAATTTTTAAATTACGTTTTAAAATGTATTTTATTAAATACTAACAATTTGCATATCAATTTTTTTTATAAAAATTGTAAGGAAAATTTAGTACACAAAAAACCTGTTTCAGTGTGTCTGTATGTCTGTACCTCTCACTACAGCCTAAACCACTGGACCTATTTCTTTCAATCTCGGTGGTAAAGGGTCTTCGGTGATTCCCTAGAGGAGAAATTGAAATTTTTTTTAGCTCCAAAACTAACGGTACCCCCCATACACCCGTAATGCAAAATCTTATTTATCACGAAAACGGCTCTAACGATTTTGATAAAAAAAATTAGGTGTGATGTTATGGGCATGGGCTACATTTTGGCCAAAAAAATTTTTGGGCAAAATTTTATTAACGGTACCTGTCATAGAACCGTTTTTTTTTATTTTCGACTTTCTCATTAACGGCTCTAAGGATTTTAACCAAAAATTTTCACCAGGAGTCCCCTTAAGTTTAAAATAATATTGTATATAAAAATATTCGAAAAAATATTTGTTGTTTTTTTTTTGAAAAAAAAAAAATAAAAATCAATATCTTCAAAACCTATGAACGATAATTTTTTGAAATTATTTCCTAAAATCAATGGCGCAAAATTTTAGTTGAATTAGTACGATGCTAAAGCTGTTTTAGTATGATACTAGGTTAAAACAACGAATTTGCAAATTTTAATCGAATATAGCATCATACTTTCTCTACCCTTTTATTAAAGTTAAAATCATCGAACACCTATTTTATTTTTTTAGTATCGTGCTAGCTTGATATGACTCTTTGACATTTGCAAACATCAAAAAAGGTTCGTGTACTTACTTTTTTACATGAAATGTCATTGTTTTAGGTGTGTTCAGAAGCAATTTATTAAGAAAATTCTTTTAGTACGATACTAGTTAGAAAATCTTTAAAATTAAGAATGAGTTAGTAAACTACTATAAAGTTAGCAAATTGTTAAGTAGTATCATACTAATACCTTAATAATTGGCTGTTTAAAATTTTTCGCCAATATTATTTAATACTTAAAATTCGCATCCCACATTTTTTTCTTGAAAAATTTTAGAGAAATTTCTTATATAGAAAATTTATTTAATAATAAAACGTTTGTTTAAAGTTTATTTGCATAAATTCATACTTTTCCGGAAACCAGACGGCAATTTTATGCATTTGAACATTATTATCTCATTAAATCCATGTTTTATATTTATAAAATGTATCTTAAATTTCACAGTATACTTTTACATAAGAGCAAGTTCGTGCGATCCAGTCGTGCATTTTATTTAGTTTGAAAGGAGTCTGAACTCAGTCATTAAACGAGTTTTCAACAATTTGCTGAATCCATGAATGCATAGAAGTGATAAAAGCTTCGTTGAGTTCAGATTCAACAACGGAGGATGATTCGTCTTAGAAGAAACAACAAATGCAAGAATAGTTATTTGGATTAAATGTTCATCAAATTTTTTAAATAGGAATGAAAGTGATTCGAATATCGAAGAAGATAAGTAGATTAGATTAGATGTGCATAATTTGTAAATGTAATTTGTAATGTTGTATTGATTTGGAACTTTCGTTCAAACTTAAATTTGTTCGGTTTTCCCGGTAAGTGTTAGGATATGGTATTTTGTTTTTAATTTGCTTCGCTTAAGACTCACTTTATTTTTACTTTTTGACTTAACGGTTTGCTGTAGGCAAAGCTGTATGCGCAGTGCGCACCCTAAAGGGGATTTGACTACCCTTAAAATTATTAAAGCGAGCGTTAAGAAAATTGGGCTTGATTGAAAAGAAGAAACCGATGCACATTGTTTAAGAAGCTTTGAATATATGAATGGAAGAAAAAAATAGAACCATGTTAAGAATTATTTGATATTTAACTAGAATATTTCTGTTTATAAAAAAAATGTGATAAAACATGAATCTTTGCGTTTCGACCAGACACGACAGTTGGACTCAGCAGTTAGATGTTGTCAGTAAATGCTTATGGGCGTATTTTAAATAGCTTCTGAAATTAAACCCCTCCTTATTCCTGGCCATTGCAAATTCTGGTTCTTATTCGCTCCAATTCGCATTCTATTTATAAAAGTAAGGTTGTCATCAACTCCATTTTGTTCCCTCAATAAATAAAAATACTCGTAATTCATATATAAAATGAATATGTTTTCATTGAGATACTTTCATTATCTTAATATTCCCATTATTTCTTGCAAGTGTAATGAATTAATGTATATATTATCTACTATACATTCAGCCCTTGCTATTCTACCTTCTTGAAAGATTTATTAGAGAGGTTAAACTATAGCTTGCCATGGTTTTCGTTCCATCAGATACAAAAATTATTTTATTACTTCTTGGCACGTTCTTCATTAAAAGGTGGATTATTATATGGCTTCACCATATAACGGTATAAGTGCCATTTAGAGTAAAGTGTTACAATATTTTTAGTAGCAAAACGAAAGGACTATATATAGATTGTGTGAGATTAGACAACTACACCCAGTTACAATTTATTATTTTATTGTCTCTTGTTTTTTTTTTTATTTTTGTATTTTCTTTAATAACATTATTAGGTACCTGGCTTTATTGATGAGACACTATGACATTTCAGTTAAGTGCTTTTACATTCGTTGAAGGACATTCTTTTCTAACGCCTTTTTAAATTAGAGAGTACATTTTTTGAAGATCATAGGAAAATGGGGAACTTATACACCCATAACCTTTTCAGCGGGGGTAATTATTTATTGAAACGTTTTGTTCCACCAAGGAAAAAGGTTATCGAGTGAATCTATTGAATCAGAGTACATCTTAAAGCACTTCAGAATCTCCTTGGGTTAAAAGGTTTCAGTATGTACCGAAAGCATCTAAGATTATGTGATTATGCCAAAGATACTCGTACTATGAGAACCTACTTAGTTTCTCTTTGATTTATAATGAGTTCAGTTCTTACCTCACTGTGAGACTTCTACTATTAGATAACAGTATTGTTTTAATCTCTTGAACACAATGCTATCAAGTTTTTTATACATTTCAAACAAATTATACCATTTGATAGGTAAAGCCTATGCTAAAGCTTACTCATTTAGAATCGGATAAACCTAATTCCGCGCAATAAAAATCAAATCTTTGTGCTCGACGCAAAAGGATTATTTTATCAATATTTGGCTCTTGGCGAACAAAGTCTTTGATTATAAGCAAAGCCTCGTATTCTGATGTCTATTGAAGTTTTTCGTATTTTTTGGGTTGGTATATACCAAAAGTACGCCAGGACATTCTGGTTCATTTTGTGGTTTTAAAGACAAGCCAAGCTACTTCATGAAACGAAAGAGAATATAACGACTATAAAAAAGAATACCGCGACTGCTTATCTGATGGGCTGGGTTCAGAGAAAGAACGAAATTAAATATTTTATTTTACCTTTTGTTTTTCTTCATTTAATTTAATTGAATTAAATGAAGAAAAACAAAAGGTAAAATAAAATATAAAATTAATATAATTCAGCAAATCAAAAAAATCATAATATATAAACGAAATTAAAATTGAGTATCGATTTAATCAATTTGACCAAAACGCTAAAAATGGTTTATGACAAGTGCAGTGGGGTAAATTGTACATAAAATTTGGCGTCAGGTGTTTTGTTTTGAAAATAAGTAAAATTTCAGAACTCAAAAAATGAATGAAGACAAAATAAAAGAACTAAATAAATTTATTACTGTTTAATTACGTAAAATTTTAGTTAAATAAGTATGATGTTAGGGCTGTCTTAATATGAAACTAGGTTAAAACAGCGATCTTGCAAATTTTAATCGATTATGGCATCATACTTTCTCTACTATTTTATTAAAGCTAAAATCATCGAATATATAACAGGCATTCTTTTACTAAAACAGAGGTTTACAAACCAATCTTAGATATTTTGTATTCTTAATCAAACAACAATAATTTTTAGAATAATAAAATAACAAGTTTAAAAAAGTATACTTAGAGCTTGGTTTATTATATTGTAAGGTATGTATATAAATCTTAGAGTAGGTATTGTTAAGAAGTTATGAAGGACAATATGCCTTACAAATACCTATTTAATTTTTTTAGTACCGTGCTAACTTCATATGACTCTTTGAATTAAAACATTAAAAAAAAACATGTGTACTTATTTACTACTTTAAAGTTAGCAAAGTATTAGTATGAATATACCTAAACAATAGGCTGTTTTAAATTTTGTGCTAAAAACATCAAGGAAAGTTTAAATTGTTTATATTTTTAGGAAGTCTTGGACAAAAACGCCGGATGAAAACCGATTTTTTTTTAATAGTTGCACTTTAAGAAATAAAAAGTGTCTAAACGCAATTCAGTTCTTCACAGTTTAAAAGATATAAAAAAGTTTTTCATAATTAAATAAAAAAAATCTTCTATTAGGATCTTAGACCAACGACACAAAAATCAAACTTGGACAAAATATAAGTTCCACATATCTTTATATTTTGTTTTATTCTTTTGATGTCTTTCCCGAATTCCCTTGCCTTTAGTTCCAACATCGAAATTATTTCTTTAGATTTCTTCACTTCCGAATAGCTTCAGATTTTTCCTCACAATTTCCTTGATAATTTTCCTTCCTTCTTTTTTTCATTTATTTTAACTTGCTTATAGTTACTATAAGGCCAGTTATGATATTGTAAAAAAATATAAATCGAAATTTTTATGAAAGTTTACATTACAGCCTAAACGGTTCGGCCGATTTTCTTCAAACTTGGTAGATATGGGTTTTAATTTTTCCCCCCGGATTCTTTTTTCTTTTCTTTTTTAAGACCAAAAATAAGGGTACCCGCCATACGAATTTTTTTTCGAAATTTTTTAAATATTGTTTTTGCTCAAAATCTGTCCCACAGAATCTATAATGATCAGATTCCTATAGAGTGAATTTATCCATCTTAACATAATTCTTATATCTACACTTTCACAGCCATACCTTACGTTCATCTTTTTGTTTTTGAGAATCTATCACAGAACCTTGGTGCCTCGAAAATCTTTCCATTTATTAGGAAACAGTTGCTGTTGAAAGTTGAAACTCAACAACTCTCACTCAAACTTACACTGTCATTCACGGATTCAGCAAGTTGTTAGGTGCCTATTCAAAACTTTCGCATCGTAATGGTCGAGGTCAGATTACTCTCAAATTAAATTTTTACGAAAATCAATACAAAACGAGAAATAGCTTTTGCAAGGCAGTCTTCTGGCTATGATAAGATATCCGCGAGTGATTCGGAGCAGGAAGCAATCGTTACATTATCCTGAGAATGGAGAGCGACACATGTTTTAAAAAACACAAAATCTGGTCAGTTTATTGCGACGGACCTTTTAACTGAATTATACATAAAAAAAATCGAAGTCAAGATTTTGAGCAGAATTTATATAACATTAATAGGGAAGACGAAGACTACAGCCGAAATACCTCGACCGACTTTAAACTAACTTTGTAAATATCTACCGTTTTTTAATTTTCACACACAGGGTTTTTAGTTTTTTTTTAAGAATTAAAATAATCGTACCTGCCATACAGATTTTATTCGAATTTCCTAGAAAATATTTTTTTCTCTTAGACTGTTCCACAGATTTCTATTTTTAATTAAAAAAAAAAATGTTTTCAGTAAAAGCTAAACAAAACGTTGAAAAAAATGTATTCCATAAATGGTTATTGATGATAAATTCAATAGAACTATTTTTTTTTTAATTTTCGATTTTCACTAAATTTTGACCAATTTACGTATGCTGATACCTAAAGCGAAGCGATTGAGTAAAAACTCAATATTTCAAAAACCGTATGCTTGATTTTTTTTAAACTAAAAATTGGCACAACAACATTTTTTTTTAAATGTTTTCAAAATTCTATATAAATAAAATGCACGACTGGGTCGCACGAACTTGCTCCTATGTAATAGACTAGGAATTCTAAAAACGAATGTTAATGGAGAAAACTATTTATAAGGATAAAATTCATTTTTTTTAAGTTCTTTTAGTAAGAGACAAAAACAGAATGCTATGCAAATATGAATTTATGCAAGAACAAAAATTATAAGTTGTTGTAGTGGTTTCTTAAAAAAAAGCTTTTATGTACAAATTTTTTAAAAGATTTTTAAGAAAAAAAATTGGTATGCCACCTTAATGTTTTTATTACTGTGAGAATAAAACCTTAACTATCAAACAAAATATTGAGCCGTTTTTGATATATCGAATTTTCAAAAAAAAAAAAAACAATTTTTTTTTCGAAAATCCAAAAAAATATTTTTTTTTTAAGTTTTGAAATTCAATGTTTCTTAAACTTTTAGAAGCATCTCTACAAAAAATTTTATTGAAATCGGTTACGTAATTTGAAATTTAAAAAAAATGGTTCTATGTTAAAGATCTATGTATTAAAGATCGTTAAAATTAATTGAAAGAATAAAAATTTTATCATACACCTTCTAGGTTATGTTGAGAAACTTTTATTTATCAAGTTGTGTCATCGAGTCCTTAAAAAGTTGAAGAATAGATTTCTTTCTTTCTAAAGAAAGAGACAACTATTCAATAGAACGATGCGCGCGCATGGCTCTCATACTTGAGTTCTTGGCTAAGGTTATGTTGAGTCGGCACCGCCACACCGCATTTTTCTAAATTTCTCATTTGCTAATATTCTCATTTTATTTTTCGTTGCTCAAAGCAAATTATTAATTTTTCTCATATGAATAAGACTAATTGTAAGTAGTTATTTAAGGTTTATTAAAGTTATTAATGTGTTATTTTTCTAGAAAATAAAATTAAGTCTGAACTCAAAAGGAATTGTTTTTCATTACGAGTTCCCTGCTTGATACTTAATTTTTGTAATAAGTTGGAGATTTCAATTTGGGCTTGGAGCAACATTATTTTATTTTAATTATTCGATTTACCCTCAATTAATTCTTGCGAATCACAATGCAACGAGGAGAAGTTCGTTCTTGCACTTCATCGAAATGTACCAGGCCAGATGATGATTTGATGGTGGCTTGCGACAAGTGCAAACGCTGGTGGCACTATGATTGTCATAGTTTTGACGCCGAAAAATACGACACGTTAACTCCATGGTTTTGTGAGGAGGAAGATTGCCTTTTTCGGGAAGAAAGTGTTTCTCCAGATGGGCATTCGAAACGCAAAGAATCTTTGGCGGCATTGGCTGAAAATGATTATGTTGATCAAAATGTTGATTTAATTATTGAAGCTGCTGCAGTGGCACAGGCTGCTGTAGCCCAAAGGGATAAAGAGCTGCTGGAGCTGCGAGCTGAACTTGCGGAGACGAAGTTGAAACTGTCAAAAGTTTCTATTGGTAAAGAACAGTTACTTTCCTCCTGCACCAAAGCTCCGACTCTAGGTTCAAACGCTAAAATTTCAACTAAGCTGGAAATAATAAAGAAAATTCAGGCAAACCATCAGGCACTGTTGAGCAGTACTTTGAAACAGAATGATCAACGTCCAAGTCAGTCTACACCGTTTCGAGAGTTTCCGGTTAAGGATTCAGAAGCTTGTACTAGTTCTCTCCGAGACCCAGATATGGCAACACTCCTTACAATTCTTAATCGTAACAACGTGCAAGAATTACCTTATTTCTCTGGTGAGAACAAAAGGGAATGGCCCTATTTTGAAGAGGTATACAAATCAACCACAATTGAAGGAAGGTACAGTGATAAGGAAAACGTTGCTCGACTTCGTAAAGCATTGAAAGGAGAGGCGTATCATATGGTGAGTGATCGCCTAAAATACTCCTCAGACGCTTGCGCGATAATGGAGTCGCTACGAATAATGTTTGGGCGTTCAGACGTTCTTGTCCATGACTTAACGTCAGAGTTGTTGAACCTTCCAAAACTTTCGTCAAAATGTGATCCAAAGCTTCGCATATGGGCAGTAAAAATTAATGGATTCGTAGCAGATCTTAAATCTATGAACAGGGAAGAGGACCTGACAAATGGGTACGTTTTAACCAGTCTGGCTTCTAGGTTGGGTGCAAGTCTCTATCAAGAATGGCAAAAAAGGAAGTCAGGCTTATTGAATGTAACTATTCAACAGTTTGCCGAGTTCCTTACAGAGAAAGTTATTGACTTACCACCTGATTTGTTGAAGCTTGGTTCTGAACATAAGAAACTACAAACACCTGCTGCCAACAAAACATCTAGAGTACTCCTACATCAACCCGTTGCTGTGTCTACAAACGATTTGTGTTGCAAATGCAATAAAAAAAGGCATGCTTTGTTTCAATGCGAGGAGTTTTTGGCGTTGACACCGGTTCAAAGGCAAACTTTTGCTCAAGAGAAGTCCATTTGTTTTACTTGTTTGGATCCATCTCGACACCAGTGGAAAGCGTGTGCCAAAAAACGTTCATGTGGTACTGAAGGTTGCAGTAGACGTCATCATCCTTTGTTGCACACGTCAGCAAATACTAGCAGCAACGAATTGAATTCAGCAGCAGTGCCGTTTGTGCCGCAAACACATATTCACTCTTCTCACCTCGGGGCTGATATATCTATAATGTTTAAAATAGTTCCGATCCGGATTTATGGCAACGGCGACTTATTTGTAGACACATATGCCTTCTTAGATGATGGCTCTTCGTTGTCCATGATTGAAGAAGAATTGTTTCATGAACTTGGATTGTATGGACAATCTGAAAAACTCACATTGCAATGGACCAAAGGCGTTTCTCGAGTCGAGGATTGCAAGAAAACTTCTTTTTCGGTATCTGGTAAAAACACTCGCAACAGGTATGTCTTGCAGAACGTATACACCATCAAGAACTTAGGTCTGGCTAGCCAGTCTGTCGATGTCTCGCATTTGAAAAGTTTATATCCTCATCTCCGAGGTCTTCCACTTGTTGATTTGGTGGACGCTCGACCAAAAATCTTGCTTGGTCTGGATCAAGCAAAATTTCTTTTAGGCCATGGCCAACGGCATGGCAAGGATGAGGAACCTCATGCGTTGAAGACACTTTTAGGCTGGATAGTGTATGGGAAATCAGCTCCGTCAATGAATGTGTCCTGCTTGGAAGCAGCATCAAAACCTTCTATGAAGCTGATGTTCCACGAAGTCATCAGAGAGGACGTAGACCTGCACGACCTCGTTCGACATCATTTTACCACGGAGGAATTTGGGGTTATGCCTCCAAAAGGTGAACTTGTTAGCCGAGAAGTAAGCCGTTCCTTCGATATTATGGAACGGTCGTTAAAATTAGTGGATAGACAATACGAGATTGGTCTGTTGTGGTCTTCAGATGACGTCAAACTTCCTGATAGTTTTGGTATGGCCTTCAAACGCCTTATTTCCTTGGAGAAGTCATTAAAAAAGAATCCTCGACTTATGGAGTGGCAGAACAACTATTTTAGAAATTTGCTAATGAAAGGCTATGCCAGAATTGCATCACAAGAAGAATTGGAAAAAGAATGGCCAAGGGTTTGGTACGCACCAACGTTTATTATCATTAATCCTAACAAGTCTCCTCCAAAGCCAAGATGTGTGGCAGATGTGGCGGCGAAAGTCAGTGGGGTCTCTTTGAATACTTATTTATTGAAGGGACCGGATAATCTGGTTCCACTACATGCGGGTCTGTTCAAATTTCGGGAGCGTCAAGTAGCTGTGAATGGTGATGTCAGAGAGATGTTCCACCGGATTCGAATCAAGGCTGAAGACCAGCAATGCCAACGAATCCTTTGGAGGGACGGAGTCACAACTAGGCAGCCGACGGTGTACATCATGCAAGTAATGATGTTTGGTCCGAGATGTTCTCCATCCTGCGCACAGTACGTCAAGAATCATCATGCCAACCTCTTCAAAGATGAGTGCCCCGAAGCTGTAGATGGGTTAACTAAGCGCACATATGTCGATGACTATTTTAATAGCCACAACTCAGTGGAAGAAGCTGTGAATGTCACGAGAGATGCTCTCCGTATATGTCATTCGATGAACTTTGATCTAGTTGGAATACAATCAAACAGCAGTGACTTTTTGCATCAGATACCCGAGGCTAATGTCAATTCTAGGCTGGTATGTATAAATCCTAATGAAAATGAAAATTTGGTTTCCAAAATTTTGGGCATGTATTGGCATCCCACCTCTGATAACTTCGCGTTTAAGATTTCGAATGATGAAGTCCTAACAGACATGTTGGCTGAAGATGCAATTATTACCAAAAGAAAAATGCTTAAAACGATCATGAAGATTTTCGATCCTCTAGGATTAATCTCGCAGTTCATAATTCGTGGTCGAATAATCCTGCAAGAGGTATGGAGAGAAGGGTTCGATTGGGATGAGCCGGTGTCATCTCACTTACGTGATGCGTGGCTGGAATTTATCAAGGCGTTGAAGCATATCGAAAACATAAAGATTCCTCGTCTTTATTCATTAAGTAACCCAGACGACCACAAAGTGAGTTTGATTATCTTCGTCGATGCATCGGAAAAAGCATTTGCTGCTGTGGGATATTTTCGGTTTGCTCGCAACGATGAGGTTCAAGTTACGCAAGTAATGGCGAAGGCTAGGGTTGCACCCGTCAAGCAATTATCCATACCACGCTTAGAGTTGCAAGCTGCTGTGCTAGGTGTTCGATTGGCAGCTACAATTAAGGAGTCGCACACTATTAGAATCGATGAGTCTCTTTTTTTTTCGGACTCGAGAACTGTGCTGGCATGGATCAACTCTTCTGATGGTAAATTGCCCTCTTTCGTTGCTTCAAGGATAGGAGAGATATTGGATTCTACTTCACCTCGTGAATGGTTCCATGTTGGTTCTATCGATAACGTGGCTGATGATGGCACTAAACGATTTGACATATCAATGGGAAATCAAGACTCACGATGGTTCAAAGGCCCAGAATTTTTAAAACGTGCCTTTGAGGATTGGCCTGTTACTCCTAGCACAGAGAAGGAAGATGCTAAGACTTGTATCACTCTTTTTCATGGTTATAAGAAAAAGGTTTATTACGGAGCGTTCGAGTTCTTATCTTATAGATTCCAGTCAAGATGGTCTTCATCGGTTCGAGCTATTGCGTTTTTACTGCGATTTAAATTCATCCTTCAGAGAAAGCCCACCGAAAAAGAGGTTTACATAACACCTTTTGAGTTTAGCAAAGCCGAAGAATGGATGTTTCGGAAGATTCAGGAAGAGTCTTTTTCATTGGATATGGCTTCTTTGAGGTCCAGTGGTAAGGTCAGTTCATCGAGTTCAATACTGAGCCTTTCACCGTTTCTTGACGAAGAAGGAACGTTACGACTAAGTTCGAGAGCGCAAAAAGCCAACTCTTCCTACTCATCCCGAAACCCAGCGATACTTCCTAACAGACATCCTTTAGTCGATCTTTTCATCATATATCATCATGAAAAAAATTGTCATATAGGAACTGCGACGGTGATATCAGACATTCGTGAGTCCGCCTGGATAATAAGCATACGTGGAGCTGTTGAGAGAGTAAGAAAAGGGTGCTTTATGTGTAAAAAACTCAAGGCTAAACCGATTATGCCAATAATGGGTCAACTTCCTGAAGCCCGCATGTCTTTTGATTGCAGACCTTTCACTCATGTTGGAGTAGATTGCTTCGGGCCTATGTTGGTGAAATTTGGCCGAGGCACAGTGAAACGGTACGGGATGATATTTACGTGCCTAACGTTCAGAGCAGTGCAAATAGAGCTATTAAATGATTTAAGCTTAGACCAGTGCACTATGGCTGTCAGGCGTTTTCTCATCAACCGTGTTGTGACAAGATGTTTCTACAGTGACAACGGACTTAACTTCGTCGGAACAAAAAATTTATTGGAGAAAGATGCGAAGGAGATGAGGACCTCCCTCTGCGAGTATTCGGCTAGGTACGAGGGCATCTTGTGGCGCTTTATACCTGCTTATTCTCCTTGGATGGGAGGAGCTTGGGAGCGTCTCATTCAATCCGTCAAAATCAGTATTGACTTTGTTCTAAAGGGTATTGTGCCTAGGGAGGATGTGTTGAGGAATGCCCTTACGGAAGCTCAAGGCCAAATGAATAGACGTCCGCTCACTCACATCCCGGTAGACCCTGAAGATCCTAAGCCCTTAACGCCTAATTCAATGCTCTTCGGAGAGGACGATCGAGACGTTACAGCTCCTGGAATTTTTTCGGAAAGAGATTCTTGCAGTAAACTCTATAGTCGCCGATCTCAACACTTGATGGCTGAACTAACAAAAAGATGGTATAAGGAATATTTGCCTACAATTACGAGAAGATCAAAATGGTTTGCAAAAACAAGAGCAGTTCAAGTGGGTGATATCGTCATTGTCATTGAACCCAACGAAATACGATCATCCTGGCAGTTGGCACGTGTCATCCAAGTTTATCCTGGTCCTGATGAAGTCGTTCGAATGGCCGATGTAAAGCTATCAAATGGTTCTATAAAGACGAAAAGATCAGTTGGAAGACTCGCTGTGTTAGACTTGGAGTCTTCGCCTACTTCTCAGACGGCCCCCGGAATGTCATCGAGTCCTTAAAAAGTTGAAGAATAGATTTCTTTCTTTCTAAAGAAAGAGACAACTATTCAATAGAACGATGCGCGCGCATGGCTCTCATACTTGAGTTCTTGGCTAAGGTTATGTTGAGTCGGCACCGCCACACCGCATTTTTCTAAATTTCTCATTTGCTAATATTCTCATTTTATTTTTCGTTGCTCAAAGCAAATTATTAATTTTTCTCATATGAATAAGACTAATTGTAAGTAGTTATTTAAGGTTTATTAAAGTTATTAATGTGTTATTTTTCTAGAAAATAAAATTAAGTCTGAACTCAAAAGGAATTGTTTTTCATTACGAGTTCCCTGCTTGATACTTAATTTTTGTAATAAGTTGGAGATTTCAATTTGGGCTTGGAGCAACAAGTTGAAAAAAAAAAGTTTTGAAAAAAAAAATTTTGATTTTTTTTTTTAAATCCAAAATTTTTTTTTTAAATTTATACACAATACACAATTCTATTAAAATTTTTGAAGAGCTTAAGCAAAACAAAAATGATCAAAATCGGTGGTACCGTCAAAAACAAAAAAAATAGTTCGCTGGGGGGTACCCTTAATAACCATTTTTCGGAAAATTTTTTTCGACTGTTACCTAGCTTTAACTAAATAAAAATTTTGTGTATCTTTGTTTTTTGAATCTGTCGAACAATTTTTGAGAAAAAAAAAATATTTCCGAAATTTCGAAAAAAAATTCGTGTGGTAGGTACCGTTATTTTTGGTCTTAAGAAAAAAAAGAAAAAAACTTTGGGGGGGGGGGGAATCAGAACCCGTATTTACCAAGTTTGAAGAAAATCGGCCGAGCCGTTTAGGCTGTAGTCGAACAGACAGACAGACAGAATTGCGAGACCCAATTTTTTAGTCTTCGCTACCATCGTAATGTCAACTTTGATCAAAATCTCGAGTTCGATTTTTTTACGAATGCATATAAAAATTTGAAAACAAACAAAAATTCACTTCAATTACAATATAGATGCCTCGCCCAAATGGTACTCCAAGTCACTTAACCTGTTGGGATATTCGAAAAATGATTGAAAATAAATACGAAATTTTACCGACTTACCCACTTATATTAAAAGACCCCATTAATACGTTTTTAAGCTTTGAAACCATTGGAAATATTATTTTCTTTCATTTTCCTATATACATATATATTCATTTTTTTTTTCAAAAACTTTTTAACTTAACCTACTTAGGCTTCATCGTAACTAACTATAGCCTGCGTCAGCTTAAACTTTTTGCAATAAATATTAAAACAAATAGCCCACTCGACACAATGCAAAAAATAAATCTCAAATCTCCCCCACAATCATTTCTCCCCACTCGCTATGCCAATTAAATATAATTTTTAAAACTGAAAAGTAAATGAAATCATTCTTATAATTGCTTGACATTTCAAAACATAAACTTTTTCGTACAATAAAGTACACACAAACCCAAATTTAAAAAAGAATATTGTGTATAATGAACACAACCCGTGTCGGTTATTAGAAAAGTTTTTCAATTATAAACCAAAACCGAAAGTCGGCCTCTGAAATAAATTTTCCAACAATAGGTAGGAGTATATACGTATATTATATAAAATATTTAGTGTTTTCGAAAGCACTTTACTTCCATCCAATTTTTCAAAAGTAAAAACGACCATCAAAAGTTTAACACAAAATGTGTGACATTTCTGAGAAACTATGTCAACTCCAGAGATGGGAGTAGAAAGCCCACATCATCTCAGTGTTATAGCCTATACTCGTAGTTATGGATGATGGGTTGGGGCGGATCATGAGTTTTTAGATATTTTTTTAATGAACAACTTGAAGTAAGTTTCAGTTTGTATTGAAAATAAAAGTATTGGCTATTGATGTTGCTACAAGTAAGTACAACTAAATCTAAGGGACAGATGAAGGAAATCAATGGGTATTTAAACAACAATGTGCAAACAAAAGTGCGAAAGTATCCCCTTTTTCCGCTTCAAGTGCAAACTTAAGCAAGCCAAGCACCCACCTATCCGCAGATAATGATCATCAATGATTTTTTAAATAGTTACGGAGATGGTGGCAGTAGCTTTGTGTATTATAGCTTTATTCGTATGGCAAAGAAATATTGAGTTTTCTTTTATAGCAACCCTATTAAACGCTTTACGAGATTTCTTCCAATCTTAAGAGAATATTAGGGCTAGTTTTCGACGAATTTATGTAGAGGGCGCTGATTTCAAAGAGGACTATTTATTCATAAATAGGCATCTTTTCTGCTAAAATATCTGTCAATTGAGGTACGCCATCCATCGCCACTAGGTGGCATGAAAAATAATAGCAATTAGGTTGTTGATATGCTTTAAAGATGGAGAGCTATTGAGTGGTCAACATCTTTTCTTAACGATTTAACGATTTTTATTGAAAACTTATATACAATTTGTGCTAACTTACAACACTTAAAAAAATACATTGGAAAAATATAAATCTTATGGCACATAGAGAGCTTAACGTTATACTTTGGATTAATTATTAAAGAATATAAATATATAACTTACATGTCAACTTAAAATTAAAAGTCGGTTGACTTTGATAGGTGTTCCGTTCCGGTTGTCCAGTGGGGGTTTGGATTTGATTTGGTGAAAAGTAAGTAGGCTGACCCTGTGTCAGCGTAGAAGGAAACGGCTACTTCGTCGTTGTCCGTGAAAATAGTGTCGTCCAGGGTTTCCATAACACTCGTTTGGGATGTCGTTTTATATAATGACATATATAATGATTGACGGTTTTCTGCACCAGCTTCTTTGCCAAGGTAGGTATCTGTCCAGCTACCTTATTTTTGCTTCTTGGTAGAGATCTTCGTTACTGTAATGTTTTGCACGCTGCCGGTCGAATTGGAGTCTTAAGCAGATTTTTAGCACCTTCCACTCGAAGATTTAGAGTTCCTTCGTCTTTGAGATCGTGAACCAGACTGGGATAGATTAGCGTATAACTTGGCCCCAGGAGTTGTTTGTAAATAAGTACCTCCGTCTGTTGACTAAGTCATGATCTTCTCCTTACCAAGGGGTGTATTCGGTAGAATACCCAGTTGGTTTCTAAGTATACTTCTTGAGTGCTGGTTCAACCTTAGCAACTCGTTTTAGAAATTTTTAGAAATAATTTCCAAATAACAGTGGCTAAACCAAACCCAGTTACAATTTAACAAACGATTTAAAGCCACCTAGCTAGTGCAGGGACATAACCAATAATTTTTATTTTTGGGACTTACGAGTATGTCCCACTTAAGGGAAGATATAAAACCAAATTGAATCTGGCACTCATATCTCTATTTACCGGTACTGAAACCGCTTTTAAGCTTCTTTTTTTTTCAGCAGTCGCCAGTAGCAATAGCTTTCTTGATCAACTGTACCTGTTCGCCTCGTTTCGCGGATTCAAAAAATTTTAGTTTTCTCTGTGCATCATCTGTTCGTCTTAAGCTCCGGTGCTGCGCTTATTAATTTTTTTCCGTCAGGGTCCATCGACATGACTGTCTTTCAAGAAAACTGTTGACTTTGTCGCTTGCCTGACAACTGAACAAAGCGGGACCTAACCCCCATATAAAATTCCTGGGACTGATGTTCCAGTTAGGTGAGACATAATTGCAGAATTTGATTTGGGTCTTATGTCCCACTTAATAAGAACACAAGTGCGAAAAACTAAAAAAAATTGGGATTATGTCCCTGGGAGTTATGCCAATGCGCCTTCGATATATGCCTTGCCTTGACGAAGAGGTGAAATTTTTGTAATACAAATCGATTAATTTTTACATCAACGAACAAAAACCGATGGCAAAGTTGATGGAGAAAATTTCTCAGATTGACTAAATTTAATTATTTTTGTCTTCACAATAATTCTAGTGAACCCCACACAGAACCTGTAGTCCTATCTTAAGCTTAGAGAAAACATTTTATCAACTCCAGTTATAGCAAAAAGCTACTCTCAAATCTCTGAAATCTAGCTCTACAGTTTAATATCTGCCAATCATCTATTATAGAGATGAGTTTTTCAAAAGGTCTCAAAATTGTCATTTACTCGGGATTTATTAAAACTTATTGGATTTATCACAACTGAGAAACGAAAAATGGTCACATTTCCCTGGCACTCATTTGACATTTTTCTGTTTTATGTAAATGCTCTACAAACTCCTGCTTCTTTCTGTAAGATTGTTCCATAAAATCTTAGAGTCAAGGTATGGGTTTAGTTTTTTGATTAATCAGCAAATCGCATAGCCGACTTACATACCAAAAATGGAACAATACGTCTCTATTTCATCAGATTGAACAAATACAGGTGTACCTGAGTTCATATATAGAGAACAAACCCTAGATAGAAAAACTTCGTTCATTGTTTGGCGACAAATCTGACAAATGGAAAATTGCAAATAGACAGGCACGCAATATGGCTTGAAATATTTTCAAAGGACTTTTACAGAAACTTCATGGACAAGAAACTCGCCTTGCCAGTACATAACCTGCTCCCAAAAGCCTAGGTTACATCAACGAGATTCTAGTGAGCTGGATACGTCTATAAACAATATCATTATCAGTTATCTAAGTGATGAGTCATTTTTATAGTAAAAAGCCAGATATATTTTATCCCCAAAACAATTCAACTGTGAGACTCACGTTTGAGGTAGTCCCATCAGTTTACTCAACCTTGAACAAAACGTCAACGTACTGTTAAATTCAGAGATTCTTCCTTTAGCCGCACCTCACGAATGTCGAATGCCTTACCCAGCTCAATATATCCATCCTTTTGTGATGCTCCAGACATTCAAAATCAATGTGCATCGGTATCTCCTTCCTAATCCTATCCTTTTTTCCGAAAAGCTGGTACAATACTTAAATATTTTAAGGGTACTCATGAGCCCTTAAGTCCGCGTATTATTTAAAAAAATAAAAAGTTTTACTGCTTGCAGGTGCTATAGCGTATCCTTACCTAATGTTAAAGGTTATGAAGGAACTGAAATCTCTTTTGCAAAGAAAAAGGTCTCAAAATAAATGACATTCTTTTAAAAAATATTTGCTCTTAAAGATCAGTTTTTCCACCTTCAACTTTGCGATTTTATTTTCTAGGATTGAATACCTTTCTGAAAACTGCTAGTCAGATCTCAGTATTATTATATTTTATTAATGCATCCTTCGAATTTCGAAACAATTTTTACGATCAAAATCTCACGAAGTCTCATGATTTTCACCTCCGCAAGTGCAAGTGAAATGTACTATTAGTCTACAATGAAATGAATATATGTAAATCATAAATCATTACATCAATATATCTCTCCAAAATAAAAATTTAACATAAAAAAAAAGAATAAATTACGCCACCAGCTCCCTAACTAAGCTAAAAGAGTGAAACAGTGTCGAAGGCGTTGTGGATAGGAAGGCGACAGGTGTCTTCGCCGCCGACGACAACGACAACGATGACGAAGACATAGACCAAGTAAAGTATATTATGCCTTCGCCTTGAACAAGAAAACGATTTTCTTGTTCATTAAAAATTAAAGCTTTTCAACAAAAAAAAAAAAAAAAACAATAATTGAAGGTGGAATTGAAGATTGAAAACAACAACTCAAACTCACTACTCATATGCCGTTGCTGTTAGTATACTCGTACTGCCAAAGTTGGGGTTCATCTAAACGCCCACTTTATAGCTTGTATACGGTTTTCGATTTGCCATGAATGGAAGTGGGTACTCTGGTTAAGGCTTATTATGTGGGGGAGAGACAGGAAGCTTACATAGTTGTTATTGCCATTCTTTAGTATATAAGAGTGACTTGTGTGCTTCAAACGTACACATCCATGCGATGGGATTGACCTACATCTAGATTATAATTAGTTGTTTGCATTAAAAGTTTGTATTTGAGTATGATTGATTCTTTAATCATGGTAAAACATTTTCTATTTAACTTCTCTTGGAAATATCTGTTGTAATATTTGGGACTTTGAAAAGGAATTTTTCTTTTATTTCTGTATAAACAGCAGAACATTAACAGAAGTTGGCTAATTTGGGGATGTTATTGAAATTGTTGAAACTTTATTTAATTTTTCATGATTGGATCTTTTTAATATTAAATATAGCTCTGAAATTAATTGTGTGGCCTTATATCTCTTCATCGAGTCATGTATGGTTCCATCACTATAGCAGCCATAACTTGGTTTGAAAATAAACAATGTTGTTAACTCTATTGCATTAGTTTTAGATTTTCGTTCTTTTGCAAGAAGACTTGTTGGTAAGAAGATACAAAAAAAGTGTTCATCATCAAACATAAGCATAGCTTTTAAATCTTCTCGTCAAATAACTTTAGTTTTCAAAATAAGACTTTTATTAAAAAAAAGTGTCGAATTTACTTAAAAAGCCATATTGACCAAAATTTAGATGCAACATCACTCTCACCAGGGCCCGTATTAAGAGTTACGATAATGGTACATCGTTATCGTTAAGCTTTATGACAGTCGTATTTTTTAAATGATACTCATTTTCGCTTCACATTTTCTTTAAAGCAAATAAATTACTTTCGGAACTGGGAGCGTAGCAGCGTAATTTTTTTTTTTAAATTAACGAAATCTAAAGAATTGCAATAAATTTGAAAAAACCCGCGTCAGAAACAGTACACATGATAGAATTAAAAATTCTTAAAAGATAAAGAATATGATAACATTATGTAGAGTAGATACGAGTAACATAGAGATCTCGACTCAACTAAACTATCGAGTCGAACCAAGCCAATTTCAACTCGATACAGGTACTGAAATAAGTGGATGCGTATAATTAAAGCTATCCATGAATCTAACCGTTGTAAAAAACCAAAAATTAGAAAACAACTGCCCAGTTGTACATGATATCAAATACACCACTGGGTCGTACGAACTTGCTCTTATGTAATAGACTTAAAAATTAATAAAATAACTGCGCAAAATTTTAGTTTAATATTAGGTAAAGCTGTTTTAGTAGGAAACTAGGTTAAAACCACGATTTTTCAAAAAAGTTATTAAAGTTAAAATCATCGAATACCTATTTTAGTTTTACTTGCGACTTATAGGTCCTATAAGGCAAGTTATGCATTCGTAAGAAAAATCGAACTCTAGATTTTGATCAAAGTTGGCATTAGGATGATAGCGAAGACCAAAAAAGTGAGCCTCGCAATTTTATCTGTCTTTTCGACTACAGCCTAAAGGGCTCGGCCGATTTAAACTTGGTAGATAGTATTTTAAATTTTTTCCCCCCACACGTTTTTTTTTTTCGAAATTTTATAAATATTTTTTTTCTCAAAAACTGTTCCACAGATTTAAAAAAGAAAGATGCAAAAGAATTTCATTTAGTTAAAGCTAGATAATGGTTAAAAAAATCCGAAAAGTGGTGGAACCATTTTTTTTGCTTTTGATTTTCTTAAAAACGATATAACCGATTTTGATTATTTTTTTATGCTAAGGCTCCCCATAAAATTGAATAGAATTGTGTATTCAAATTTTCAAAAAAAAAAAAAATTGGATTTTTAAAAAAAGTTTAAAAACTTTGTTTTCGAAACTCAATTTTTCAAAAATCCCATGATATTTTTTTAAAAACTTGATAAATAAAAGTTTCTCAATATAATCTACAAGATGTGAATAAACGTATCCACCATACAAATGTTAAAAAATCGTTTTCGAAAATCGTATTTTTCTCGAAAACCGCTTAGAGAATTTTGCTAAAAATTTTTTTCTTTCGATTAATTTTTACGATCTATAATTTCATGAAAAAAATTTTGAAATTAAGACATTACTGACTGTACCTACCACAGAACCATTTTTCCAAATTTTAAATTTCTCATCATCTTCATAAAGGATTTTAATGAAATTTTTTATAGAGAAGCTTCTATAAAAAGTTTGAAAAGCAAAACTTAAAAACTCAAAAATTAAAATCTTAAAAATTTTTCTTGTGAGTTTTTGAAAAACTAAAATAATTTTTTTGAAAATTCGATATTTAAATTTTAATTTAACTTTTATTCGAACAATAATAAAAACTTAAGGTTGGCGTATCATAATTTTATCTCAAAAATGTTTTAAACATTTTGTATACAAAAAGCTTATTTTTTTAAGAAAGCGCTACAACAACTTAAATGTTTGCTCTTGCATGAAATCATATTTCCTTAAGAAATTACATTGCATTCTGTTTTTATCTCTTACTACTAAAAAACTTTAAAAAAAGAATTGTATGCCTGCTTATGCTCTAATAACATTCATTTTTGAAATTCTTAGTCTCTTACGTATGAGCAAGTTCGTGCGACCTAGTCGTGCATTTTATTTGCATTCGCTTACTGATCGTAAAAATTTACTGAAAGAAAAAATTTTTATAACAACATTATAGGCGCTGTTTTCGAGAAAAATACGATTTGCAAAAACGATTTTTAACATTTGAATGGTGGTTACCGTTATTTTTAGAAACAATACATTTTCTTACTCACATCTTGTAGATTGTATTAAAAAAATTTTAACTGTCAAGTTTTAAAAAATCTAGTGTGGGGTTTTCGAAATATTGAGTTTTGAGAAAATATAAAATGCACGACTGGGTCGTATGTAAAAGACTAAGAATTTCAAAAATGAATGTTATTAGAGAAACTGTTCATAAGCATAAAATTCATTTTTTAAATGACCAAAAAAACTTGTTTAGTAGTTAAAGGTAAGAATAGGATGCCATGTGATTCAAGCAAATATAGATTTATGCAAGAACAAAAATTATAAGTCTTTGTAGCGGTTTCTTAAAAAATAAGGTTTTATATAAGAAAATCTTTAAAAAATTTTAAGAAAAAATGTTGGTACGCCAGTTTGAAGTTTTTTTTATTGTATGAATAAAAATTAAATTTACAAAAAAAAGTATTGAGCCGTTTTCGAGATATTGAATTTTCAAAAAAAAAACAAAAAATTGATTTTTTTTTTCAAAATTCAAAAAAATATTTTTCTTAAAGTTTTGAAATGCAATTTTTTTTAAACTTTTTAGAAGCTTTTCTCTACGAAATTTCATTAAAATCCGTTGTGCTGATAATGAGAAATTCAAAATATTAAAAAATCGTTCTATTGTAGGTACAGTCAGTAATATCTTCTTTTCAATTTTTTTTATCAAATTACAGATATTAAAAAATAATAGAAAGAAAAAAAAATTTAAGAAAAATACGTTTTTCGAAAACCATTTTTTTTAACATTTGTATGGAGGGTACCGTTATTTTTAGATAAAATAAATTTATTTTTCTCATATCTTGTCCAAACTTTTATTTATCAAGTTTTGAAAAAATCGAGCATGGGGTTTTCGAAATATTGTGTTTTCAAAAAAAAATTTAAAAGTTTTTAAAAACCCAAAAAATTTTTTTGGAAAATGTGAATACATAATAATATTCAAACTGCTGGGAAGCTTTAGCATAAATAAAATGATCAAAATCGTTGGGACAGTTTTTGAGAAAAAAAATATTTATAAAATTTCGAAAAAAAAATCGTATGGTATTTTTGGTTTTAAAAAATCAAATCAAAAAACATCCGGGGGTAAAAAATTAAAACCCATATCTACCAAGTTTAAAGAAAATCGGCCGAGCCGCTTAGCTGTAATCGAACAGACAGACAGACAGAATTGCCAGACCCTCTTTTTTGGTCTTCGCTATCATCGTAATGTCAACTTTGATCAAAATCTCGAGTTCAATTTTTTTTACGAATGCATAACTTGCCTTATAGTTCATATAAGTCGCAGGTAAAAATGTTGAAATTTTTTTTAAAAATCAAAAAAATATTTTTTTGAAGATTTGAATAAACAATAATATTCAAACTTTGGAGAAGCTTTAGCATACACAAAATGATCAAAATAGGATGTACCGTTTTTAAGAAAATCAAAAACTTAAAAAAATGATTCCTAGAGGGTACCATTAAAAACCATTTTTCGGATTTTTTTAATTTAAAGACGATATCTACCAGGCTTAACGAACATCGGACGAGCCGTTTAGGCTGTAGTTGAGCAGAGAGACAAACAGAATCTCGAGTTCCATTTTTTTTAAGAATGCATAACTTGCCTTATAGTGCCTATAAGTCGCAATTAAAAACAATAAGTAACAAAGTATCAAAAGTGTTAAATAAAAAAGTGTTAACACTTTTGTAACACGCTGATCGTGTCGTCGTGGTCGGCTCTAACAATTTTGACGTTGGTCTACATTTTGGTCAAAAAATTCAATCAAAATTTCATAAACATCACCTGTTATAAGACCTTTTTTTATTTCCGACTTTCTCTAGCGTTGCCATATAAATTTGAATAAATCACATATAAATTCATCTGTCTCGCCGGGGCATCTTTTTTCCCGGGTTGTGCCTCAAACTCACAAAATAATGCCTAATGTACTCGTACCTAAATATCTTTCATTGATATGAAACAATCGCTGCATTCTGATTTAATCTTATGAAATTGCTTTTAAAATTTCAATCAAAAAAAACCTAACTTAACGAAGAATGTATTTTTGCTAACTGACATCTGTCATTAAAATTGACTAAGGAAAAAGATTTGCAAATAACAAATGACAAAAAAGTCATTTAATTAGTAATTAATAAAAGAATTTATTTATTTTTGTATATACGCATGTTATGATTTTTTATTTTGTTCGGGCAATATGTTGAAATCCCGGGATTTTTCATTATTTAAGCCATTTGTCCCGCCGAGGTGTAAGAAAAATCTGGCAACCCTAGTAACGTCCCCATCGATTTCAATCAAAATTTTTACACAGGATTTCGTTTGAATTTAAAATAATATTATGTTGAAAAATTTACAAAAGAAAAATCAAAATTTTTTCGAATATTCAAAAAATATTCATCCTTGAAACGGATGAAGGATTATTTTGTTAAACTATTTCCTTACGTGTGCATTATTAAATACTTAATATTTAGATACCAATTAATATTTAGGAAAATTTTAAAGAAATTTCATATGTATATCAAAAATAAAATTATTAATAAAACTCAGCAACGATTTAGAATTTTTAGATTTTGTTGGCATTAATCCATATTTTTAAAACAATGATGTTTTTCAATTTGAACATTTTTCTCTTTAAATTTCTCTTTAAATTCCAAAGTACTCGTTTATAAGATTAAATACGTGCCATAAGTCGTGCTTCTAAATATCAATTTTTATATCTGAAAACAATCGCAGAACGAGTGTTTTTGAAGGCCCCATTCGAACTTGATTTCAAGAAAATTCCAAAATCGAGCAAGGAAAGGAAATTCTTCCTATACGCTTTGAGTATGGTATAAGCAAGTTTGCCCTCAAATATATATGTATTTAATGTCATAATGGCATACCTAAATAATTTTGAATTGCAACACTGTTTAACCATTATTGGGCTAATTCAAAGGTCATGCTAGACATTACGTGCATGCAGTGGCAGTCCCGAATGTTCAGCTCACAAAAAGGTCCTTAGCTAAAATCTATACAAAAGCTTCAGTTTCAAAACAATTAATATAAAACCTCAATGACCAAAAATCGAACAGATAATGGTCTTGAACACACTTCCCTCAAGCTCCAACCTGCCCATAAGTATTTTCCAATATAAATAAAGAACAAAAACCTTCCTAAAATGAAATTATGACCATGCATGCGGAAAGGTCGGATAAATTCGACCACAGCAAGCTGGATTTCATCTTTAAAAGCATTTATCTTGCCCTGGCAGCAATATGCTCTCCAAAGGCCCACTATGACGACGACTACGACGGAGAACCATAGTTTTATGACTCTCCTGAGTCACTATGCCTACATACTATAGCAACCGGTCGGTCACCGATGATGCAGTGTCAGAGACATTTTCATATCTAACGGCGAACCGCATAGCAGTGAGTTCAAAAAGCTGACCTTAACCCCCTTACCGAGAAGGACATCCTGCTTTGATAACCATGAGTCAGATGGGCTGTGTATCTTGAAGCCCATCCAGCTGGGAGCTATCATGGTGAATCGTTTTTGGCTCCCACCCAATCAATCCTGATGAAATTGGTGACGGTTCCATCAAACAGCTATACGTACGGCTAGAGTTTTGTAAATTCTCCTCAACACCGACTGTTGTTCGTCCTTGCTCGCCTCGATGCAAGATAGTTGATAAATCGTCGATTTAATTGCCGCTCCATTATTCCCTGCCATGCCACCCGGTATAGTGTTGCTGATGGTAGCAGCGAATTCACCTTGCGCTTGTAGCGTTAAATCGCGTTTTTCATTGCAACATTCAGAGACGAAAAAGGCAGAGTCATGAAATACAATCCTCAAAGTTCAAAACTCGTCTCCTTTTTCTTCTTGTGAGCTGGAGCGTGGGAATTCTCTGATGGGACTTGTGCCAAGTGAAAAAGATTCAAAACATTTTTTCGTTCGTTCAACGTTGCGGTTGCGGGTGCTGGTGTATTTTTTCGGATAAATTGCATTCTTCATCTTCCATATCGGAACCCGGCCGCCAGAAGTGTGGATTGCATTTTCAAGTTTCTGATGAGCATGCAGTTTTATGTTTGTTTACTTGCGTTTTTAAGTGAGCAACCAAGAGAGCTCTCCTGTTTTTTTGGGTGGATGGTAAAGGAGGACATAAAATATCTCATATTGTGATGACTGCATCAGTAAAGTAATGAAAATTGGAAATGATGAATATGTCCTCGTATGTATGTTCTTGAGATATAAAAAAAAAATCGATGAATTTGGTGCCAGATTTCATTTTTTGTCTCTTGGGGACCAAAGACAATTTAATTTAATTTATGTTTTTGTCTTGAGTTTGAAAGTTGCCTCATTTTTCAAATTCGGAATATAGCAGAGTCCTTTATTTATCGAAGCAGGAAGTTATAAGATTTTGTTGTAAGCTTCAAGGATGTTATTGACACAGAAGGACGAAAATGCGAGATGAATAAACCTTTCGGAAAAAAAATGACATACTTTAAAACACAAGTGCTTCGGCTTGGAACGGCGAAGAAGTATCCGAATGGTTTTAAACTGATTCTGGGCTAATACAGGGCTGTACACTGAGTCCATTCCTATTTGCACTTTTTATTGATGATATCACAGACGTTCTTCCTGGTGGTATCGATTATGCGGGTCTTCTAATACTACTTATACTACTTTTAAGTAATTCAATTTATGGAGCTTAATAGTGAATCTAGCAAAAGTCCCAAATCCTAGTTTCTAAAAGTGTACAAATGAAAAGAGGTTCTACAATGGCTATTACCTGAAGAGAAGTTGTAAATGAATATAAATACCTTTCGTAATGCTATTTGTGAAAATTCTAAGCTTGGACAAGCATGTTTTAGAAGAATATTGTTAAAAGCTAGAGTTGAATTAATTGTGTGTGGAAGAAGTGTTCTAAAAAGTTTATCAAACACAGTAGTAAATATCGAGCTTTTGAAGCAGTACCTGAGTCAATTTTAGTGTAGGTATGGTGCACAGGTATGGAGAGGGTGAAGCTACGATTCGGTGGAAAAACCACTACATCATTAAAATAATTTGAATTTCACCTAAAATGCCAAATTATGCTCCAAGTCTTAAAACGGGCTTGTCCAGATTTTTAATTAAAAACCTAAAACTGCAAGTAGATTATATTAATAAAACAACACACATGAATGTTGACATGTAGATTCCCAAGGAGAATTGCTCTCAAAGCATTACAGAACAAATCATGTGGCTTGAAAAGTTCTTTCATGAAAACTACACTTTACGCGATTATAACAAGAATTAATGAGCATTAAAGACAAACCTTCATGGAAGGATCTTCGGAACTGATCTACAGATCAGTCAATAGAAAAATGTAACATGATGGAAAAAATTATTTCAAAGACTAATTCAAATAAAATGCAGACTGGTTCGCGCAAACTTGCTAAGAAACTACAAATTGAAAAAAATGAAGGTTACTAGACAAAAATGTTCATAACCATTAAATTCCTTTTTACTTGCGACTTATGGGTACTATAAGGCAAGTTATGCATTCGTAAAAAAATCGAACTCGAGATTTTGATCAAAGTTGACATTACGATGATAGCGAAGACCAAAAAAGTGTGTCTCGCAATTCTGTCTGTTAGTCTTTTCGACTACAGCCTAAATGGCTCGGCCGATTTTCTTAAAACTTGGTAGATATCATTTGTAATTTTTTTTTTTTTTGGAAATTAATATTTCGAAACCCCATGCTCAATTTTTTTTCAAACTTGATAAATAACAGTTTCTTATTATAATCCACAAGATTTGAGAAAAAAATTTGTTTTACCTAAAAATAGCGGTAGCCACCATATACAAATAATGTTAAAAAATAGTTTTCGAAAATCGTACTTTTTTCTAAAACGGTTCCGAGATTTTTGATAAATTTTTTTCTTTCGTATAATTTTTACGATATTTAATTAATTAAAAAAAAATTGAAATTAATGTATTACTGACTGTACCTACCATAGCACCATTTTTTCGAATTTTGAATTTCTGATTATCGACGTAACGGATCTTAATGAAGATTCTTATAGAGCATTTCAAGACTTTAAAAAAAAATATTTTTTGAATTTAAAAAAAAAAATTTTTTTTTTGGAAAATTCTATATTTCAAAAACGGCTTAATATTTTTTTTAGAAATTTAATTTTCATTCTTACAATAATAAAAACTTAAAGTTGGCGTACCAAACTTTTTTCTTAAAAATGTTTTCAAAATTTTGTATATGTATAAAAGCTTATTTTTTAAGAAACCACTTCAAAGACTTAAATAGAATGCTATCCAAATATGAATTTATGCAATAACAAAAATTATAAGTCGTTGTAGTGGTTTCAAAAAAAAAAGCTTTTATATACAAAATTTTTACAAGATTCTTAAGAAACAAATTTGTTTAAGTCTTTATTATTGTACGAATGAAAATTAAATTTCTAAAAAAAATATTAAGCCGTTTTTGAAATATCGAATTTTTTTTTCAAAAATTCAAAAATTATTTTTTTTTTTAAGTTTTGAAATGCAATGTTTTTTTAAACTTTTTAGAAGCATCTCTATAAAAAATTTCATTAAAATCCGTTATTTCGATAATAAGTAATTCAAAATTCGAGAAAATGGTACTACGATAGGTACAAGCTGTAATATCTTAATTAAATTTTTTTTTGTTAAATTAAAGACCATAAAAATTAATTGAAAGAAAAAAATTTTTATCAAAATTCTAGGTGCCGTTTTCGAGGAAAATCCGATTTTTGAAAACCATTTTTTAACATTGGGTATGCTAGGTACCTTTATTTTTAGGTAAAATAAATTTTTTTTCTCACATCTTGTAGATTACATTGAGAAACTTTTAGTTATCAAGTTTAAAAAAAAAATTCTAGTTTTGGCTTTTCGAAATATTGAGTTTTGAAAAATAATTTTGAAATTATTTTTAAAAATCCAAACAAATTTTTTTTTGAATTTGAATACACAATTCTATTCCAATTTTTGGGCAGCTTTGCCAAAAAAAATTTTTTCAAAATCGGTTGTACCATTGTTGAGAAAATAAAAAACAAAAAAAATGGTTCCATGGGGGTTGCCCTCAATAACCATTTTTCGAAAATTTTTTTCACACATTACCTAGCTTTAACTAAATGAATGTTTTTTGTATTTTTATTATTAGATCTGTCGAACAGTTTTTGAGAAAAAAAAATATATACAAAATTTCGAAAAAAAAATCGTGATATTTACCAAATTTAAGCTGTAGTTGAACAGATAGACAGAATTGCGAGACCCACTTTTTTCGTCTTCGCTATCATCGTTATGTCAACTTTGATCAAAATCTCGAGTTCGATTTTTTTACGAATGCATAACTTGCCTTATAGTACCTATAATTCGCAAGTAAAAATAAGCTTTTATGAACAAATTTTTTTAATTTTTTTAAGAATATATTTTTAAACGCCAACACTTAATTTTTATTACTGTACTAAAAAGCATTGAAGTTTTGAGATATCGAATTTTCAAAACAAAAAATGATTTTTTTGCAAAATTAAAAAACGAAATTTCTTAAGTTTTAAAATGAAATGCAATGTTTTTTGGACTTTTAAGTAGCTGCTCTACTTTTCATTGAAATCCCTACACCGCTAATAAGAAATTCAAAATTCGAAAAAATGGTTCTATGGTAACTACAGTCGGTTATTATTTTAGTTTCACATTTTTTTTCTTTAAATTAAAGACCGTAAAAATTAATCGAAAGAAAAAACATCGAACTAACATTCTAGGCGTCCCGTTTTCGAGCAAAATACGATTTTTGAAAACCTTTTTTTAATAGTTGTATGGTGGATACGCGTTATTTCTTGTGGATTGTATTGCATAAAAAATCAAAACCTTGTGTTTTCGAAATATTCAGTTTTGAAAAAATAAAAAATTTTGAAAATATTTTTAAAAATCCAAGATCCAAAAAGCCACTACTGCTAATAAAATGCATTTTCGAAAAGTTTTCAAGCATTACTTATCTTTGACAAAATGAAAATTTTCAATTTTTTTTTAAATCTGTGGAGCAGTTTTTGAAAAAAAAATAAATATTTAAAAAAAAATTCGAAAACAAAAATCGTATGTTATTTTTGGTGACCTTCACAGTCGCGAAGCTCCACCTGAAGATAAATTGTGATACCACTGGAGATAGTGCCCGGGGACCCTCTGCCCCTGATTATCTATAAGGTAGGCTCTTTTGTGGGAGTATCGAGGTGACTGATGGTTGGCCCTAAGCAGCGTTACCCCTTCCGGAAAAAAAGTCGAAGTAGATTTGAAGAAAAAAGTGAAGTAAATTGAGAAAAATCGAAGTAGATTTCAAAATGGCTTTTTACTTGCTTTTAGAAAAAATGTTGCATACAAAAATTTTTTTCCTTTGATGAATACATATTACCTATTAAATATGTATTTAAAATTGTCAATACATTTCTTTTAATTTTAAAGAAATTTCGCATAAAATTACTCATTTGTGTATTTGTATTGTGTTGACGTTCTTTTATTTTATGGTAATTATGAGGTTATATACTACTACTTAGAGTGCAATAGAGAAAAAGAAGTAGATTTGGGCTTTATTTTGTAAAATTGAAGTAGATTGAAAAAGAGATTTTCAAAATGAAGTAGATTTCAGTATTTTGCTGATGGTGCGAAGTAGGAAGTAGATTTTAAAATATTTTGGAAAAAAGAAGTAGATCTACTTCAATTGAAGTAAAGTGGTACCACTGGCCCTAAGTCGTGGGAACATTAATTGATGTTCAAGATTTATCTTCGATGCAAGAGGCGTTAGATCGGCATCGCTCCCCAGCAAAGGTTGTGAAAATGCCTTAAGTAGCAAAATTGCTGGATAGTGTCAAGTTGTCTCTTAGTGTGGGTAGACCAGCCGTGGAATTAAGGCTTAATAGGCAGGTGTCCACGTTACAATTCGGTTTTACCAAGTTTAAAGAAAATTGGCCTAACCCATTAGACTGTAGTCGAACAGACAGACAGAATTGCGAGACCCACTTTTTTCGTCTTCGCTTAAATCGTAATGCCAAGTCTGATAAAAATTTCGGGATCGATTTTTTTTACGTGAAGACCTTGATGAATGAGGGATATTCAAACTACCGTGTAGATAAACAAGCTGTTAAGTTTGAATGATTGAATAGTTTTTCTAGGTTTTTAGCAGTGCCAACATTCTCAATGGCTTTGTCATCAAGTTTTAAATTAAAGTTTTTAAGAAAGATCGGAAGGATTGTTTATTTGACGAGGCCAAATCGAAGACCGTTCTTTCTAGACCATTATGAAATAAGGAGCTGATCCTCATTTATTAAAGCCCCCAAAAGTCTTCTTATCAAGAGCTGTACATCATCAGCGTAAAAATGAATCAAACAATGTTAAGCAATTTGTGGTTACTCTTTTTTTTTTTTTGACGGAGAAGAGGATCGGTCCAAGGATAGTTCCCTATGGTACTCCACCTAAAACATTAACAAAGATATACGAGTTTCGATTAGCCACCACGCATTGTTATCTTCCGCTGAAGTTCGAACATACTAATTTACAGGACTCTAAAGAAAACCCAAAGGGATTTCCCAGCTTTCTTTATAGATTTGAGTGTCAAAAGCCTTTGAATAATCTAATTTCTAATAGCGTTAGGTGTGTAATATGATCACGGTTTATTGCCATTTATATTTTTTTATCAGTAACAAAGAGATAGTCGGATTTGCAGTTCCGTTTCGGTACTGAACAGGGTGTTAATCGGCAATCGGACGGAACTCAATAGCAATACCTGTTTGCTTTTTTGGTATAGGAACAATCTTGGCCTTCTGCCAAGCTAAAAGAAACTCGGATGTAGTAAATATGCTTTTAAAAATGTGGGTTCTATAGCGCAGTACCTGTATATGGAAGCAGTGTTACGAACTAAGGGCCATTATTTCGAGCATTCGATTTAAACGATATTATTGCCTCTACAATCTCTTCCTCGTGTTCTGATAAAATTCAGAGAGCTTTGATAGCGGCTGGTTTCTGTTCAGTAAGGAAATTAATGGGCGAAGAAAATTTTTAGAGCGATGGCATGGATGTGAACTTTTTGTTGGTTGCATAACAGTCGATGTCGTCAACTGACCTTTTAGATAGTTTACCAATACCGATTTTACCTAGGTTTTTCCCGTTTTTTTTTTTGCCGTTTTGACCATTACGACAACTTGATTGGTTAGTCTGCAATGCGATTTGTAGAAGTGCTCTAAGTGGCAACGCCTCCATTGACTGTAGACGGCATCTTGTCGTGACATCGGATCAGAAATTTCACCATTCTGCCAAGGTGGAGCAATATGCCTAATAAGATGGTTTTTGAATGGAAAATGCTTCTCAGAGAATGGATGGACGTTATGCAGTAAAAAAAATATCGCATTATCATTACAAACTATGAATTTGTTAGCTCATTTTATCTTTCCCAATGTTATGTATTACCTAACCCTCATCGTATAAATATTCAATGCTGTGATTCTAATGATTTTTTAGTAGCTTATCGGAGAAAAGTCTTCTTGGAGAGTTCAACCCTCTTTGTTCCTTAGAATATGTGCTAGGGACAAGGGCAATAAGTACTCCCTGCTATTTAGTTCCTTAAAACTCCTCTACAAGAAACTCCGTGTGCTCCAACAGCTTTGTTCCCTAGGTTGCGTGCTACGGGCACAGGGTTTCTGATAAGTTTAATTTCTTCCTTCGTTCCTTCCTTCCAGCTCAAGGATATGGCTGGTTTTCCACATCATATGAAATAAAATAAAAAATGAAATATTGAACAGAAATTAACCAAAATAACTAAGACCAATTTTTTTTGACAATGGCAAGCTTAACTCATCTACGAAGAAACAGCACTACACCTAAAATATCCTATTTTGTAAAAAGAAACACAGAACTCATTATGGAAATATTTATTATATTTAATATTTTATTTTAAAGAAACCTTTTTACCAACATAAATATATATTTAATTTCAATTTTCTTGTCATCATAAATTTAACATTACGTCAAATTGATATGGATTCAGAATCCCCGGCTTTACAAAACTTATCCCTTATCATCGCCAAACCATACACACATAGTAAATTCACACAAAATAACAGCCTAATCCAATATCTTTTTTTTCGGTTCTTCTTTTATAGAAATTCATCTGCAGCAACAACAGACTTGCCAAACGATGTCCTACTATGAGAAATCGATTCAAAAGAAGATGCTGTCCCATTGTTACCATCTCAAATTCACCAATTGGATTTGATAAAGAAAAATTATAAAACGGAACTCGAAACGAGGCCATCATTGACAAAAGGACACTCAAGACCAAACATAAGCAAAAATACCACAAACAAAAAGTCAAAACGGAAACAAAGACGAAAATACCAAAAAGTTCCCTGTCCCTTCTGCACCTCATCACCATCTCCATTCTCCTGCTCAACTCAAACATGCTCCTTATAAGTGCTTTAGCTTTGGGTCTGGTCGAAACGACCAGTCCCAATATTGCCGGCAGTGGCACCCATATTGGTGGCTTTAATGTTGCCAATGGGGCCGGCACTGTCGGCAATGGCGGCATAGCAGACTCTGTGATAGGTTCCATTCCGACGTCGGCACATTCGTCGGGCACCTCGATTGAGCATGCCACGCCGAATGGCGGTGGATCAACGATACCCTGGGATAACAATGGAACCCTGCGATCGGCCGGTCCCGGCGATTGGTCTATAGAACAGTGTCTCCTCTGGCAGCGACCTCATCATTTGTATTTCCAACTAGGCAATGCTTTCTTCTTTATGGCCTTCTTAGCACCGCACGGGCCCTTCGGGATGCTATGGCTGCGCTCAGTCATGGTTATCGGATGTATATTGATGGCGATGTACGGATGGCTCATCGATTGCACACCGGATGTGGTGCTGTGGGCGGGCCTGTTCCTAGGCGTTAATTTAATTTATTTGATAGTGCTGCTGTGTCGGCTGCGACCGGTGCGGTTCGACAAGGAGATCGAAGCGGTAAGTTTGAATCTTAAATATAAAAAAAAGCTTAAATATGGTTTAAGACCTTTACAACATTAAATATGTTCTTTGGTTCTACTGGAAGGATATTATATAAATTACTTATAATTAAATTCAAAATAAAAGGAGTGTATTTCTGGCAGTGAAAGCTCTTAATACCTACATATATGAACAACCCCAATTCGAAAACTTTTTATATATTTTTTTAAAGGTGATAGGTGTTCAGTAGTGACTTTTAGTAAATTAAGAAAAATAATTTTTGATTGAAATATAATCAAATGGTATCAAAAATGAGTGGAAGTGTCTCAAAATCCAATCAAAGGTGGGATTATTATTGAGGTGAAATGTTCGTGCTTGTGTCAAGTTCGAACAACTAAACGAATTCTCTTGAAATTTCGGACAGAATCGTGGCGTGGAATAGCTCATTGGGTACTTTTAAGCTTAGGGTTTATGGGGGCTTATTGTTAAACTGATTTTTAACAGCTTACTTACTTACTTACTTACTTACTTAGGTCCTCAGACCTTTTATGTCTGTGGGGGACCCCTAGCCAGCTCGCCATCGTGTTCGGTTTCTGGATATGAGTCGCCACTCCCTCTAACTCTTGCCTAGTTGGGCTGACTCCTCATCGACTGTCCTTCTCCATGATCTTCTCGGTCGTCCAGCTCTTCTTCGTTCTTGAGTGAGCGGATTCCACTACATTGCATGAGCCGCAATACAGTTGCCGCCTTTTCGAAGCGTGTGTCCGATCCACTGCCACTTTCGACGTCGTATAATAGAGTCAATAGGTTCCTGACCCGTTTTCCTAAGGAGCCGATTTTCGGAGTCGATGTTCAGCCCCTCGATTTCTGCTTCTCTCTCCACCCCTGTTCTCATTTGGTGGAGATCCATGATCCTATGAGAGAGCAAGCATACGTCGTCCGCCTCCGCATAGTCAAGATGTTTCAGGTGAGACGTCAGAGTCCATCGAATTCCTCCGTTTCCCGTCAAGGCCGCTCGCAGAACATCGCTTATCACCAACAGAAACAATATTGGTGACAGAATGCAGCCCTGTCCGACTCCACTTTGGACTTCAAACTCTTCTGACATCTCCCTACGTAACATTTGGATCCATCATATAAGTTGCCTAAATAATAGCTATGAATTTATCCGGGATACACCTCCTGCGTAAAGCCAGCCAAATAAATTCTCTATTGACGCTATCGAAAGCTTTCTCAAAGTCAATTAATAGCAGGTGGAGTGGTGATCGATATGATCAATTATGATCCTTAAAGTATTGATATGATCAATGCATGAGGATGCAGTGCGGAAACCTGCTTGTTCGGCATCGAGTGTGGCTTCTAGATGTTCCCTGATGCCTTCCAGTACTATTTTCGCTAATATTTTGGCAACGGCGGGCAGGACGCAAATCCCCATAACACATCTTAGGACATCTGGGCTAAGCGTCTGTATTTCAGCACGAATGTTTTCCTTCAGCTGCGGGATAGTGGTGGGTTTATTTACGTACACTTTACCCTTCAAATAACCCCACAGAAAAAAGTTTGGTGCAGTCAAATCCGGAGAACGTGAAGGCCAATTAAATGAATTTTTGGAAATAATTCAGTCGGCGAAAATACGTTCCATATTCGCTTCAGTTCAGGCAGTGTGAAGTCTTCCCGCTCGAGTAAGATCAACTACAGCTCCTTGTTGACGAAATCGTGCCTCCAGTGCCATAATCACGTGCGCAGAGGTTGGATTTCGTACAAATAAATGGGTTAAGATAATTGAGTGGTTATTTTCAAAATAAAATTCAATTAGTTTGGTCCTCTCTAAAGCGCTGTTGTTCATTTAAGGTATGTCCACACCAAAGAAACATTTCAGGAAGCATTGTTTAAAAAACGTTTCTGAAATGTTTCCCATTTGTTTAAAAAACATTTCAGAAACATTGCAGAAACATTTCAGAATAGTTTCTGATTTGTTTTTTTTTGGTGTGGACGCTTTGAGAAACATTTCTGAAATGTTTATTTGTTTCCCATTGTTTCCAGATTAGTTGTCTGTAATTTTTTTTCTCGCCTGTGTTGCAATTTAAGCGCATGCATTTTTTTTCAACTTCATCTTTATCACAATTCATATTTTCGCAAATTTCAGATGGGTATATCATCGGCTATTTTTGATTTTATTTTTAAAATTTTCGTTAAATGGATCCCACAAAACTTTTTGTATTTCATAAATTTTTATCAATTGGATAACATTCTCGTTGCTCCACACTTTTCGCGACATTTTATATTTATATTAATAACCACTCACGCACTTTCTACCTATGTAAATGTTTGGGAAACAAATAAAGTTTCCCATTCAGAATGGGAAACAGAAAAACATTTCATAAACATTTCAGAAATGTTTCGCGAGCGTCCAGACCAAAGAAACATTTTTGAAACATCTAAGAAATGTTTCTGAAATGTTTTTTAAATGTTTCTGAAATGTTTCTTAAATGTTTCTGAAATGTTTCTTAAATGTTTCTGAAATGTTTCAAAAATGTTTCTTTGGTCTGGACACACCTTTATAAGTACCTTAAAAAAGAAAAAAAAAAGAAAAAAACAGAAGAGTTATGATTTTTTCAAATTATGAAGAAACTTTTGACCCACCCTGTAGTTCCATTTAGCGAACTATTGAAAATGAGGTATACAGAGGGTGGGTCATCGCCCAAAAGCATTGTTTCAAAATTATTGCACGAACACCATCTACTCCTGGTTTTAAATTTGGCTGGCTTTATAAATTAACCAATATCAACCCGAAGAATTACGCCAGATTAACAGCTAGAGTTGAAACTATAATCTGAATAAACTGAGTGATATTCTGTTTAATCATATTTAATGTTCCCATTTATGCCATCAATGTCTTTGAAACAAATTTTTGAAAAAATTAGCCGTTATCGTGAGCTATCTCCATGTACTTTTATTTTTTATAAGTCGCGGTCTGTAAAGCCTTGTGCTGGTAGATGATTAAATAAATAAATAAAAAAATACTTTTGGTCGAAAATCAAAGATGTTAATGTGAAAGATATGTGGTTTCAATTAGACGTTGTCACATCTCACCCAGCACGACCTGTTTGGGCTCCATTACAAACAGAATTCCCTAAGCTAGTAATTTGGCGTTTTGGAGATGTGAACTGGCCACAAAAATATAGTTATAATTTGTCATCTCAGAATTTATTTTTATGAAGCTATGCAAAATATCGATCTTATGCGCGCAAAAAGCTTCGAAAATGAATAATCGCCAAGTTATGTTCGAATTAATGCCTGTTGTGTGTTTAAAATCCATAGAAAACTACCTTGTTAAAATCGAGTTCAGCAAGGCTATACAATGAATGAATAAATGAATTGTATTGGGGGTTATTGCACTGCGACGGGAAGATCTATTGTGCCCCATTTTTTAAAATGATGAGCTGGCTCATCCTAGAGGTTGGGTTGCTCTTTTCTATCTGGTATTGTCCCAGATGGATTTTCCTTTGGTGCATGATTGGACAACACTTTCCCAGTATGTGTTCCGGTGTTTCCTCATGCATGTTGCAGAATCTGCAAGTGACACTGCTTACCACACCAAGTAGATTAAGGTGTCTTCTAAGTTTGCATTGTCCTATTAGAATACATATTATTATTCTTAGGTTATTCCTGCTTAAGCTGATGCAGTTTTCGAAACGTTGTAGTAATTTAGCCTGTCTCAGCTTAGGGATTTCATTCCAGTTTTTTGATCTGTTTGCTTCCTCTTCTTGTTTCATTTTGGTTTTGATGACAGGCCCTGTTAGGGGAGTTGAAGCGCCTATTTTTGCTAGGAAATCTGCCTTTTCTTTTCCATGAACACCAACGTGACCAGGTACCCAGTAAAGTGTGACCCTGTTCTGTTTACCAAGTTCATTTAGTCTGCTTATGCACTCCCACACCAGCTTACAGCTGATGGTATATGGGCTTACTGCCTTGAGTGCTGCTTGACTATCTGACATAATGGCAATGTTCTTGTTACGATAATTCTTTTCGTAAGATGCTGGTGGACTGCCCCATCGGTATGGAAAGTTTGGTTTTTGGCCCAAAGATTCGTGCACTAGTCCCTTCGCTTGTTCTCGATCCATCAGTGTACCTGTCAATTAGGTCCCTTTCTCTGAGACCAATAATTTTGCCTGTTCCAATTCCTTCCTTTGAGAACCTCAGGATACCTCCCACTCCAGCACTTCTAATGACCTCATGTAGAGAGGATAGATGGAGGATAACCTCCAAAGCTGCGATAGGCCAGGTTCTTATTGCTCCCGTAATACAGTTACATGCGAGCCTTTGGACTTTTTCTAGGTTTTTCCTAGTTGTTGTTAATTCGGTTTTCTTGTGCCATGTAACCGCACCATAGTTAATGATGGGTCTTACCATCATAGTATACATCCACCTGAAGATGTTCGGTTTGCATCCCCATGACTTGCCTGCAATTCTTTTGCAAATTATTAGGGCTTTTCCGACCTAGCATTTAAGTGTTTGTTCCAGAGGGGCTTACTATCTAGTAGCATTCCTAGATATTTTAGCCTCTGCGTTCCAATTACTTCACCAGTCAAACAGGTAGGTTTCATATGTGGTAAAAGTCTTTTTCTGGTAAATGGTATGATTGTTGTCTTAGATGGTTTCATTGAAAGCCCTACAGACATACACCATTTGCTTGTAATTGTTAGTCCTCTTTGGATAATATCGCAAAGAGTTTCTTCAAACTTGGGAGGTAAGATTTTCTAACAATTCACATACTACAAGACTCCACAACAAGGGTGATAGTACACCGCCCTGAGGACATCCTCTTGTTGTGATTACTTTTTTTACATTTTGTCCTGCTTGTGTCTCTGCATTTCTAGTGCCTAACATTTCTTTTATTCATCTGGTTATGGTGATGGGTACGCATTTCCTAACAAGAGCTTTGCCTACAGCCTCGTGGAACGTGTTATCGAAGGCTCCTTCTATACAATACATATTACATTAGCAGCACTCAAAATCAAACAATATATTGAAATAAAAGTTTACTCAAAATCTAAATCATAAATGTGATTTATTTACATTGACTTTTTGAACCACAAGATGGCTAACCCTGTCCTTTATACAACGCATTCAAAATTAGATATTATTCCCTGCGAAATACTTTTAAGCAAATTGCAAATGGGATACGGAAAGATGCGAATGAATAGCTTTCCATTTCCACGCATTGCTCCACTACCTCCCCGATTCTTTTGAAACATCACCTACTATGAGTATTGTTGTCGATGAAAACAAATCTTTTGAATGCATAATTTCGAAAAACCATTGAGATAGACAGATACAAAATACAATACAAATGCAGTCAGACTGAGTGACGATCTGCAATATACTGCAATCTGTGATTGTGATGATGGAAACTGAAAACCATTTTCCGCCATTGTTCAGCTCATCCAAAAGGAAAGTAGCCATTATCGTATTATCCCCATCATCATTATTGTGTGATTGTCATGCTATTCCATTTATTTATATTTGCTTTTCAGTTTTTATTGTCACTATCACGACTCTATTTGCACAGTTTTTCCAAAGGGAGGTTAACAAAAAAAAAAAAATATATATACCTCTTTAACCCACTAACAACCTCAGCTAGGCATACTTCAGCAACAGTGATGACTCTTTGTTGTAGTTGTTGTTTTTATGACGTTGTCGTCTTCTATTGTTTTTGCAGGCAATTTTATTTTTTATTTTTTTGTTAATTTAGATTGCATTCAACTATGTGATGATGTTGTCGACTCTTTTATTGTCAAATTCGGATTTATTAGTGAGAAAAACTGAATAGCTTTAGGGAAGGCTTATTGTTTAAGAGTTAAAAAGTAAAACACACAACCTAACACAATTTATAATTTAGGGAAGGGAGGGTTTTCGAGAATAGAAATGAAGTCAACAAATAATTTAAGGGTTTAGTGTGCTGTTAAGCTTTGAAGTTGTGAGTTAACAATTTATATTAGAATATTAATAGAGGAGAAAAGTTCTTAAGCAGAGATTTAAGATTCATATAACTACCAGAAGGAAATCTGATGGTTACCCAGTTAGTATGAACTATCAAAATTCTTCAAGTCATGTTCCAGAAACGATATCTAATATGTTTGCTGATTATTTTAAAAGTGCCTTTGTAGACTTTTCTTCGAATACTTCTTCTTCCATTCCTTCCTATACTCAACAGTACACACATCTTAATTTTATAAATTCTTCGATTACAGAAGCTTCTATACACGACAATATTTTTAAACTTGATGAATGTTTTATTCCTGGCCTGGATGGTGTTCCATCATTTATATTGAAAAAATGTGTGTCTTACCAGTCTTATCCGTTATATGTTCTTTTTAATGATTCGATAAGAAGTTCGAAATTTCCTGCTTTTTGGAAAAATTCATATTTAACGCCAATACATAAAAAAGGCCTAAAGAATCTAATAACAAACTATCGTCCTATTGCGAAATTATCTGCTATCTCCAAACTGTTCGAATCTCTGGTCTGTGACATACTTGCTTTTAATTGTTCATCTGTTATATGTGAAAATCAACATGGTTTTTGTAAAGAAAAAATCCACAGTCACACATTTATTACAATTCTCTACCTTTTGTTTAGATGCGTTTGAAAAACACTCAAGTTGATTGCATCTTTACGGACTTCAGTAAAGCCTTTGACAAATTAAGTAACAAAATACTATTAGATTAATTAAGGGATATTGGATTTAACCATTGTTTTGTTTTGTGGGTATCTTCATACAAAGATAGATTTTATAGTGTAACATTCAGAAATAACCGTTCGTGTCAATTTAAAGTTAATTCTGGTATACCTCAAGGGAGTCATCTTGGCCCTTTGCTATTTGTTTTATTTATAAACGATCTTCCCTCAATATTAAAACATTCTATCGCTTTAATCTATGCTGATGACATGAAAATTTTTCGAACAATTAACTACATTGCAGATTGTGAAACACTACAAGACGATCTTCGGAGATTTTATGAATGGCGCAATAATAACTGTTTGTTTTTAAATATTGACAAGTGTAAGACTATGTGTTTTACACGCAAACCTAATTTGTTTTTATTTGACTACCTGTTGAATTCGTCACATTTATGTAGAGTGTCTAGTTTTTCCGATCTCGGAATCTTATTAGACTCAAAATTATGATTCACTGATCATTATAACTATATTGTAAGGGGTGGCCGTGGCGCGATGGATGTGTGCTCGCCTGTGAACCTCATGATCACAGGTTCGATCCCTGCCGTCGTCGTCTATGTCGTTTTAATTCCATTAAAACCCTTCTAAAATTGTCATCAATGGGTTGCTGGTTTACTCATTACATGTTGTTCAGGCATAACACTAACAACATGTAACTGAGTTAAACTATTGTGCCCAACAAGGATGAACACGAATAAAAAAAGAGGATGGGTGCGACCCACACTGATAACTTCCCATTTGTGGTCTTTATTATTTCGGTTCCAAACATTTTAATTGAAAAAAATTTAAAAACGAAATATTCAAATATAAAAGATATGGTTTGGTTATTGAAGGAAGGGTACTTACAAAATATATCCGCTCTAAAACTTGATTATGTCAAACATAAACCATTTGTTAGAAATTGTATTATGTTTAAAATTAAATAAGGGCAAAGTCAATATCATTGCTCGTTCTCAAGATATTCTAGTCGAAAATCAAATATTACCACTTTTTAGTAGATTTTTTTTTATATTTTTGTTAAAACTGTCAATTCGATACTTGTCAAAATTTAACCATATGTTAATAATTGTATTATGTCGATACCTTCCCCTGAGAATGTACTAAGCGACACTTTTTTTTGAAAATGACTTTTTGATGAGGAAATATACTATATGTTAAGGACCACGTTTTGGCCTGGGTTTCGCCAACCTATTATGCATGAAAAGGAAACTAGAGTACATAAAATAATGTTGCCCCCTGAAATTTGTATTATCCGCCAAAAAAAATATGCTAAGCGACATTAATAAAGATCTCATTGTCGTGAGCAACAAAAAATTTTGTTAGATGTCACTTAGTTTAACCAAAATTGTCTCTTAGCACACTATGATTCAACTGAACTTTCTTCGTTTTTTTCGTTTCCTAAACAATTTTAGAAATGTCGCTTAGTATACATTCTTACGGGAAGGTTTCGATGTATAAAACAACATACTTTAGAAGGCACTATCGGTGTTCATTCCCAAGAAATTCGACTATAAATACAATTTTAACTAGTTTTCACTAGAATTTTTAATATTTTTTTTATTTAAAAAAAACTAATAATTAAATATTTGTCAACATTTTACCAATTGTACAAAATTATACTATGTATAAAATAAACTAAATTACAAGTCAATATCACTACTAGTTCTCGAGAAATTTGAGTCGAAAAACAATTTTTACCAATTTTCAATAGAATTTTATACAGTTTTTTATTTTTTGTAAAAAAAACTGCAAAGTGATTTTTTTGAAATTTTCACCAGTTGTCAAACATATTATTTTTCGTAAAATAAAATTATTTTGAGTTTCAAATTGTTTTCCGTTCTTAGAATATCTGGGTTATGAAATTTTTTTTTTCAGTTTTTTTTTTATTAAAAAAAATAACGGTAAGTTCATTTTTTTCCAAATTTATACCAAATCTGTATGACCTTATAATGAGTACATTAAATTTTATTTGAAATCAATAACATTATTTTTTCGTGAGATATTTGAAACTAACCAACATTTTTACTTTTCTTAAACCGTTATAGTGAAAAAACTACTCACTGAATTTTAATAAATGCCCTTTCAGCCTCTTTCGAAGTTATTATCTATTAAACAAAATTTATTTGAAGTCGATAACTTTACTCGTTCTTGAGATATCGACGACGAAAAATGGTACCAGAACGTACGGACGTATGAACGTACGAACGTACGAATGTATGAACGTACGAACGTACGTACACACAGACATCTCTCTAAAAATGATTGATATAGCCTTTAGGGACCTTGAAATGTCGAGAAATGTCAAAAATTCTAATTTGACAAATCGGACCGATTACAATAACTCCCTATGGGAAGTTAATAATGTGAATTATAAGCGACATAGAAATAAGACACGGCATTCTCCGCTTAAGTTCAGCCACCATCCCTGGAGATAAAATATCTGAGACAACAACCTTCAGTCTCAGAACATCGTGCCACACATCTTTCCTATCCTTCTTTCTCTTCCTTAACTTCACGGCCGCGCTGTGTTCAAACATTTAAAGGGTAATCATAATCCCTTGAGCGCGTGTATATTATAAAAAAAAAGCAAACAAAATACTTCGTTCCGTGATCCATATGTTATAAAAATTCTTTATGTTTCTTTTACTATGCCAATTCTTGAGTATGGATGTGTGGTATGAGCACCATACTATTCTATTCACATAAATAGAATAGAAATTATTAAAAGAAGATTTTTAATATTTGCCCTGCGTTTTTTCCATTGGTCAGATAGATTTATATTACCCCCATATGCTCAGATTTCAGTTGATAAACCTCCCATTTCTTTCTGTTCACAGAGAAAACTTGCAGTTCTGTTTCATAACTTGAGTAATGAATGGATCTATTTCATCTTCATCGGTTCTTTGTCGATTAAATTTCAATATAAGTCGTTATAGTTTAAGAAGAAATTTACCAATTTGTACTATTTTTAGCAGATCAAACTATGGCGCTTATAGTCCTCTTAATCAGTTAATAAATATTTTTAATAAATTCTCTTTTCTTATTGAATCTACAAATGTCAATCTCAAATCCGAACACTTTAAAAATAATTTCTATGCTCAAAATCGATCAAACTTTGTTTATAGATAAATTTTATATTTTAAGAAATATTGTAAGCTTAACGTTAGCATTAACGTATTGTAATAAATAAAAAAATAACACATTTTTGGTTTAGTTTTAATAGGAAACAACACTTTGACTAAGTAAACGACTTGCTTACAAAATTTGAACAAAATCAGTCCAGCCAATAATAAAGAAATGCGCGACTGGATCGCACGTACTTGCTCTTCGTACAAATACTTTGTGAGTTATAAATTGTATATATAAAAATATTAATTAATGGTCAAACGCATTAAAACTTATTGTTAAGATCACTAAAACAGCTTCTAAAATAGTTTAAAAAAAAGTTGGCTACCAAAAATGTAGACTATGCCTTCCTCAGGAACTCTAACGAACTATCTGAAGCGGAATTTAAAGATTTGATCCTTTTTTACCACGACGAAGTGACTAGGAGACTCCTCGATCTTAAGATCGCGAGCTAGCAAAAAAATAGAAATAAAGTGGTGCCCATGAATCCCTCATCATATTCCATAAATCCACGTTCAAACGAGTTTATGGTTTCAAAACATGACACTCCTCCGATAGATGGGTAATTCAATAATACTGCCCGTGGCTGCCATTTCAACTTAAATACCTACCTAAAGCATGTCACACCATTTTTTTATTTTTACTTGCGACTTATAGGTACTATAAGGCAAGTTATGCATTCGTAAGAAAAACGGAACTCGAGATTTTGATCAAAGTTGACATTACGATGATAGCGAAGCCCAAAAAAGTGGGTTTCGCAATTCTGTCTGTCTGTCTGTCGGTTCGACTACAGCCTAAATGGCTTGGCCGATTTTCTTCAAACTTGGTAGATATGAGTTTTAATTTTTTTCCCCGGACGTTTTTTTCTCTTTTTTTGTATGACCAAAAATAACGGTACCTGCCATATGATTTTTTTTTTTCGAAATTTTATTAATATTTGTTTTTTTCTCAAAAACTGTCACACAGATTTTCTTAAAAAAAATTCAAAAAATTTTATTGAGTTAAAGCTAGGTAATGGTTGAAAAAAAATTTCCAAGAAATTGATATTTTTGGTACCCCCTTGGAACCATTTTTTTTTGGTTTTTGATTCTCTCAAAAACGGTGCGACGGATTTTGATCACTTATTTTTTGCTAAAGGTCCCCAATAGTTTGAATATTATTGTGAATTAAAATTTTCCAAAAAATATTTTTTTTGGATTTTTAAAAAAAATTTCAAAATTTTTTTTTTGAAAACTCAATATTTCGAAAACCCCATGATCGATTTTGTAAAACTTGATGAATAAAAGTTTTTTAATATAATCTACAAGAAATGAGAAAAAGAAATTTATTTTATCTAAAAATAACGGTACCCTCCATACAAATGTTAAGAAATGGTTTTCGAAAATCGTATTTTTCCCGAAAACGGTTCCAAGAATATTGCTGATATTTTTTTTCTTTCGATTAATTTTTAAGATCTACAATTTAATAAAAAAAATTGAAAACAAGATATTACTGACTGTACCTACCATAGAACGATTTTTTAAAATTTTGAATTTCTCATTATTAGCATAACGGATTTTAATGAAATGGTCTGTTATCGACATCCTAGCTCACATATTCAATAACAGCGTAATATCTGGTGTATTTCCAGATGCGATGAAATGTGCTGATGTCGTCCCACTTTATAAAAAAGGTGGGAAGGATAAGGTTAATAATTACCGACCCATCTCGCTGCTCCCGTCAGTAAGTAAGGTTTTTGAAAAACTTGTTAAGACAAGGACCGTGAAATTTCTTAATAGTAAACACTTTTTTAATCCATCGCAGTTTGGCTTTCGTGAAAAAAAAATCTACGGAAGATGCACTCTTAGATTTTTGCTCAAACATATTTAAACGTTTAGATGATAAAAAATATACAGGAGGTTTATTTGTTGACATAGCAAAAGCATTTGATATGGTTAACCACAACATTTTAATAAAAAAGCTAGAGTGTGTAGGTTTTAGGGGTTCCATGCTCTTATGGTTTACGTCATATCTTAGAAATCGATCTCAGGAGGTTAAAATTGGTAAGATTAGAAGCAGTAAGAAATATACTAATATGGGTGTGCCTCAAGGATCAGTAATTGGACCATTACTCTTTCTAATATATATTAATTCACTGTTTGAGTTGCCTTTCAAAGGTGAGTTAACAGCATTCGCTGATGATATCGGTTTCGCGTATGGGACACAAAGTGTTTTAGACTTAACGGCTGATATAAACTGGGATTTAAGTATTCTACGAGTTTGGTTTGCTAGACATAATTTAGTCATTAGCTCTAAAACAAAACTTATGTTGTTTAGTTTATCGAATGTCCATAACGTAAATGTTTTTTACCACTCTCCGGAATGTGAAAGTTTTAAATTATGTTACTGCAAATGTGAATCAAAATCAAAGAATACTTTTAATAAGGATTTACCATGCAGTGAGAATTGTTTTCAAATTGAAAAGGTAGACGAGTTCAAATATTTAGGAATAACTATTGACTCAAAAATGAATTTCTCTGGTCATATTGAAAAGTTGAGACAGTACATTCGTTCCGTTCTCAGACACTTTTTTTATTTGCGCTCTGTTTGTAGAAATGAGCTTTTAAAAACGATTTATTACAGTATTTTTCATTCTAAGATGCAATATGGCATAACCTGCTGGGGAGGAACAAACTATAATAAAATTCAACCACTTTTAATATTACAAAAACATTTAATAAGAAAAATATTAAGAAAATCACGTATGGATCATAGTTTTCCATTATTTGCGAGTTTGAAAATTCTTCCTTTACGCCATCTGTATTGTTTTAAGGTATTAAAAACATTCTTTTTGAGATCTGGCCATCGAAATTTAAGAATTCTTGAAAATTATAACATGCGTGGAAATCACTCATTTTTAGTTACCATTCCTCATTCACGCACCACTGCTTTTCGTAAGTTTTATAGCATAATTTCTTGTAGATTTTTTAATAAATTACCTCTTTATCTCAGAACAGAAGGATCACCGTCTAAATTTTTGAAAGATTTAAAAATATGGTTGTTCAGTATTGATTATGCTTGTATTGAATCATATGTGTAATGTTATTTACTTAATTATTGTATATCATGTTAGAATTGTTCAATTTTCAATCACTTAAATTCACTGTATACTTGAATTTATTCTTAGCTCTATACTTTTGAAGGGTCACCCCACCCAATTATTAATTAATTATATTTAATTCTTGAATATGAAGTGGCATTTAAAACAATTTTTAAAAAATTATAAATGCTTCTACTATATTTCTCTTTGTTTATATTGTTTTATATGAAATAAAGTGTTATTGAATATTTATCAGAGAAATAAAGCAATGTATCTATCTATCTATCTATCTATCTATCTAAATTTTTTAGAGAGAAGCTTCTAAAAAGTTTAAAAAACATTGCATTTCAAAACTTTAAGAAAACTATTTTTTTTTTAATTTTGAAAAAAAAATCTATTTTTTTTTTCGGGAAATTCAATATCTCGAAAACAGCTCAATATTTTTTTTGTAAATTTAATTTTTATTCGAAAAATAATAAAACCTTTAAATTGGCGTACCAAATTTTTTTCTTAAAAATGTTTTAAAATTTTTTTACATAAAGGCTTATTTTTTTAAGAAACCACTACAAAGACTTATAATTTTTGTTCTTGCACAAACATATTATATTTGCTTGAATCAGATGGCATCCTACTCTTACCTCCAATTACTAAAGAAGTTGTTTTAGTTATTTAAAAAATTAATTTTATGCTTGTGAACAGTTTTTCTCTTATAACAGTCATTTTTGAAATTCTTAGACATAGGAGCAAGTTCGTGCGATCCAGTCGTGCATTTTATTTATATTTCGACCATTAGCTAGCTTTTAATAAGTTAAAGTTTTGCATTTTTTTAAATCTGTAGAACAGTATCGTTATTTTTTGGTATTAAAAAAAAAAGAAGAAAATCGGACGAGTCGTTAAAGCTGTAGTGGAACAGATCGAGATCGAAATCTCAAGTTCGATTTTTTTTAATTACCAAACGCGTACGTGTGAATGCCATATATTACCATTGTATATTTAAATTTAAAGTATAAATATATAGCGAAGAATAGCTACTAGGATTGATACAAGCTTTGTTCGACAGATGTTTTATTTATAATAGTTTCAAATTTTGCCGATACCCTATATAAAGATAAATGTGAGACGAAAATTAGAAGATGCGATATAATTCATGTATTTTGTGATTTTGTATACAGTACAGTATGAAATTTCCGAAAAACCCATCAACAGTAACCTGGTTTTTATTGTTTTAAATTTAGTACTATTAAAAAAAATAAATAGGGTTTTTTCGTAGATTATTGTCAGTTAAAATGTCATCGTTTAGGTCTCATTTAGTAGATGATTTCATATTAGGCAATTTTTTGTTCAGTCAAAAACAAAATGATCTGGTTCAACAGTTTCAGTCAAATTATTAGTTTTCATATCTCATTACTAAATCGTTAACGTGTCAAAATTTGACATCTGTTATGTTCATTTCTTAATAATTAGAAAGAAAAAGAAGCATCATACCAAAAAAGTCAAATATTTGTTCACACAATTTTAGAATGGATAGCAGCTGACAATACGAAATGACATTTGTTGAGCTGTCAAATCAAATTACAAAATTTTTCACCATTGTGGTCTTCTGTAGGAAATCGGATTTGTTATGATTAAGGTTGAACAACTCTTATAAGGCAAGGATTTTTATGCGCATAAAATATGCGCTTAAGAATTAAAAATATGCTCTGAAAAAGTTGTAAGATAATGAAAACACATTGAGAATTGAAAACAAATCAGTCTTTTATTTAACAAAAATAGTAATAAACTAAACTTAAGAAATTATATTCTAATCTCATTTGAATAATGGCTTATTGTCCAAATTCTTTGAATTTGTCTTATATATCGTAAAGTTTTTTATTGAAATTTTCAAAAAGAAAACTTTGGCTATTTGGTCGCGAACAAAACTTTTGAAAATTGTAATTTGTTTTGATAGGGGGCGTTTTTCTTTTTTAACTCTGAGCAGAGCACTGAGTAGAGATTGAACATGTTGAGTACGCTCTGAGCAGAGTTTGACTAGAACTATCCGATTTATTTATGAAACACAGTAAAGCACTGAACTCTCAAAGGCGTCGATCTCTATGTTGGTTTGATTTTTTTCACCATCTGTCTTATGTCATAGCCACGCTCACCTTTTTCTGAATCTGCTCATTTTATTCTGAACACATAGAGCGCCCTCCGGGCTAGCTCTATTTAAAAAAGGAAACACAACGCGCTCTGATGTTCTGAGCTTAAAAAGAAAAAAGCTTAAGAAAGAAAATTAGAGTAAAGAGCACGAATTGAAAACATGACAACTGAAATTGTGTTTAGTGCTGCTAAGTTGGGACTTCTACGGAAGTTCGAATATATGTATAGTGTTAAGGTGCCCACGTTATTTTGTAAAAGTGAATATTTAAATTTTTAAGTTTCTTGAATATTTTAAAAATAGATATTTATTTTAAAAATATGTGCATTAAACCGAAAAATGCATTTACATATATGCATTTATAGTAAAATATACAAAAATATGCTTTAACGATTGAATGCCATTTTTAAGGAAATTCACTGATTCGAAAAACAAGCGTATGTGTTTTCTTCTATGTTTATCAAAAAAAAAATATGTTTCAACATATAAATTCTTTCCCTGAATTTTATATTTTTTGTATGGTATCGTTGGTAAGTTTGTTTTGAACAAGCCTTAATTAAATAAATTAAGAATTCAAATACAACTACACAACAAACTAATAGTATTTGACTGAGAAAACTACACTTTACAAAATAATTACATGGATTGTAAATTGTTTTGATTTTATTTTCCATTTTTCCAGATGGAGAAAATTCTTTATCAGGAATTTCCAAAAGGAAAATTAAACTTCGTTTTAGATAGATAAGGACTTTAACGTTAAAGTACACTTCAAGTTCTTTTAAAGGAGTTTAGAGTCCAGTCTCAGCTTAAACACCATTTAAGGATTCGATATATTTATAAGCGGTTTTAAACATTAATAATTTTTTGGAATTATTTCTTACAATACCTAAACGATAAAAGTGGGATGCCTTCAGCTAATATACTAATTGAAATACAAGTAGATTATCTGCCATAAAAAGGAATGAAGATGTGCAATGGCCAGATGCTAGGTTCTTTTTCAGTTATTTCCGGTGGATTGAATAAAAACGAAACCCAAGCACCTTCTATTAGCAACCCTTACTCCAAACAGTCATTGATCATAATTATTATCGCTCGTTAGAAAATCCTTCTCGGGTAATAGCCTGTGGACCATCAACCATTATTACTGAAGTCACCTAGAGAACTTTCTCACTTTCTTGTTTCTACAAAAGAAGAACACTTTAACTTTAAAGAATCAACAAATTAAATTGCATTTTGCAACAACGAACAGGAGCAGGCAAGGGAATATAAAATTAAAATTCATTGCACAAAGTCATCGGTAAATAGCCGGGAAACGAGCAACAACGAAACGAATAATGTGATAACTTTAAAGAAAAAAAAACAAAAAAACGACGACACACAGTACCTACATAGCGACAACATGTATAGCATTGGAGTTGGGGGTAGATTGCTATTCCTATCAGCCTTTTAGTCCTTCCATTGGTGAAAATTTCAACATGGCGCGGTCGGCAGTTAGTTTTTAATCATCCATAGATTTGCCGTTTGCCATTCACAGGGTGTTCTTTATTGAATAAAAGTAATAAAAGTTTAAATAGCCTCTCTACCTACATTCGAACCCCTTCAACAAAATTAAAATCAATTTAATTTAAAGTTGAAATCGCCTTGATTGCCGAATATTAAAATTCACAGAATGTATGTACATACTCGTATCATGCTGTAATTCTTATAAGTCGTTAAAATTAGACTAATATTTTTGTCACTAGTAAGTCATTCAGTATAAGTACTTGTTTTAGTATAAATGATTTCAAGAGCTACTATCTTGAAAACCCCATCTTAATATTCTTTTTGAATATTAATAGTTTGAACATAAAGTGGCGATACCCAAGCTACCGAGCCACACGGCTCGTAGAGCTCCTAAGTGACTTACAATTCAACAATGGAGAGGATCTACAATTTTCTGCCGAGCACGAACGGCTAAGACTGGCAGCACTATCCACGACAAGAGATTATATGGGAGGATTTTCTACTTCTCCGCCAGCGATTGTACCCTTAAAAAATATTTTTGCACATAGTACTTTAGAAATTCAGTACATGCATAAACTGATATGTATTTATAGAAGGGCCAGTATTACGGTTAAATAGTTTGAAGGAAGGAATGCAACTAGATATTTCAGTGGCATTTGGTTACAAAAGTAGCGACCAAATAAGGCAAAACAAGAAACATTACTTCTCTTACTCTTACTTACTGACTTGCTCTTATGTAAACGATTAACCATTTTAAAAATAAATGGCGCAAAATTTTAGCTGACTTTTAAAGTAGTTTACTTTTTCATTCTTAATTTTAAACGAATAGGTATTCGATGATTTAATAAAATAGTAGAGAAAGTATGATGCTATATTTGATTAAAATTTACGAAATCGTCGTTTTAACCTAGTTTCATATACTAAAACACCTGTAACATCGTACTAATTCAACTAAAATCTGGCAACAACCTGCTCGTTACAGCTTTTTGGTGCACCTTATACCAATCACCCTGCAGATCGTAAAAATTAATCGAAAGAAAAAAATTTTATTAAAAATTCTAGGTGCTGTTTTCGAGAAAAATACGATTTTCGAAAACCATTTTTTAACATTTGTACGGTGGGTGCCGCTATTTTTTGGTCAAATAAATAATTTCTTGTTCTCACATCTTGTGGATTATATTAAGAAACTTATTTGTCAAGTTAACAGAAAAATCGAGCATGTGGTTTTCGAAATATTGAGTTTTCAAACAAAAATTTTCCAAAATATTTTTTTTTTTTAATTTGAATACACAATAATTTTCAAACTTTTCGGGAGCTTTAGCATACAAAAAATGTTAACAATCGATTTTAGAATTTTAGAGAAAATCAAAAACCAAAAAGAAATGGTTCCAACGGTACCATTAATAACGATTTTCGGAATAGTTTTTTTCAACCATTATAGCTAGCTTTAATTAAATGAATTGGTCTTTGTAAACCTGTCGAAGTTTTTGAAAAAAAAAACAATTTTTATAAAATTTCAAAAAAAAAAAATCGTATGGTTATTTTTGGCCTTAAAAAAAAAAGAAAAAAACGGGTGAATCGAAAAATTTAAAAACCATATCTACCATGGTTAACGAAATTACTAATCCAAAGTGTGATCGCTTCGAAATTTAAAGAACAAATATTTTTTCTTTAATTCATACCATAATTCCGGCTTTTACGCGAAGGCGATTGGTTTCGATTGATATGTTTTATCAGTTCACTGGCATTTGTTCAAAAATGTTGATGTTTAGTTGAATTAATACGATGTTAAAGCTGTTTTAGTATGAAACTAGGTTAAGACAACGATTTTGCAAAATTTTACTCGGACACAGCATCATACTTTCTCTAAACTTTTATTGAAGTTAAACTCTCAGAACACCTATTTTATTTTTTTAGTATCGTTCTAACTTCATATGACTCTTTAACATTCAAAAACGTCAAAATAGGTCTACTATTGTTTTAAGTTTGCTCAGAATCAATTTATTAAAACAAATTGCCTTAGGCTAGGCGGTTTCGCAACTGTTTGGTTCAAGAAACTAAAAAGTTTGTGTTTTGACACAAACTAAACGATTGCCTAAAATGAGTTCGCTATTTTATGTAACATATAATTATATGCACCTGCGCGGACATTCATTCAAATAGTTCATCTGTTTTCTATAAGTATTCAAACAGTTGTGCAACTAAAAATTGAATGTGCACTCCTAGCCCTAGGACGATATTAGTTAAAAAATGTTTAAAGTTAGAAAACTACTTAAAAGTTAGGAAATATATAAGAAGTATAATACTACTACCTTATTAAGAGGCTGTTTAAAATTTTGCGCCAATGTCATTTTATTGAGTACTATGTTTTTTTTCTTCAATACTCAGTATTATATACGATATATTTTCGCACTTTTGTAAGTTTTAAATCAAATTTAACAGTGAGAAAAACTCTAAATCAACTCGATCTGCATTTTCATGAATATTTCAACTCAATCTGCATTTTCATTAATATTTCAACTCCAGCTTAAAAACGAGATACAGATCTTTCGAACACATCCGTGTAAGTTAATTCAAGAAGTGGGAAGGAAGAGTGAGTTAAAGAGTGAATAAAGCGTTTTTTTGCTGCTTGTATTACTGCGCTAGATAAAACGATATCCAAAATTTGAACCGTACGACGACGGGGACCATGAGTATTGTCTACTTGAATACCTAAAACTGTGGTAAAATGTTTACTCTGCCTACCAAACCATATATCAACCTAGTCATTGATAAAAACCCTGTGTAACACCCTGTATTCACTTCGACCTCGCTTCATGTTAGAAAGTTTTCACTTACTTACCAATTACCACCTCAAAAAACCCATTCCGCAAGTCTGGGGTAGCTTTTTTTTGTATATTGCATGTTTTATTTATAATCCTCCATGAGAATTTACCATGTTGCTGCTACTGTTTCGGCTCTGGTGCAATTTGTGACAGGCGGAGGTTTTTTGGCTTGGTCGGTCGGTTTCTGACATCAAGAGGAGCTTTTCCAACTTTGCCCACTGCTAAGCTGAGGCAGCTAACAAGCCAAAAATGTATTTCGGTATTTTGAAGGCTGGTAAGTTGAGTAGTATGGTGTGTGTGTGTGTGTGGGAGCGTGTGGTTATGGGGGAGTTTGAATATTTTTCTAGGTCATATCCTCGCATCCATAGTATACGTTACCGAATTGAAGAAGATAGCCACATTGGTAGAGAGAGTCATATGATTTTCAGTAATTTTGCTTAGAGGGTTGAATGGTTTGGCCTGGTAGTAATAACATGATGGTAGAACGATTTAGTTTGATATTGATTTTAATAGATACACGATAAATGTTTGTTTTTTTTCTTTTAATTCATATTCGTATATTCTGTCTGTTTCTGATATCGTTAAATTTTTATTGAGTAAAAGTGATTAATTACTGCTGATTAACTGGGTGCGTTGTCAAGTTTTATAAAAAAAGTCTCTCGAATAATTGATTGATCGTTTATGGGTTTTTACAATATAAAGAAAAATTAAAATAATATAGAAACCTATGGTACGTATAGAGCCTTAACATTGTGACTTGTGATTTTCAAACATTTCTGAATGCGTGTTGTCGGGGAGAATGGAGGAGTTGAGGGTTCTCAATATTCTACAGAGTTCGAACGGCTTAGATGCGAAGCACTTTCATTGAAGGAGATACGAGTCTTTTTGGAGGATTTGTCAATCACTCGCCAGAGACAATACCCCCGACAAATATTTTCTGTTTTCTTTTTTATATTTTAAGGTTTAAGGAACCTCCGGCATGACAGTTCAACGCACTTGCGTTTGATTTTCTAAATATCGCAACGGGAGGGAAATATTGACCCAGCTAAACCATTCAATATTCGTGTAGGTAGTCGGGCTTAAGAAGACCGTTCAGTAAAACGCGAGTATTACGGTTGACTTTTTAAGAGGTCTTTTATTTCAGAAGATCACTGCTTATTAAAACAGTGATAAAATATTGAAATGTATGAAAGATTGCTACTGCTCGAAAAATGTAAATATTTCGTTTAAATACGCTTTATTATTTATCAAGTGGGTTATTGGAGCCCAAATATGAGAATTGTGAAAAATGACTATAGACTTTAGATAACAGAAAGTTCAGAATGGTTAGACATTTTCGTGCATTGGCATAGAAGGGGCGTTCTTCTTGAACTACAAGAAACGGCATTGAGTTTTTGAAGCATTAAAATCTACGCTCAATAATCTTACTTTCTTCAAAACGATGTAAAGGTTTCTGGTGCTGTTTGCTGACATACCAACAGATCGCAAGTGGACCTATTGCTACGAAAACCATACTGTCTGTCATTATGTTCTTGAAGATATTTTTTAGGTTGATAATTTATAAGCGTTTCCATGTTTTACAGTATAATTTGCCGCAAGAAGAATCATTCTTTCGGTTTCCTTTCCTTGTTTCCAACGTCTAAGATTATTTTCGTGATGTTAAAATAATACTCCGCTAGCATTTCCGCTGGGTTTTCAAATGCGTTTTTTCACTCACGAAAATATTTGGAGTGTAGCTATGTGATGACGCGATCAAAATCTCCAGTCACTAATTGGCTGAAAGCATGGGAATTCAAAATGAGAATAGGCCATTCAAGTATGGTTGAAGCCTCTATGGTCACTTCTTGATTAACTTAATAGGTTATAATTTTTTTTTTAAATTGGAAGAAACTAAAATTTTGTGTAGAAGAATTGTCAAGAAATTTTGTGGAAAATTTTGTGTATGATTTTAGAAAGAAGGGACGGAAGCCTTATTGATCAATAGGATAGTTAAAGAGGGAAGAATTTTCGAATTTTGTTGGTGAAGTCTTGACAAATGCAATCAGAAATAAACTTAAAGACTAGGACAAATGTAAAAGCTTACGAAGTTGTCTTACCAGCTTTTGAAAACACCGTGTCAGAACAATATCTAGCAGGGATTTATTTATGAAAATCTTAAAATACTGCAAAAAGATTTCTCGCATATAATTGTTTGCACTCCCAAATAGGAGTCATGGGATTTTCTAGCACCATGCAATTAACAGCAAATTGTGCTGCAATCAAATTGGTCTTCTCAAGGGAGCTGACAAAAGGAGTGTATGTCATCGTAAACTAGAGTAGGAACTGAAGACGAAGTAGAATTTGGTATATTTCCCCAAAACTAACAACGATGTTTACTACTTTTGAGACAGTTTAGTATTTTTTGCCTTCATTGTAGTTCCTGAAAAAAAATTGCTTTTCATCGAATATCATCCTTACAGGTGGTTTGAACTTATTCCGGTTTTCTTCACGAACACAATGGAAGGTAAAAACTAAATGTTAACTGATTTATTGACAAAATATGAAAAAAAAAATTAAACAAAATTTTAAAAACTTTTTGACTTGTATTATTGTCTTCAACATTCAAAATAAAATGCACGACTGGGTCGCACGAACTTGCTCTTATGTAAGCGACTAAAAATTTCAAAAATGAATATTATTAAAGAAAAACTGTTCATAAGTATAAAATTAATAAATTAATAATTTTTCAATAGACTAAAACAACTCCTTTAGTAGTTGGAGGTCAAAACAGGATAATTATTTTTAGCTTATTCTAGAACAAAAATTATAAGTCTGTACTGGTTTCTTAAAAAAATAAGTTTTTTTGTACAAAATGTTTATAGGAAAAAATTTTGGTACGACAATTTAAAGTTTTTATTATTTTTCAAATAAAAATAAAATTTAAAAACACAAATATTGAGCCGTTTCTGAGATATCGAATTTTCAAAAAAAAAAGATTTTTTTTTCAAAAACTCAAAACTTATTTATTTTTTTAATTTTTGAACTGCAATGTTTTTCAAACATCTCAGAAGCTTCTCTAAAAAAAAATTCATTAAAATCCGTTTTGTCGATAATGAGAAATTCTAAATTTGAAAAAATGGTTCTATGGTAGGTAGGTACAGTCAGTAATATCTTGATTTCATTTTTTTTATCATTTGGTTATAGATCGTAAAAATTAATCAAAAGAAAAAAAAAATTAGCAAAATTCTCGGAACCGTTTTCGATAAAAATACGATTTTCGAAAACCATTTTTTAACATGTGTATGGAGGGTATCGTTATTTTTAAATTGAATACATTTTTTCTTCTTACATCTTATAACTTATATTAAAAAACTCTTATATCAAGTTTTAAAAAAATCGACCATGAGGTTTTCGAAATATTGAGTTTTCAAAAAAAAAATTTGAAATTTTTTCTTAAAATCCAATACATTTTTTTTGAAATTTTGAATACACAATAATATTTAAACTGCTGGGGAGCCTTAACATAAGAAAAATGATCCAAATCGTTGGTACCGTTTCTGAGAAAATCAAAAAGAAAAAAACAAATGGTTCCAAGGGGAAGGGGGGTACCAAAAATAACCATTTTTTGGGAAAATTTTTTCAACCGTTACCTTCCTTTAACAAATGAAATTTTTTGAATTTTTTTTTTTTTAATCTGTGGACAGTTTTTGAAAAAAAAAAAAATATTTATAAAATTTCGAAAAAAATTCGTATGGCAGGTAACGTTATTTTTGGTCAAAAAAAAGCGTGTGGGGGGAAAAAATCAAAACCCATATCTACTAAGTTTGAAAAAAATCGGCCGAGCCCTTTAGGTTGTAGTCCAACCGACAGACAGACAGACAGAATTGCGAGATCCACTTTTTTGAGTCTTCGCTATCATCGTAATGTGAACTTTGATCAAAATCTCGAGTTCGATTTTTTTTATAAACGCATAAGTTGCCTTATAGTATCTATAAGTCGCAAGTAAAAATGTTGGTGTGTCAATTTTAAGGGTTTTCTAATGTACACTTAAAAAAATTATTTAAAAAAAAAATTCAATGACCTAAAAAGTTTATATTGATAAAATTTGCTTACAAAAAATCGAGCTACACTTTTAATAAAAGAAACAATTCCTTGTATTAAAATAGTTATAGCCGGCTTAGAATAAATAACCCTTTTTTAACACTGTTTTCAGAGCTAAGCAAATTTAAATTTACCGGCTAGGGAATTACCGAAAAAAACTCCCAATATTAAAGATAACTTCTTGAGCTATAGGAGCATCTTAAAGATCTTTTTTTGATTAATTGTATCTATGCATGTGAATAGTATTCAAATTTTGAATTGCAACAATTTATCAAATATCCAATTTACTATACTTTTTTAAAAACGAAAATCTATCGAAGGTGATAACAACTACCAATTTTGTATAGAAGTGTCGATAGTTCTCCACGTCTACTCCATCTGCATCTGCAATCATCTAATCATCCTCGACTAAATTAAAGGAATACCCATCACATAATATGTAAACTGAATCGTCATCATCCCAATTTCAAGATAAACTTAAAATTCATAAAAGTTTCTCTTCAAAAATCTTTTTTCTTAAAATCAAGAAACAAAATTTAAAACTCAAATGCAAATGTTAGCTTTTTAATTATTTTGCACATAAAGTGAAATTCATAAGATGAAACGTTTCTGTGTTGAACTTATTTACAATGTGCAATTGAGTTTTGAGCAAATACACAAACCAGCCCGGTAGCGACGAGTGTTTGTTTTAATTCCACAGAAAGCTCATAATATTTAAAAAAAGATGAAAATAAGCAGACAAACATGATGAAGACACGAAATTATAAGCGTCTTGTGAGTGTGATATATATTGCTTGGAGTTTATCTTTTCAGCCTAAAAAGATACTGCTTGTAGATGAAACACAAATGAGCTAGGAATAAACGGAGATCCTTGAAAATATGTTGGTAAAGTTAACACAAAAAGAATCCAAACAATAATAATTTTAATAATTATAAGTTCTTTCAAAGGATTAGAGTATTGAAATGACTTCTTTATATAAGAAACAAAATCTCGAATGTCAAAATTAATTTAAGCATCTACAGATAAAAAGTTAAGAAAATGATAGTCATACTCTTCTTTAAAAGTGCAATAAAACCTTATTTAGTATATAAGCAAAATAACTCGCAAGATTTGTAGTACTTCTTTAACTAGTGGTTAGATTGTGGTTCCGCCAATTTAACATCGAAAATTAATTTTGGTCAGGTTGGTAAAATTGTTTGCCGTTGGAGTCGTGGGAAGGAGTTTTTGCCAAAAGTGATCCCTCAAAATCATACGACATTTGCTCCGACACTTTATTTAGCCATATACATATCTGGATTTTCTTTCCCAGTTGTTCCGAAAAAGTCTGCCGCTTGGCTGAAACTCTGATTTACTTAGTAACCTTCTTAAAAGGGTCAAATACCCAAAAACTGAGAAACAAATCCCCATCTGTTGTGACCGTTACAACAAGCAAAATTTTGTCTGTTAAGTGTAAAAGATGATATCTGCCAAGTGCTGATACACATTTGTGCCCGTTTTATAGCGTTTTCCTTGACTTCCCGCAAGTTCGCATTCGACCAGAAAACGCTTCCTTCACAATCACAATATCCATTGTGGCTCCTGCTGTGTGTGCGGTTGCAACGTCTTGTTGAAACCACATGTTCACCAAGCCCCGCTCATCCAATTCCGGCAGTAAGAATTCGTTTATCATGTCTAATTGCTTGGCCCGTAGTCATCTGGTTGATGTTTCTTCGTTCTCAGCGATATTGGCAGCCGATATTCTCGGCCGAAGGACCAATGTTGTGGCAATCACGCCCTTTATGGTCACCTGTCGTTCCAGTCTGTTCGAGTCGAGTAGCTATTGGCGTGACATGAATAGGATTAGGATTTCTCTGTTTGTAAACTGCAGCTGTCTTGTTCACAAATGTCAAATATGATTTACGTACGGCACGATGCCATTTTTGCAAAAATAATGACATCTTTTGGGTGAATAATTTTACGCTACCTTTTACAAGAACAAATTCAATCAAGCTAAAGGTAACGTTAGAGATGAATGGAAATTCGGTAATAGTACTCCCAATAACACATCAAGTGCGAAATTACCATCTACTGTTTTTGTTTATGTTCGTGATCATATTGTTTTTGATAAAATTGGAATATCTATTGCTTTTAATGACTATTTTCCAACGATTTTTCACAATTTCTTCGGGATATCATATGAACAGAACTTGTTGTTCTGCTTATTATTTAGGTGAAGTTCTATGTTTGAGTATTGATTGTATCTCCAATCTCTGTTTGAAAAGTAAAGCTTGTTTTGTAACTGATGTTTTGGCATACATCTTTAATAAAAAGTATTTTTGTGGTGCATTTCAGAATACACTCTAATATGTAAATATCTAACCTCTTTTCCAAAAAGATGTTACTAGTGAATTTTCTTAATATAGGCCGAACTCACTTTTACCGTCGATTCTAAAGGTTTTTGAAAAGGCGTTACAAAAAAGAATGATAATTTTTAACAAAGCTTTTTAGTAATTTCCAGTTGGGTTTCCAAAGTGAGAAATCAACTACTAACTACTCCCGCCTTATTTGTAGATATATCTAAAGCCTTTGATATGGTAGATCATGGTATGCTTCTTAAATAAAATGCACGACTGGGTCGCACGAACTTGCTCCTATGTAATAGACTAGGAATTTTAAAAACGAATGTTATTAGAGAAAAGCTGTTCATAAGAATAAAATGAATTTTTAAATTCTTTTAGTAGTAAGAGACAAAAACATAATGCTATCCAAATATGAATTTATGCAAGAACAAAAATTTTAAGTCGTTGTAGTGGTTTCTCAAAAAAAAGCTTTTATGTACAAACTTTTTCAAAGCTTTTTAAGAAAAAATTTTGGTACGCCAATTTAAAGTTTTTATTATTGTTCGAATAAAAATAAAACTTACAAAACAAAAATATTGAGCCGTTTCTGAGATATCGAATTTTCAAAAAAAAAGAAAACATAGATTTTTTTTTTCAAAAATTCAAAAATTATTTATTTTAAATTTTTGAAATGCAATGGGCCTTACCAATAATCAAATTTAGAGACGACTTTAATATTTGAATGAAATGAACCAATATGTAATGAGCTCTATATAGTTATCTATAAATGTTATGAACTTAATATTTAAGTGGACACTAAGTTATGAACCATTTATTGCACGGAACTTAAAAAATGAAATGTAACATGTATGGTCAGTTATATAGAGTCCATTAAATAATGGTAAATTTTGCGCAAATATTAAAGTCGTCTCTAAGTTTGTTTATTGGTAAGGCCCAATGTGTTTTAGACTTTTTAGAAGCTTCTCTATAAAAATTTTCATTAAGATCCGTTATGTGGATAATGAAAAGTTCAAAATTCGAAAAAATGGTTCTATGGTAGGTACAAGCTGTAATATCTTAAATTCAAATTTTTTTTTATTAAATTAAAGATCTTAAAAATTAATTGAAAGAAAAAAAATGTTATCAAAATTCTCGGAACCGTTTTCGAGAAAAATACGATTTTTGAAAACCATTTTTTTTAAGTTTTTAGCACTTGTATGGTAGGTACCTTTATTTTTAGGTAAAATAAAATTTTTTTTCTCACGTCTTGTAGATTATATTGAGAAACTTTTATTTATCAAGATTACAAAATATCTAGGGAGGGGTTTTCGAAATATTGAGTTTTGAAAAAAAAATTTTGAAGTTTTTTTTAAAAATCAAAAAAAAAATTTTTTTTGAAAATTTGAGTACACAATTCTATTCAGGTTATTGGGGAGCCTTAGCAAAAAAATTTTTTTCAACAAATACCTAGCTTTGATTAAATGAAATTTTTTTGTGTTTTTATTTTTAAAATCTGTCGAACAGTTTTTGAGAAAAAAAAATGTTTATAAAATTTCGAAAAAAATTCGTATGGCAGGTACCGTTATTTTTGGTCTTAAAAAATCAAATCAAAAAACATCCGGGGGAAAAAAATTAAAACCCATATCTACCAAGTTTGAAGAAAATCGGCCGAGCCGTTTAGCTGCAATCGAACGGACAGACAGACAGACAGACAGAATTGCGAGACCCACTTTTTTAGTCTTCGCTTTCATCGTAATGTCAACTTTGATCAAAATCTCGAGTTCGATTTTTTTTCCGAATGCATAACTTGCCTTATAGTACCTATAAGTCGCAAGTAAAAAGTTGAAGGTGCAGGGTTCCGAAATTTTATGTGAAAATGGTTCAAATCATATTTGATAAACAGAACGCAAAGAGTAAAATTGGAGGAGATTGGGAGCGATATAAGGACAAAGGATTTCGAAGTTCCACAGGTGTCAGTCTTAGGACCAATTCTTTTTCTGATATATATAACTTCATTGTTTAGGCTGCCGTTTAAATGTTTACTGACAGTTTCTGCTGATAATATGAGTTTTAGTCTTAGTGGAAATAGCTAGCTTAATCTAACAGCTGATATAAATTGGGATTTTATTTTTTTTTAATTTTCAGAGAAGAAAAATGTTGATGCTGATCTTTTTACTTGCGATATAAGAACTACAGGGCATGTTCTGTATTTGAAAAAAAACTCTAACCCGAGATTTTCATCAAACTTAACATGTCCAGCAATTCCGTCAGTATGTCTATATCTCGATGTCGATCTACTACTGGAATCTGGAACTATTTTCTTCAAACTCGGTACTTAGGAGTATTCGGTGTTTAGCCCTAAGACTAACGGTACCTGCCATACAGACGTAATGCAAAATCTCATTCATATCAAAAACGGCTCTAACGATTTTGATAAAAAAAAATTGGTATTTTTTTTAATTAATTTTTTATTTATAATTCAACCTATAACTATCTTAAAGCTAGGGAAAAAATCTTTATCTTACAACTAAATTACTGGCCCAAATCAGTAGCTATAAGTCAAACTATATGATTAATTAATCTTAATGCCTTTCGGCCTAAAAACTAACTTAATACTAAAATTCAATATTGGTTTATTTTTTTTTGGAATTTAAAAAATTGCTTATAAATAAATATAAAACATGGATTTAATAACATAAAAATGACATAACATTGCCCCCTGATTTCTAGAAAAGTACGAATTTAGGCAAACAAAGTTTAAAAATCGTTTTATTATTAAATTTTATTAATTATTATTTATATATCTACATATATTATTAATTTTTTATATTTCAAATTTCTTTAAAATGTTTACAAAAAAAATGTGGGATGCCATTTTTATATATTTAGTTACATGGAACTAAAGAAATAATTTCAAAAAATAATCGTTCACACGGATTGAAGATTGATTTTTCAAAAAAAAAAAAAACAAAAATTAAATATATTTTTTCGAATATTTGAACATAAAATATTATTTTAAATTAAAGGAACTCCTGTACAAAAATATTGGTCAAAATCGTTAGAGCCATTAAGGAGAAAATGAAAAATCAAAAGAGCCGTTATAACCGTTGCTATTATTTCCCAAATTTTGTTAGAACAAAATGTGGTCCACGCCCCTAAAACAACTTTTCGCAATTTGAATGATGCAGTTTTATGTCGTTTGTTTTTAAAATCAGAATTCATACTTTTGTTTACTTGCGATATATACAAAACATACATAGGTACTATATGGCAAGCAATGCATTTGTAAAACAAATCGAACTCCAGATTTTGATCGGACTTGAAATGATATATGAAATGATAGGTACATCGAAAATAGTGCATCTCGCAATGCTGTCTGTTTGCCTCTATGTCTGTTTGACTACAGTGTAAGCCGATCAACCGATTTCATTTAAACTTGGTAAATAGTATTTTTTTAAATTTTCTCCCTACATGTTTTTTTTCTTTTTTTTTTTAAGACCAAAAATAAGGGAACTCGCCCTTGAAAACAAAAACAATTTCCGAAAAATGGTCCTTTATGTTACCCAGAAGCATGTTTTGTTTTGGATTTATCAAAAACGATACGACCGATTTGGATCTTTTTATTTTATGATCCTCAACATTCTGGGTAGTATTGTGTAATCAAATTTTTAAAATCTTTTTTTTTTATTTATTTATAATTTCAAAAATCGCATGCTGATTTTTTTTTTTAAACTTGTAAAAAATTTTCAAAAATTGTATATTTCTCGAAAACGACTACTAGACTTTTGAAAATTTGTTCGTACTTTCGCTTAATTTTTACGTTCTCTAATTCAATAAAAACATTTTTTAAACTAAGATATTATTAAATGGAAAAGATTCGGGTGTGTGGGAGTGTCTTAGACGTTGCCTTGCATTACTCCCAAAACCATAGTCGGAGTACAAGCATTATTATTCCAACCATATTCCTTACAACGGAACAAGCATAAGCAGAATAGATAATTTTTTTGTTAAAGGTGATTCGGGGTTGCATTGCTATAGTGATGTCCTCGACCAATAGTCTAATTTTTATTACGAGTATTATGAGAGTGTGCGTCTAAGTGGCTCTATCACACCCGATTCATTTCTATAATTAGAAAGTCGAGGGCTGGTCCTGGATAGAATGGCGATTCCGCCACGCAAGGCGGATCAGAGGATCTTCGGTTCAGTAGGGTTGTGTCCGTTAGACACCGAAAAGACAGGGTGAGACAGGGGAACGAAAGGCATTAGAACTAAGATATAGTTTAACTGAGAGCGCCCGCATAGGGCCAGTAAGTTAGTTGTAAGATAGTGATAAGATAATGATAACTATAAGTAGTTTTTATGAATTTTTTTCGATCTTTAAGATTGTTATACATTTTTTTTCGAATTTTGAATTATCGGTGTAAGGGATTTTAATGGATTTTCTTATACAGAAGGTTCTAAAAAGTTTGAAAAACATTGCATTTCAAAACATGAACAAAAAATCATAAATAAATAACTCAAAAACATTTTTTTTTTTTTTTAAGTTTTGAGCGGTGTATCACGTGAATGGGGTGTTCACACTTTAAAGACTTACGGACAATCATGAAATACATGATTGCCTTCAGACCTTACTGCATTTTTGACACATTTCTATGCTCTTGACTTCTTTGTTAGAAATGTGTGTCTTTTGTAAGCTAATGCGAAGGTTCTCGCGTGGTTGAGTTTAGTATTAGACTGTTTTTATTGCCAGTTAAATGATTTTTGCTTACCTCTGAATTTTATCAATAGAAAAGCAATCTGCCATGGAACGCATCAATTAATCTTTTTAAGATTGCCAACGATGAAATAAAAATGAAAAATTATTTTGACGCTCAAACAAATGATGAAATCAAAAAATTCCCAATTTAGGTCAAAACAGTTTTGCCAAATGAAAAAACATTACTCAAACTTGAATCCCATTAAAACGAAGCTAGATGATTGTATTTCATAGCCTCAAAAACTGGATCAGTGGAGTAGTATATAGATATTTTATTTCGTTTGCCGTTGCAGACTTGTATATTTTCTTTGTTATTTTTTTTTTTTTTTTTTTGCATTTTAACTTGAGTTTGGGGATTTTAAAGCAAGGAGCTACGAGTATTCTCTACAAGTATCGCACACACAGTTGAAAGTTGAGAGTATAAAATAAATGGACTTATCGTGCTGCGGAGGGGTTTTGTTATGTATCTGTGCCTCGCCATCACTCGAAAATAGCGCCTTAAGTGGTACTTAGTTTCCTTTCGTTTCATTGTTAGAAAACAATGTTATTACCCCAAAAAATGCATTTCACTCTCCGGAAGTGAGTTCTTCGTTGGTTTTCTACTCTGCTCGTGCGAGCCAAAAAGAACTATGTACGAACATTCATTCCAGCAACAAAACTCCGATATAGGACACACAAGGAAAGGATAAGGTTTCAATTTTAAAATGAACAAGTTTTTTTTCTCAAAAAACTTCAGTATTGGAAGGGTTGTTATATGGGTTTATTTTTACGTTCCTCAAAAATTTAGTATAGCATGCAAATATGTTTTGGGTGAAAATGGAAAGGGGACGCTGTGATATTGATACGGAATCGATTTTCCTATACTTTTAAATAAGACTGCATTTTACTTTAGGGATTTGATTCTCGAAATTGCCTCACGAAAATACGAGTAGATGTTAAAGTTGGGTGCTTGCTTATAATAGTGTATGCGTATGATATGCATGTGCTCAAGTAGGGTACTTAAACCTTGGAGTAATTTTACTGAAGAGATCAAAGGAGGCAGCAGAAAGGGGCTTTCGAAACAAGGGTATACTGTTAAACATTTTCGTATTTTAAAGGAAACTGCTCAAAAGTGTTAATTAGTTCGTAGCAGATTTGTGATGGGCTTGTTTGCTAAAATAAGTACCATGAACAGTTCTAAAGACCTCTGGGTTTCTACAGTTTAAAATGTATACCTGAGTAAAATTGTTTGTTCATTGATTGGGTTTGGTAATTTGATGATATCAATTTTTGTGGTATAACAACATATTATATAACTACTAATTTGAGATTAACATTTCACAAATTAAGAATAATAATGTCACAACTCAAAATGTCATCGTGAGGTGAATTGACCTGCAAAAATTAATTCCATTTTGTCATAACTTTTAAAATTACAAGAACTCATAAGAATAAACCCCCTTTACCCCTTGACTGTCATGCAGAATGTCTTGAGTTCGATTCTCAGTCGCTGCAAACAAATTTTTCAGGGGCGTACGACATCTTGCGAGGAATAGACAAATCCTGCAGATTATCTCTTATCATGAAAAGTGCTGCTCATTAGCCGTAAGGAATCGGTCCCCTCCATTCCTGGTAACACGAACACAGGAATGGTTGAAAGATGTTAGTCCACTAGGCGCTGGTTCTCCTCGAGTTATTACAGCACCAAATCTATTATTAAACGACGAATAATAGCGAGTTAACACGTGTGCAACTATTAGCCTCTAATATTATTAATAAATACATAATATTACAATTTATTGAAGTGTTGCTGTGTTTCCAGCGATACCGACAGAAAAGATATACATAAAAGATATACATACATACAAAATATTTTTAAACAAAAATGTTCTCTATCCGTTTGTTCTAATTAAAACGTGTGTTAACGGGCGGACAGTAGTTTTTCATTAATAAGGATGTAGACGTTTATCTCAGTTTAATAGTAAACGTGAAGGAAATGTACCCGTGCTCCATTGACATATGCTGTTGCTCTTCAAATTATAGTTTGAAAAACAAAAATAATTAAGAGTGGGTACCTTCATTTCTTAATAAAATAAGATTTTTTCAAAAAAATGGTTTTCGGAAAAAAAAAACAAAAATACATTTTACCTAAATAGTTTTTACACAACACTATTAAAGTTTATTAAAAGTATCTGCACACAGAAATGATAAAAATCAGCTGTACATCTTACGTAAAAATCGGAAGTAAAAAAATGGTGTTTTGGAGCGTGTTATTAATAAAGCATTTTTTTGAATTTGTTTTTCCAAGCTTTAAGACGAATACAAGTAAAGCCTAGAAAATTCTCTTTAAAGTTGTGCCAAACAAAAATTTAGCCCAGGAATACCCGCTCCAGCTATAAAATTAAACTTATTTTTTTTTATCGGGTAAACCACCAAATTATGTAATCGGAACAAAAATTTTGTTTGACTGTAATTCTGTATTTGAAATTCTGTTAATCGAAAATTTTCTATTTCAAAATTTTGTACAACCATAGTTCTGCTTTAAAAAATTCTGTAAATCCAAATTTTTGTTTTAAAATTCTGAAAAGACTTAAACGGGTTATTTTGGTAGGTACATATAGAAAACATTTTAATCAATAAACAAAAATTACAAAATCTGGTTAATCCATTCCATTCCATTTTAAAATTTTTCCGTCGTCCTGCCAAACATTTTTCTTTGGAAATTTTATAAAATATTTTTTTTTCTAAAAACCGTTCCACAGTTTTTTTCAGGAATTTCATTTAGGAAAAGCTAGATAATGGTTGAAAATTTATTTTCCGAAAATTGGTTATTAATGGTACCTCCCATAAACCCGATTTTTTTTTTGTTTTAGATCTTCTCAAAAACGTTACAACTGCATTTTATCAAATTTTGTATGCTAAAGCTTCTATCAAATTCGAATAATATAATGTATTAAAATGTTCATGATTTTTAGAACACATAATATTTCGAAAACCACGAGCTCGATTTTTTTGAAACTTGACAGTTAAAAGTTTTTATCACTATTTACATGATGTAGTAAACATTTTTCTTTTTTATCCAAGAAATCGAATTTTCCTCAAAAAAGGACCTTGAACTTTGATAATAGTTTTCTACATCGGCATAGTGACAGAAGCTTTAAGAAAGTTTAAAAAAAATAATTTTTTTTGTTGGAAAATTCGATATCTCGAAAACTGGTAACCAATTCTATGCATTTGAGGTTAGAGTTGATCATTGAAAGGAAAACTGACATTTGCGAATAGAAAGAGAATCGAACACATTCAGTGGGACGATTGTGTTCCATATTAAAGAAACGAAAATCAGCTGTTCGTTGAAATTGATTTCTATCAGTGAAATAATAAAAGTGGATTTAAAAGAAAGTTTAAATCGGTATTTTGTATTTTATAGAGTAAACCAATTCTACTACTCATTACCTTCATTTTGGTATGATAGCTACGAGTATAACTGGCCCCTAAGTCACATAAGCATAAGAGCAAGTTCGTGTTGTTCGGTAGTGGATTATGTTTGTGTTATTGAGAAAAAAAATGATATATATTTTCAATAATATAAATTTTTTGAAATTGAAACCCAAAACCAATTTTTTAGTTTTGAATTTGAATAATAAATTCCATAATTCTCTAAACTCTCTCGCCATAGCTAGCTCTCGTGGAGATGGGGCAGCAGTTCATGTTTGCTGGGTGACGGACCAGAGGGTCATTCCACATAGCTATAAAGCTGATGAACTTGCTAAAAGATAAGGCAAATGTTGATTTATCCATCGCTACATGTAAACTTACGAGTATGCTTAGTAGGATTGCCAGATTTTTCTTACACCTCGGCGGAACAAATGACTAAAATAATGGAAAATCCCGGAATTTCAACATATTGCCTGGGACAAAATAAAAAATCATAATATGCGTGTAGTAATTGCTAATTAAATGACTATTTTGTCATTTGCAAATACCGGGAAAAAAAGCTGCTGGACAGAAATCCGGCAACGCTAATGCTTAAGCAAGACTCAATAAAGATTGCAAACCTAAGGTTGAACAACATCACCACCTTCTTGCCGACCAAACAGATCTGGCAAATGCTAGATCTCACGCTCTAAGCATCTGATTTCTTTAAGCAGACAGAACATTAGCTCCGTAGTAAGTTTCATAAGAGGACACTTTTTAATAAGTATGCACGCAGCGCGAATTGGCGTCTACTGAAACGATTTAAAAAAAATCTACATTAACGAAGAAGAAGATGAACCAATTCCTCATCTTCAATTTACATGTATTGGTCTATCCCAAAGACGTATGCTCCATTTGGTCTGGCAAATATTTAAATATGAAGTCTTTCCTGCTTCATTAAGGTTCAAAATGGTTTATGGTTCAAACAAATATTTGAACGTAATTTAACATTTATACCTAATAGACCGAAAGCCCACAGCAATTTTTGGGTGTGATTGATAACAAAAAATAATTAGTATAAATAGATAGGCCTTTAGTGGTTATTTGCAAATGTGAACGTCTTGCATGCTCTAGTGGGAGCTATAGTGCATAAAAGTGCATCATATATGCAGTTCTTTCCAAGTCCAAATAATTGTGATATAACAACTTTGCCAAAATGTAGAGTTAAGCCCCCTTATTGAAAGTATTGAAGTCTAAGACGTTTTACAGACAGCCTTCTGCCTGCGAGACGCTATAAGAATAGGCTACTTCTTGCACTAAGAAGGCCACCTTTAAAACATCTTGGACCTCGACATTGGCAATCAGGGAATTAAGCTCTTCATTTTGAAGTTATGGCAAATTTTGTATCACAATTTTTTAGACTTTGGAAAGAACTGCATATCAGATGCACTCTTATGTTGTCTAATTTGATTTTTTTATGTTTGTTTTTTTGTAATGTTGGGTGAATGTAGAATTGACTGTAGCAACATTCGGGGGCTTAGAAGGAATTTCTGTGCTGTACATGTCCATACTGTGAAAAACAGGCAAGCAGTTTTGGCACTTAGCGAAACCCAGGTAGGTGAAAATTCTGATCACACAGAATTCAACCTGCCTGGTTATAGCTTAGTGCCTCTATTTTTCCCTCACCATAGTCTCGCTATATATGTACGAAACGATGTCGCTTATCAGCTTCAACCATAATATGTCTCATGTTTAAATACAAATTTTAATTTTATGTGGCTTAAATTCACAATCCATAAGCGCATCATTCATATATGCTTTATTTATCGCAGTCCAAGTTTGGATAGCAACTCAACTTCTAATGAATTCGATGCGCTATCTGACTCTATCCACAGAATTGTTTCTCATTTTCCGCACAGTAAAATCGTTATTACGGGCGATTTCAATGTACACAATTCTTCGTGGCTGCGCTACTCTGGTCAGACAACACCCGAAGGAAGGTATGTCGAGATTTTTCCTGAGTTAAACAGCTTGACTCAACTCGCTCACGAGCCTACTCGAATTCCTGACGTTGAAGGTCAATCCGCTAACACACTAGACCTGTTTCTTACCTCTGATCCTGACAAATACACTATAAATGTTTTATCAACCAGGAATGAACACCCTGAGTATCTTAGTAGTATCTTATTAGTTGTAAGCCAAATTGTAAAGAGTATGTTCAATAAAATAAAATTGAAATTGGTTATTTTATGACCTCTAGGCACATCCGACCATTGTATCATATTTGCGAATTTATCATGCCAACAAAACCCAGTTAGAGAAATAATTCCTAAGAGAACCGTTTGGCAATACGAGAAAGCCAACTGGGACGGTCTCAACGATTTCTTCAGGAATTTTAACTGGTCACTATGCTTCCTCGATAGTGACGTGGACTCCAGTGCAGATATGATTACAAATTTTATTCTTTTCGGAATGAGAAATTTTATCCCGAGCAGGGAAAAATCTATCAAACCGAAAGAGAACTCATGGTTTGATTCGAGCTGTAAAGAGGTTATTAGGGTTAGAGAAGTAAGTTTCCGATATTATAAAGCCAACCCTACTGAGGAAAATCGGAAAAAGTGTAAGCAAGGTAGAAAGACCTGATCATAGATGATCATATTCAAAGAACCAAATTCTTACATGATAAAAAATTACGCCAAAAATACTATGCAAAATGTCCCAAAGATAGTAAAAATTTTTGGTCATTTGTAAAAAATGTACGAAATACTACTTCGTCTAAATTTTGTACGCTCGTTTTCAATGACACTCCTTTTGTCAGCTCTCAAGAAAAAGCCAATTTGCTTGCAGCACAATGTGCTGTCAATTCGACGCTACCAGAGAGTGCCATAATTCCTCCTGTAATTGAGCGCGTTAATGATTCTATGGGACAAATCTTCTTTCGCACTCATACACTTGCAAGAGAGATCTCGATATACATAGATCCGCTGGCCCGGATAGTATCGCCCCAATTGTTTTGAAGAGGTGTTCTTCAACGCTGGCAAAACCAATGCGTAAGCTTTTCTATCTGTCCTACTCTACTGGTCTCTTTTCGAGTGGATTGAAAACAGCATTTGTCCAGTCTGTCCCTAAAAAAGGCGAATCTTCTTCCCCCTCAAACTATCGTCCAATTGCACTTACATCCCTTCTTTCTAAGGTCATGGAAACGCTGATAAACTATCAGCTCAAGAAATATCTTGAAGAACGAAAGCTTCTTAATGACCGGCAGTATGGCTTTCGTAGCAATAGGTCCACTGGTGATTTGATGGTATATCTCAGTGACACAAATCTTTACATCGATCGTTTTGGAGAAAGTAAGATTATTGCACTGGATATTTCAAAAGCATTTGATAGAGTTTGGCATCGAGTTCTTTCATCGAAAATGCGTGCATTTGGTATTGATGAATCTCTTCTTCGATGGATTAAACACTACCTTTCAAACCGCTCAATTCAAGTTGTATTCGACGATTTCAAATCTGAAGTCCATAAAATAAATGCTGGTGTGCCACAGGGCTCCGTTTTGTCTCCGACTCTCTTTCTGATATTCATCAACGACCTTTAGCCTGAAACCTCTAATCCATAAAATTGTTTTACTGATGACAGTACCCTCAGCTTCTCATATTCGTCTCCAGATACATGTCCTTGTTCTTTGGACGTGAATCTAGAATGGCGGCGTATGATAAGCTCATCTTGATCTTGATAGCATTGTCAAATGGGGAGTGAAAAACCGTGTAGAATTTAATGCTTCAAAAACTCAATGCTGTCTCCTGTCCCGCCCCCTATGCCGCTATCCACTTGCATTGAGGAAACCAAACAGCTCTTAGTTTTCTGTATGTGTATCACACCTTGTCTGGAATGACCATATATTCGACGTCGCCAAAAACGCTGCTAAGTGCTTAGGTTTCCTTCGACGTTGCAAGAATTTTTTTACGCCTTCTGATCTGGCTGTCATCTATAAATTATAAAAAAAATTATAAAAAAAATTATAAAAAAAATGCACTATTGCTTCCACTAGAGCATGCAAGACGTTCACATTTGTAAATAATTACTAAACGCCTATCTAATTATGCTAATTATTTTTTGTTATCAATCACACCCAAAAATTGCTGTGGGCTCTTAGTCTATAAATTAAAATTCTAAAAAATATTTTGCTAAATTTCTGGCTTCAAACTCTGAGCATAACTTTTTTGGATTTAAAAAAAGGAATTAAAGAAGGAAATACACTATTCAAAGTTTTTCGTAATTTTTAAATATTCTCCCCCCCTTTTATTTTTACAGGTCCGATAGACCTCCCATACCCTAGAATTCTGTTGCAACTATGAGAATCATTGCGTATATTTTAACAGAATATTTTTCTTTTTTAAGGCAATTTCTTCCATGTTCAATGATTAGTATTATATACTCGTACAATTTCAAAGTTGTTCCTATAAAAAAGGTCTAACTTTGAGGCTCGTATTCACCGAGCGCTCCTAAACGGCTCTTAACTTTACGAGGCTCTTAACTTGAAATTTCTGTGGGGTATTCACCAACTACTCGCAAGTGTTTTTCGAAGTTCGAAAATGAGAGCCACTCTCTCTTGTTCAGGCATACCCAAACTGTGAAATGTTGTGGAATGTTGGTCTTGACAGCAAATGGATACTCTTCTTCTTGGCATTGCTCACATGGATTCGAGTCAAATGCGTGCGTGGCACAAGCACAAGCGAACAAACTTTCGAAGAGAGCGCTCGTAAGTTAGGAGTGGTCGGGACCACTCCTAACTTTTAAGAGCGCTCGTAGATCTTCACTAATATTGCTTGGTGAATAGGTTTATGAGCTTCTTAAGTTATGAGCGCTCGGTGAATACCGGCCTAAGAGTCCAAATTAACCATTTCAGAAGAAGTTCCTCTGATTTGACCCAACCTTCCTTCCTTTAATTTGTTTGTTTTAAATTCAAATTTATCACAGTAATGAAGACATACCTATCTTCTTTTATTGCAGAATAAAAGGTTTATTATGATTTAATTTATTTAGATATTTGTTATCTAATTGCGTTGCGTTTATATATTCGAATAAGTTTTCCAAATAAAATCAAAGCTTAGTGCACCTTAAGAGGAAGTGCAACTTGTAAGCTAGTCCTGCACTTTACCATTTCCAAATAAATCTCTTCACCCCATCTCTATGAATGAGATATACATTTGAAAACCCCTTAAAGAATTAGCTTTATCAAACTTTAAAATGAAATCCCTAACCTAACCTCTTATAAAGAAACCGATAATGCTTCAAAATTCAAAAGCCCTATTAGCCCTACCAACCAACCTCTTTAATCTGAAACTCTCATCGTTTTTTTCTTTTTTCCAATCATTTTAAATCGTTCTAAAGGTATTTTCCCATCTCCCAGATCGTTCGTGTTGCACGCTGCTCCGGTAAAAGCCGCCTATAGCTTATGTCATCGTCGTCGTCCGTTGACGTTTTCCTATTCCCACCTCTCAGAGCAAAGAGGCAAAAAAAAACCTTGCCAAAGTGTGAACAGGAACGTGACACATCGCCCCGATTCGATTATAATCAATTTTGCTGAAATTGGATTCGAGAATATGACGATTAAATTATGCCTTTAAGCGCCACTCTGCCATCCAGCATCCACTCACAGAGTTCACATTTCATCAGAGGGCTCTGATCGTGACGAGTACGAGTAGAGTTGAGTTTGGTTAGTCTGGTCTAGGATTTTTGTTTTCCATTTCAGTCCATGTTGTGTGATTTTTTTCGTCGGTTCCTCTTTACCGAATGACTTTATCATGACCCAAGAAAGATAGTACGTAAAAATATATATCATTCTTCGTTTTTTTTTTTTTGTCAAAAAGATGAGCCTCCTCGACTGTGAACGGAATATAAAGTGATACTTGAGGCTTCTGGCAGAATTTACTTTTAATTCAATGTACTTACCCTTATTGAGTGGTTGTATTGTCTAAATTCAAATTTGTTGAGGAAGCTCGCTTTATGAATTAATTTCGGAGGGAAAATACCTCTTTAAGCGATTCAATTACAGTCATTCGTAAAACTTTATGGAAGTCAAAGGTTCGAAGGAATTTTGTGCAATGTCATAAAAGGACTCTTTTGAAGTTTAAAAATATGATGATGTTAACGGCCCCTTTTTTCTTCTCCCAGATTAGGTATGATTATTTAATAGGAAAACAAGGTTCAGCTTAATAAAATATTTCTTTCAAATTTTCGACATAGCGCAATTTTTTAAGGAGATGCAAAGATTTAAGGAAAGAGAATTTGGAAAGAGAAGTTGTTAAAAAAAATAACTATAACTATTAAGAAAAAGTGTTGCCAATAATTGGTTCAATTATTATTAGCATGAAGGTGCCAATTATTCATTCTATGGGGCTTCAATTATTATTGACACTGCCAATAAATTATACTCTTAAGAGTGCCAATAACTATATCAACTGAAAATTCCTTGGCCTAGTGACACAAAAACGTATGTCAATATTTTCTAATTTTCAGGAGAGACGATTTTGTGATGTTTTTTTTATCATTATTCATTTTTCTGAGTTCCATGAATACTTTTGTAAGGTTCACTTTTAAAAATTTCAATATTAACATACTAGCTATAGAATAGATAAAATGTTCCTCATTTTGTTTGTGGTTTAAAAGATATTTTATTCAATAAAGTGAAAAGATATCATCCAGGCGACAGCGGAGGAATTGCCCAGATGGAATCAACGGTGGCGTCTACAGTTCCAGTGAGGCTGAACTACTTAGTGAACACCTTACAGGGCTACTCCGACGTATTCGGAGCTCAGGCCCGTAAGGAGCTGTTTATCCGGCTCCCCGTTCTTGGAGTCATACTAAGGACCTGGCCCTCCAGGTTGGGGGTTGTGCCGTCGGGCTAACTTCCCGGCCACATAAAATACGACGTAGTTGAGTAGGAATAAGGATACTTGAGACTGGGAACTTTTTTTACGACTTTTTTCATGGTTTTATGGTTTTTAATGGCTTTTTGGGTTTTAATGGCTTTTTAAACGTTTTGTTTTTCTTTGTCGGCATGAGCGGCCCTTTTTATATTGGTTTTTGTTGGCTGTGTTTTTTTTTATTGCTTTTTAAATGTTTGGTTTTTGTGTTGGAAAAAAAATATATTGGTTTTTGTTGGCTGTGTTTTTTTATTGCTTTTTAAATGTTTGGTTTTTGTGTTGGAAAAAAAAAAAGAAAGTATTTTGACATTGTCATTGAGGATCGGTATTGGAAAATATCAGTCAAGTGCATTTTTTTTTAAAATGTACTGTTGCCCGTTGATGTTTTTTCAAGTATCTCGTTGCAGATAGGGATAAATATACATCTGTTTGTCATCAGATATACGGACTTTTTACATGAGGACTTTGACCTAGTGCGATAGGATTTGGTGGTGGTTGTTTTTAACACGTCGTACTGTTGCTTTCCGGTTGTGTGTTTCAAGTGTCGTTGTAGCTAGGAACATATTATTTGTATAGATATTTTTGTTTGTCATCAGGTATGCTGACTGTGTTTAGATGAGGGCATCGGTCCAGTCGGATATTTTTAATAGATTTTTTATTGTTTTGTTTTTTCTCTGCGGTACGAGGCTGCTGGTTTTTTGTTGATTTGTTTCGGGGGTGGGTGAATTATGGATTGGTTAAAGAAGATGTGGTGCATGATGAAAGAAAGAGATCTTTTGTATATTATTTGTATAGATATTTTTGTTTGTCATCAGGTATGCTGACTGGACTGTGTTTAGATGAGGGCGTCGGTCCAGTCGTTTTTATTGTTTTTGTTTTTTCTCTGCGGTACGAGGCTGGCTGGTTTTCTTTTGTTGATTTGTTTCAGGGGTGGGTGAATTATGGCTTGGTTAAAGAAGATGTGGTGCATTATGAAAGAAAGAGATCTTTTGTGGAGTTTTAATTGGTTTTTGTATATTGAGGATCGGTATTAGGTAATATATGTCAAGTGAATCTTATGCACTAATGTTGAAGCTAGAAACATATGTGTTTTATTTTATGACTTTTTAGATGAGGGCATCGATCGAGTGCGTTAGAATTTGGTGGTGGTTGAGGGTTAAAATTGATATGAATTATGTGGTGTTTTTTTCTTTTTTTTTTTAAGGAATATAATGATAAGGGTAATGAGGTGTGAGTAGTTTTGTTATACGTGTTCGTTTCTATATTTTTGTATAGCGTGTACTACTTATATGATGTTAAAATTAGGAGATGATGTTGCTTGTGCGCCATAACGTGTTGTATGGTTCCGCTCGCTATTTTGAGTGTAAGAAAAACTATTGATGTGATGATGTCGTCCCATAATGAAGTTTTTAAATAAAGAACAGTTACACGCGATTATTTCCATTGTCTGTCCAATATGCCCCATACCGACTAGATCAGATTGCCATAATCATCAAGCCCATTGATAATGAGGAAGATGAATAAGAAAACTCCACATGAGAAATAATAGCAGGCAAGCCGATATACCCAACACTTGAGTTTTTCATTTATAACTGCCCTTATCGTTAAGTCTCGAAATTATTAATATAAGGAATGTACGCCATAGAAAAGCAATCAATTAAGAGAAGTATATGTATTTGGTCACTTGGCGAAATACGACTACAATCAATAACTTCACTTATGAAACTCCAATGGAAATAATTTGAAATTACTTGAAGTCAATCATCCAATAAATTAAAAATTTTATTTGATTTTCTAAAGTCTAAAGATGAATAAGAAAAATTCCATATCATGAATTTTTTCACCATGAAGCAACAAGCAAGTAAGCTGATATTCTCAACACTTTTAATTTCATAATAAAATTCAGAAGATTTAATTACCGAAACAAGGAAAAAAAATGGGGGACATTAATTGGGGAATTCAACACTTGACACAAAATAATTTTTAGAAAAGGCACGTTCCTCTTAACAAAGAGGAGGTTTAATACTTTAGGAATAGGAATTTATAATCATAAAAAAAAACCAAGCTCATCATAAAAAAAATCCCGCCCCCCAATGACCATCATGAAATACATATTTGTAGAAAAACGCACTCAAGAGTACAAAACTAGGTCTTTCTTTAGTTTTTAATTCAGTTGTATTCCAACACAAAAAGTGAACGTCAGTTTAAAAATAATTATACGTAAATTTCAAAAAAAAAAAATGTCTTCCTTATTAAAAAAAATACGCGCTAACGCTAATGTTTTTGCTGACAAGCAAATTAATAAACCATTGACCAGCCTTAAAAATTTAACGCTAAAAAAGCGGTATAATATTGTTAAAGCAAAACGATGCACAACGCGCTACGGTCAGCAAATTTTGCTGGAGTTAGAAAACTCATCGGTCTTCTTGCCAAAAAGATGTGCTGGGCAATTTGACGACGATGACATCGCGGAGCTCCCCAATTTGGCGTTAGAGGTCGTCGAGCCCTGGGACCAATCATTCAAGTTGGATTTTCACGAGAAAATCCAGCAACAACAGCAGCAACAACAACAACAACATCAGCAACAGCAGCATCAACCACAACTTCAACAACAACAACAACAGCAGCAGCAGCAGCAACAACAACAACAACCGAAAGAAAAAGTGGAGGTAAAACTTCCTACCGGCAGCAAAACAAAAAATAAAGAGGAATTTTCAATTCCTCTCAGTCAAAAGCATATTTTTTATAACTCCTTATATTAAATAAAATTTTTCTTGATTCTAACTTCAAAACATTTTTTTTTATTCTTATTGTCGTTCATTTTCCTCTTGGTTTTGCTATATGCTAAATGCATATGATATGCGTTTCTCTATCTATTAGTTTTCTCATTGAAACGTATAGAATAGAAAAAATATGTTTTTAATACCTTAAAATAAATAAAAAAAAAATTTAATTGAATTGTTTTTTATTATTTTTTTTGTTTGGTTTTGGTTTTTCTCAAGATTATGTTGTTTTTCTGTTTGTTACTTTTCTAGCGAATCCAGATAATCAGCGAGTTGGAGACAAAAATTAAGCGGTTCGACCTAATGGGTAGAAAAATTCAATTCAGGATTAAACCCATTCCCGAGAGGGAAGAACCAACGTCATGGATCAGGGAAGCAGTCAACGACATGTTTAAACATGCGCTAAAGGACGTCAGCCCTGCAGATAAAGTAGGAATTACTTTTTGCGGGAAGAGTTTCAGTGCTGAACGAGGAAATGGGTGGATCAACTTTAAAGATTGTGCAAATGTGAAATTTAGCGACGTATGGGAGATGATTGCTAAGATCTTTCAGAGCAATTCGGAAGGTTTGAGCACGGATGATTTTTCTTTGACCATAACGTCGGTTAAGCTCCCTTCAGGAACAGGAAAAGTCCAAAGTGGGAAATATAATACATTCACTGAGGAATGCATTAATCGCCGAGGCATAATCAGCATAAAAAACAATGACAATTCATGCTTGCCTCGCGCTTTAGTTGTGGGTAAAGTGTATGCAGATAAGGAAAACAACCTAAAGGCAAAAATCAGACGAGACATTGGGAAAATTCAATCCCAAAGAGCCCTTCAACTCATAAATGATGCACACATAAGTGTACCGACTGAAGGTTGTGGAATTCCGGAGCTGAAAATATTCCAAAATCATTTAAAGGAATATAAGGTGACTGTGTACGAGTATGGGTCAAAGGGACAAAAGGTGATATTTGAAGGATTTCCCGCTCAAGATGCTGAAGAAAAGAAGAGTATTAATTTGATTTATTATAACAATCATTTTAATGTTATAACATCGTTAACTGCTGCATTTTGTTGTGGATATTATTGTGAAGATTGCCATGTCCCATACAATTCAAAAAGTCAGCATAGATGTAAACGATCCTGCCCACAATGTCAAAACACACCAAGCTGCCTCAGAAATGAAAAAGAAATCATGTGTGAAGATTGCAATCGAAATTTTAGAGGAAAAAACTGTTTCGACAATCACAAAGCGAGCAATTCAACAGGTAAAAATTCAATTTGTGAAAAAATGCAAAAATGTCTTTTATGCCTCAAAACATACGGAGGAAGTCGCCAACATATCTGCGATGAATATTTCTGCAAGATGTGTAGTAAACATGTAGCAAAAGATCACATGTGCTTCATTCAGCCAGATAACAAAACACCAGCATGTAAAGGCATCCTGTACATATTTTATGATTTGGAGAGTCGCCAAGAGAGAGTAATAGGCGAAAAAATGATAACGATTGCAAGCGAAGCATTAGCTACTCCGATAAAATTGCATGAACCCAATTTATGTGTTTTTCAACAAAAGTGTGATCACTGTTTACATGTTCCAAATTTGTACTTCTGTCAAAAGTGTAATCTATCGCTAAACATAATTAAGGAAAAAGAAGACGAAAGTGTTGTAGCTCAATTTCTGAAACACATACTTCATGTTCGGCAAAAGTTTAAAAAAGTAGTTGTGATAGCACATAATGGGCAATCCTACGATCACCAATTTGTGTTAAATTACATATTGGAACATACAAAATTGACCCCAATATTAATCATGCGAGGAAGTAAAATTATATTAATGGAAATTGCAAATATAAAGTTCTTAGATTCATTAAATTACTTTCCGATGGCACTTTCAAAACTCCCCAAAGCATTCCAACTTTCACCTGTTTTAAAAAAAGGTTATTTTCCGCATTTTTTCAATATAAAGGAAAATGCTAAATACATCGGGAAGCTACCTGCAATAGAATACTACAGTCCGGATTCCATGAAAGCTGAAGATCGTGACGACTTTTTAAAATGGTATGCGGAACATCAAAACGATAGCTTTGACATGGAGCGTGAACTAGTAGAATATTGCATTAGCGATGTTAAAATTTTGGCTGAGACTTGTTTAAAGTTTAGACAATTGTTCCTCGATCAAAGCAATGTTGAACCATTTTTGGAAGGAACAACAATAGCATCAGCTTGTAACCTCGTGTTCAGACGGAACTTTCTGCAACCAAATACAATTGGGCTTATACCTAAAAACGGGTATAGGTGCACAGATAATCAATCAACAGTTGCAATCAAATGGTTGATTTGGGAGCAAAAGAAGCGAAAAATTGACATAAAGCATGCCGCTAAAGGGAGAGAACCGGTAGTAAATGGGATTAAAGTCGATGGTTTTTGTGAAGAAATGAAACAGATTTTCGAGTTCCATGGTTGTTTTTATCACGGTCATCCTACTTGTTTAAAACATAAACGAGACGAGCCTTTATCAGAAGACAAATACGACACCCTGAATCAAAGATATGAGAGAACGTTAGCCAAAACAACACGATTAAGGTCATTTGATTACGAAGTAATTGAAATGTGGCACTGTGAATTTCAGACTCAACAAAAATTCCTAAATAATGAAGAACTCAATTTCTTGGATGATCATCCATTAATACAGAACACACCTTTGAATCCTCGAGATGCTTTTTATGGTGGACGGACAGGAAATACATTTAATTACTATAAATGTAAGGAGGGGGAAAAAATAAAATACATAGACGTATGTTCTCTTTACCCCTGGGTTTGCAAAAATGGAAAATTCCCTGTTGGTCACCCAAAAATTCACACTGCTAACGATGATATTTGCTCTGCTTTGGAACTCGAGGGTATAAATGGACTCGTAAAATGCAAAATTCTTCCGCCAGAAAATTTATTTCATCCGGTCTTACCTATGAAGCAGAATAATAAGCTGATGTTTTCCTTATGTAGAACTTGCAGTAGTAAAAAAACTCAAGAACAAATCTGCACTCATTCTGATGACGAAAGAGCATTACTTGGAACCTGGGTAATCGAAGAAGTTGTGAAAGCAGTTGAAATGGGGTATAAGCTACTTGCTGTTTTTGAAATTTGGGAATATGATGTTACTCAGTATAATCCAGATACGAGTTCCGATGGTCTATTTACTCGTATGATGAATACATACCTAAAAATAAAACAAGAAGCATCAGGATGGCCGAGTACATGCACATCTGAAGAAGATAAAAACAAATATGTTGCTGATTTTCTAGAAAAGGAAAATATAGAGCTAGAGTTTTCTGAAATAGAAAACAATCCTGGGAAAAGATCACTAGCCAAACTTATTTTGAATTCTTTTTGGGGTAAATTCGGACAACGGGAAAATCATACTAAAACTTGTATCTTGAACAAACCTTCAGATCTGTATCTTCTGCTAACTCATCCTTCTATTGAAGTCTTGCATATTTTACCAATCAATGAAGACAATATTGTGGTTAATTTTGAGTTAAAAGAAGAAGCTGCTGACTCCCTCCCCACGGTAAATGTTTGTATTGCCGCATATACAACAACACAAGCCCGTCTTAAATTGTACACTTACTTGGAAAAACTTAAAGAAAAAGTTCTCTACTATGATACTGATTCCGTTATCTATGTAAGCTGTCAAGGAGAACCGGATCCTCCTACTGGAGAATTTATAGGTGATATGACTGACGAATTAGAGAGCTATGGTCAAGGGAGTTACATCACTGAATTTGTTAGTGGCGGTCCAAAAAATTACGCCTATAAAGTCTACAGCACTAACGATAATAGTGAACACATTGTGTGTAAGGTAAAGGGCATCTTCCTGAACTATGAATCATCCCAAAAAATTAATTTTGATTCAATAAAAGAAGCGGTATTAAACTTTTCTGCAGAATATGATGACAGCATAGTTATTAAGTCTAATAACATAAGACGAACCAGAGAACATCAAGTGATTACTGTGGAAGAGGTTAAGACATATAAACCCAAAGCAGAAAAACGTCGTTTTCTCGAAGATCATAGTTCCGTACCGTACGGTTTTAAAAGACATTATTCTAGTTGATGAAATAAAAAAAAATATATACATACATATACACAAGATTTGTTGTTTTATTTATTAATTGTATTTATTTTACAACAGGTTTGCTTGTCTTATGAACTTGCTTAAAAGATAAACATTTTGAAGGGCGCAACATTTTCCATGGCTTAGGCATTTTATTTGATTAGGAAAAATTCTTCGGAGTTCCTTTAAACTTGGACAGCTGTAGATATCTTCTAGGTTAATGACTTCTATGTTTTCGCTATTGAGTAATTCTCTAAGCCATTGCGATTTTTCAGTTCCTTTAACGTAAACAACTCCACTTTGGATTTGTTCTCGAAGAAATATCTTTACTCGAGAAAAATTTGTAAACCCACTATTCCAGGTTAATCCATGATAATTTTGATATAACCAACTTGCCTGCCTTCTAAGTGGTGTGGACAGAAGATTTAAATTAAATGGAGAATTAACAATGAAATGATGATGGTGGTCATTATGAAATACAGCGATTTCTTTCAAAATGAAGCCATTGTTAAATACTCCAAATCCTTGAAAGTCTACAATATAGGTATTCATATTTAAGATACGTTCTTGATAAACTCACTTTTTCTACTGACAAGCTTACAATAATGATGACAATAAAATTAAGTGAGTTTGTTAACTTCTCCTGTTAAGGGATTATACTTAATTATACGATCATGAAGTATAAGGCAATACATAGTTGTTGAAGCTGGAACTGGAATTGTTGTCTTAAGCTCAATTTTTACATCTACTGGTCCTGTTTTAATTGATTCATTTTGACGGGAACAATCAATCACCATTATTGGGGCGATATCCTTAAAGTCTTGTCGAGATAAAAGTGGTTGTGATTGTTTCTGATAATATGAGTGTTGAAATTTACTGTACATTTCATAGAGAATGGCATACCGGTCTAGTTCATATTTAAGATTTAAATCTTCACGAGGGTAAGATTCAGAGTTTAAATGCACCTTTATATTGCTAACTTCGCAATGGTCGAATTTGCTGGCATCCTTGGTTCGTTGGTTTTTTCTATCGGTTTGTAGAGCAATAATAACATATCTTGGCTTCTCAAGTTGACTTGAAGTTTTAACTGTCCATACATGATCAGTGTTAGTTGGTAGTGTTGGGTATTCGTACATTTCCCAATTTCGAAAATGAATTTGAATTGGATTTAACTGAATTTGTTTCAATAATGTAAGTTTATTTGAATCGGATAATGTTATATGAGGAACTCTCCATTGCAACTTAAAAATTGAAAGTTTTAATTCTTCGTCAGAATAGTAGGCATTCTCATTACTTCGAGTACGAATTAGAATCAATTCATGTCTTGCATTTACTATAATCTTTTTATAGTCTTCAGCAAATCCCAAAAGATTTTTTAGTGGTATGCAAAAATTAAAAGTACCTGATACAGGTGTAACGGTTAAGTTTCCAGTCCATGAAGCATTTTCTAAGCTTTTACTTTCATTCTCATTCAATGATATATAATTTTTCAATGATGTTGTAATGCCAACGTTTTTGTTGCTCTCAATGTCCACTCCATTTAGCTCATAATGTATTTCTTCAAAAAGAAATGCCATAGCATTATTTGCTAATTTCCCAGTAGAAGAAGGCTTTCCATCTGATTTTGTTAGACTTCCTTCTATATAAATGTAGCTTTCACAGGGTAAAATGCACAAGTCCTGTTGTTGTATAGGGATACGAATTTCATCACTTGGATTGAAGGACTGGAGGAATGGCGAGTAACTATGGTACTCAAACTTAGATATGCTGTTATCATAGCTCGGTCCATGAGTAATATTTAATATTTCGTTCATATTGCTCATTATTTTAGTTTAAATCCTAATGCAAGAAGATAAGTTTTATTTTCAGATGAAAGTTCTGGTCTTGATAGTGTTGCTGTTGTATTAGGACTAAATGAATGATAACCTTTGGTATCTATTTTATAATAACTATTATAGATCAACATTATTGTGATTTTGGAGTTAAATGCAATCGCACAGTTATTCTTTCTCCCCTGAAGTTTATCAAGTCACCGTCTTGGTCCACGAGTTTTAATGTTAGACTGCTTATTCGTTTGACGTTCACAGGTAAATAGATGACATTTCTGGGAACTTCTATAATTTTATACCCTGCCCCAGTTTCTGGAGAAAATTCATGTATAGTATGTACAGGACTATTGTTAAAATAGGAGCCAGTAATGATATTACACTCAACTCGTATTATATTCACCTTATTTATATCAACAGGTAAATCCGACAAATGTAACACATCGGAGTCAAGAATACATTTACTGAAACCCAGTAATTTTCCAATAGTTCTATCCTTATTGAAATATATTTTCTCGTTGCTTTCGATTTCAGACATCATTGTGTTATTATTTGCTTCTATTCTAACTACAGCCGTAGAATTTCGCAATAATAATTCTTCGGAAATAAATTTTGCAATGTCATCAATTTCATAAGTCCCAGTTGGTATTTCAATTTCATATTCGCCTATATGGAACAAATTGTTACGCTCATCTACATTCGGTATAGAGTTGTAGGTTTGAAAATCAATCAATCCACAAACGTAATACTGATCCAGGTTCAAAGGTGGAAAGTATTCAGCAGATAGATGGGAACTTCTTCCGCTTAGCGTAAGTGTCAACGCCATGGTGATAAGAAAAGCAATGAAACCATTTTTAAATAAAACTGTTTATTTATTTAAAATAACAATCATATAAAAATCTTAAACATAAATGACCACAATTAAAAGAGTCATAACTTTGATAATTAGAATAATTATAATTAAGTTTTTCACCCAAATAATTTATTATTTCAATAGGAGGTTGAAGATTTCCAAAGCTATCAAAATATTCAGTTTGGCTACCTCTTTTATTATACGCTACCCAGTGTGTCCCAGGACCTGTTGAGCAATCAAGATTGACAATCCCACACTCATTTTTTAAAGGTCCAGTCGTTGGTAAATTATCACGCATGAAAACTCCTCGAAAATTTGGAATTAAATTGGTTGCAAAATTTTTCAAGTCTATTTCATTTAATGCACGATTGGGTAGCGAACCTAGAAGTTTTTTTCCTGTGGATTTAAATAAAGCCCCAGTCCTTTTTTATAAGGTTTAAGGTGTAAGCCATGTCCAACTGCAATCGATTCCATTTTTTCATTATGACGTTTTTTCTCCTCCAGATCTTTTTTAGCAATACTAATATTATTGACAGCTTTGGCTACTCCTGCAGCGCCTCCTGTTAAAGCTCCAAGAGCCGAAAGTCCAGCAAATAAAGGAACGAGGAAAGGAAGTACTCCACCAAGTTTTGGTACTGAAATAACTCGCGGTGTCTTAATGTTATTACTGTTTTTTCTAACAGTTTTCTTAGCCGATGATAATGCTATTTTAATTGCATTTTCTATGTTGAATGGTTTTTTACGTTTGAGATTATTTCCAATAATCTTAATTACTTTCCTCAATGAGACTTGTTTAGTCTTCCTATCTTTTTTAGACTTCTTAACACCGTTTTTATGCTCTGAACAACTCGTTTTTAGCTGATTTCTAGCCTTTTTGTCTGTATTCTTAGAGCACCCCATGCCTAATTTTACTTTTGCTTTCATAAGATTGGTAACCAATAGTGCATTTGCACATTCAGCTATACTAGCGTCCTTGGATTTTACTCGTTGCCAAGCTTTTTCAGATAAAATCTTATCAGCTATATGCCGATCACTTGTATTTGTAAATTTAGAATAAGATATATCATGCTGTTTGCACGCTTGATCAAGCAAATTAATCCCCGGATCCCTTCGAGCTAAACGTTCTTGAAGTTTTGTTCCAGGTCCACAGTATTGATAACCAGGTAGATGTAGTTCGAGTGGTAGTTTGTTTATTACAGTGTTTAATAAACCTTCCCCTTTCACAATGTTTCGCTGACTGTTGCAATTTTTTAAATAATCAATCATTTTATATGATCATCTTTACGTTGCGAGAGATGAAAACGATATGACGGGTTTCGAATATAAACTTCGCATATAAAAGTTATTATTTAGTTTTTATCAATATGCGATTCGTTAAACAACAATACCAATTACCAGTAAAAAATATGGAATTGGCTAGCAATATTGAAACAAAAAAACATGGTAAACTGTTTCCGTATAGTATAAGGGGGTTAATTACTGGTCCCTCAAACTGTGGAAAAACAAATGTTATGATGAGTTTACTCCTACACCCAAACGGCTTGAAATTTGAAAATATCTATATATATTCTAAATCTCTACATCAACCGAAGTATGAGTTTTTGCGAAAAGCCATAAAACCAGTGAAAAATATGGGTTTTTTTACATTTTCCAATAACAGTGATGTTATTCAACCCGAAGACGCTAAGCCAAATTCTATATTCATCTTTGACGATATTGCCTGTGAAAAACAAGACACAATTCGAGTGTATTTTAGTATGGGACGACATCATCACATCGATAGTTTTTATTTGTGCCAAACATATACAAGAATACCGAAACACTTAATTCGAGACAATGCGAATTTTCTAATCATCTTCAAACAGGACGATATGAATTTAAAACACGTTTATAATGATCATGTCAATTCGGATATGACATTTAAAATGTTTCAAAAGGTATGTGCAGAATGCTGGAACACAAATTATGGTTTTTTGGTAATTGATAAGGACAGCCCTTTGAATGAAGGTCGTTATAGAAAAGGCTTTGACTGCTTCCTCAAGTTATAAAATAGACAAAATTTTTGATTTTTGCATCATATGAACAGTTATGTTCTATAAGAGCAGTACAGAGCAGTTCAGTGAGCAGATTATAGCAGTAAAAAGCGGTTCAAACCAGTTTGAGACGCAGTATTTAACAGTTAAGACCAGTAACTACAATATAAAATTCAGTTTGAAAACCATCGAAAGGCTTTTCCAACAACTTCGAGTCTTATTTTTCAACTGCATTTGTATGAAGAAATAAATCTTAGAATATGATTAACATAGACGAAAAACTAACAAAGGAGCTTATTAAAACCACCGATGCTCTGCGAAAGAAATACAAAGCTCTAAGGACTGGTAGAGAAGCTTACGAAACCGAAATTGAGGAAACTCTAAGACCCATTACCAGACCCCTAAATGAGTTAGTGAAAAAATCAAACACAAAACAAGAAGAACAAAATCAAAATTACTTTATTGAAAGTCCTATTAACAAAACAAAACGCAAATTTAAACAACAACAAGTACAAGAAAATGAATTTGAAAGCCCAGCAAAGGAAAAATATTTAAGAGATGAATTCATCACACCAAACACTTTTATTAACAGTTCACCTGAATTAACTGATAGCATCACCCCAAAACGACCAAAGAAAAGCCTTAACCACCGTAACTTTTCAGAGCTCATATTACAAGAAGAATTCCATGATACACCTAAAAAATACGTAGATTTGTTTATAAATAATTCAAACACGCTTGATAAAACGTATGGGGTATATTCAAAAGATGAGAAGTGGTACATTGGAAATGGTGAATTAATCATTCTTGGAAAAGATATACAAATAAAAAATAAAACCTTTGAAGGAACAAATGGTTTGTATGAGCTTATATTTAAGAAAATACCAGATAAAAGCATCTACACTGATGAAGATTTAAAAAATTACAAGACCATATTATATGAAACAAATACACATAGGGTTGGACATGATTCACACGGACAAATACGTGGCAATCGGGGTCATAAGTATACGAAAATAATTAAGAAATTATTAGGATTCAATACAAATACTTCTAATAATCCAACACATTCACTATCAACACCACAATCGGGAAATGGATTGATGCAATTATCAAAACTGAAAAAGGACTATATATTTTGGGATAACCCTAATGAGCTTGTAGATCGAATGAGACTTCTCATTGCTTCACAACAAGCTGGAAATAACAATCATTCTAACGAAATTGTTTCAATTATTGAAGAACTTAAAGAAGCCGATATTATCGAATAAAAAAATGAGTGTTGATAAATTTGGTCGTTATTCATATAGGACCCCACCTAGGGGTCCAAGAGGCAAACAAGGAGAGCCGGGACCGCAGGGCGAGTCAGGATTGCCTGGACCACCTGGCGAGGGTTTTCTCAAAACAGAAAACGGTGATTACAACATAAATGGAAAACGATTAAAAAACATTCAGGAACCTGAAGAACAAGGAGACGCTGCTTCCAAAAGCTATGTTGATCAGCAAACTGGTCAATTAAGACAAAGCTTTCAAATCGAAATTGAAAAATACTTTAACAAGGGAAAACATATCATGTCTAATGTCTACTTAAAATCAATTTAGTCTTTACTTAAATACCTAGGTGAACAGTCATTAAATCGCGATGCCCAAAATAAACCCCACATTGATTTTTGATCAAATCTTAAAATTCGTTATTAAAAATAAGAACATCTTACTAGACGAACATCATACGGAACTTTTGAACTGCATGGTCTTCTTGAAACGATTTATCAATGTATCTTCGACAACATCTGATTATGGTTGCCATTTTCCTGCCTGTCCTTGGTCTTCAAATTTATGCAAAGAAGGACCAGATACATGTGCATGCTATATGGTTGAAAATAGGTTGATAAGAATTAAAAAAATAATGTCGTTGTATGAAAGATTAAAATAAATATTTTTAAAAATAATGTTTCTTATTTACTTTATTTTGAATTCAGTTTCCATTCATAATTCAAACGAAAAACATGTCTTCTTTTAAAATTAAATTAGTCATTGATGATCTTCTAGCCTTTTTAAAATCCAACCAACATATCATACATGAGGCACACTTTTCAGAAGCTATGAATTGTATTTTGTTTGTAAAGAGATTCGAAAAGGATGATTATATTATGTCACCAAATAAATTTCATTTCCTGAACTGTACTTCAAACTGGTCACCAAACTTGTGCTATGAAGGACCAGATACTTGTGCATGTTTTCAAATTAAAATAAAAATTAATAAAATTAAGAGAATTGTAAATTTTTATAAACAAATCTTAAATGAATAAACTAATAAAAAGGTAAAATGTTTTGTTGTTTCAATCATTCTGTGAAAAGATGAGTAAAAGAGACGTTGTCGAAGAACTGCATAAGTCAGCAAGAAGAAATTTCCAAAAAAGGCGAGTCATTATCAAGGGGCTTGATGATTTATGGCAAGCTGATCTAGTAGAAATGGGGGCATATTCAGCAGATAATGAAAATAATCGATATCTTCTTACGGTAATTGATACATTTTCTAAATTTGCTTGGACAGCTCCTATTAAAAATAAAACCGGATCGAGTGTCACTGAAGCTATGGAAAATATATTAAATAAAGGCCGTATTCCCAACAATTTACAAACAGATGACGGGAAAGAATTTTTCAACACTTCTTTTCAAAGTCTTATGAAAAAACTTCACATCAATCATTATTCAACATTTTCACCTCTTAAAGCTTCGATTGTCGAACGATTTAATCGCACTTTGAAAAACCTTATGTGGAAAGAGTTCAGTGCTAATGGTTCATACTGTTGGATAAATATGATAGATACACTAACTAAAAAGTACAACAATTCAAAACATCGCACTATTAAAATGAAGCCGTCCAAAGTCAATGCTACAAATGAAAAGCAAATACTTTCAACTATATATGATCACATCAAAATTCATATTACTCCAAAGTTCAAGGTGGGAGATTTTGTAAGAATTAGTAAATACAAGCATGTATTTGATAAAGGATACACACCGAATTGGACAACAGAAATCTTTAAAATAACCAAAGTTCAACATACAAATCCAGTTACATATCTGTTAGAAGACTATCAGGGAAACCCCATAAAAGGGGGGTTCTATGAGCTTGAACTACAAAAATCTAAGTTTCCCGATACTTATCTAATCGAAAAAGTGCTGCGAAGGAAAAAAGATCAATTATTTGTAAAATGGCTTGGTTTTGCATCCGATCACAATTCATGGATACCTATTTCAAAAGAAAATAAATAAAAACCATCTTTTATGTATATTATTAAAATAAAAAGCTTTATTTTATTACAATAATTTCAATTTACTTTTATTTAAGATATATTCATACTCATTTCATTTAAAAATAGCAACCGTAGACTCCAACACACCACCGTGCGCTCATCTGCGCACAAGCAACCACCAATCTTTTAATTCAAACATCAAACAATACATCATCCCCAAGGCACACCATTAAAACAAAAATAGAAACAAAAACATATCCCTTCTCATCGTTACTCATTTAAATTCAAACTCCAACACACACACTTCTCGCTAGTACACACCACAAAATTGATATCAATTTTAACCCTCAACCACCACCAAATTCTAACGCACTCGATCGATGCCCTCATCTAAAAAGTCATAAAATAAAACACATATGTTTCTAGCTTCAACATTAGTGCATAAGATTCACTTGACATATATTACCTAATACCGATCCTCAATATACAAAAACCAATTAAAACTCCACAAAAGATCTCTTTCTTTCATAATGCACCACATCTTCTTTAACCAAGCCATAATTCACCCACCCCTGAAACAAATCAACAAAAGAAAACCAGCCAGCCTCGTACCGCAGAGAAAAAACAAAAACAATAAAAACGACTGGACCGACGCCCTCATCTAAACACAGTCCAGTCAGCATACCTGATGACAAACAAAAATATCTATACAAATAATATACAAAAGATCTCTTTCTTTCATCATGCACCACATCTTCTTTAACCAATCCATAATTCACCCACCCCCGAAACAAATCAACAAAAAACCAGCAGCCTCGTACCGCAGAGAAAAAACAAAACAATAAAAAATCTATTAAAAATATCCGACTGGACCGATGCCCTCATCTAAACACAGTCAGCATACCTGATGACAAACAAAAATATCTATACAAATAATATGTTCCTAGCTACAACGACACTTGAAACACACAACCGGAAAGCAACAGTACGACGTGTTAAAAACAACCACCACCAAATCCTATCGCACTAGGTCAAAGTCCTCATGTAAAAAGTCCGTATATCTGATGACAAACAGATGTATATTTATCCCTATCTGCAACGAGATACTTGAAAAAACATCAACGGGCAACAGTACATTTTAAAAAAAAATGCACTTGACTGATATTTTCCAATACCGATCCTCAATGACAATGTCAAAATACTTTCTTTTTTTTTTTCCAACACAAAAACCAAACATTTAAAAAGCAATAAAAAAACACAGCCAACAAAAACCAATATATTTTTTTTCCAACACAAAAACCAAACATTTAAAAAGCAATAAAAAAAAACACAGCCAACAAAAACCAATATAAAAAGGGCCGCTCATGCCGACAAAGAAAAACAAAACGTTTAAAAAGCCATTAAAACCCAAAAAGCCATTAAAAACCATAAAACCATGAAAAAAGTCGTAAAAAAAGTTCCCAGTCTCAAGTATCCTTATTCCTACTACTTAGTTGCGAAGCAAAAACAAGCCTTGGATACGGACGGATTCACTGTTGACGAAACATGCAAACGAAATAAGGATAACGAGCTTCGGATTTGTACGTGGAATGTTAGGTCCCTTAATAGACCACGTGCAGCCGAACAATTAGCGGAAGCCCTAAACTGCTACAAAGCAGATATTACCGCCATCCAAGAGATGCGATGGGACGGACCGGGGAGACGAAAATTAAAAGACTGCGATATTTACTACGGCGACTGCTACAGAGAACAAAAGCAGCGTTTATTTGGATGCGGATTTGTTGTTGGAACTAGGCTCAGGCAAAAAGTCTTAAGTTTCAACTGTGTGAACGAGCGCCTCACGACAATCCGCATCAAGGCCAAATTCGCCAACATTAGCCTGATTTGCGCGCATGCCCCAACAGAGGAGAAAGATTAAGACACCAAAGACATATTCTACGAGCTCCTGGATAAAACATACGAGCAGTGCCCTAGTTATGACATTAAAATTGTCCTTGGAGATTTTAATGCCAAGCTAGGAAGAGAAGACATCTTTGGTGACACAATTGGAAGATATAGCCTGCACGACACCACCTCCGATAACGGATTCAGGCTGATCGACTTCGCTGTGGGGCGAGACGTTCTTGTAGCCAGTACGCAGTTCAAACATCTGGATATTCACAAAGGGACATGGCGATCTCCTGATCAATCAACCATAAACCAGATTGACCACATTGCGATCGATTCAAGGCACTTCTCCAGTATAGAGGATGTCCGCACGTTCCGAGGGATTAATATCGACTCGGACCACTACCTCGTTGTAGCCAAGGTTCGGCTGCGGATATCCCGACCCAAGCCAAAACAAGGAAGTACTGTGAGGAAGTTCGACGTTGGACGCTTACAATGGCAAGAGATAGCAAGGTCCTTTTCCGATCGAGTTTCTAACAACCTCTTAAGAAGTCCTTTGCCGCCAGCATCAAATATTGAGGACCAGTGGCAACATTGCCAAGCAGCCATCAGAGATGCCGCCTCTGATGTGCTGGGTTTTACACGACCACCACAACGAAATCCCTGGTTTGACGATGAGTGCCGGCAAGCACATGCAGCAAAACAAAACGCATATAAAGCGGCGCTGCAAAGAAGGACTAGAGCTGCTCGCGAGCTCTACGAGCAAAAGAGGAGAGAAGAACACTGGCTTCTAAGAAAGAAAAAGAAGGAGCATGAGAAGCGCTTGATCGAGGAAATAGAAGGATGCCATGGCAGGAATGAGGTTCGGAAGTTTTACCAAAAGGTAAAAAAAACATCACAAGGATACAATCCCCGAGTCGAAGCCTGCAAGGATAATCTAGGGAACATCGTAGTAGAACCGCAGTCCATGCTGAGAATATGGAAAGAACATTTCTCCAATCTTTATAACGGCGATGAAGAAGAAAATGCCGCTGCTATAGAGATAGCACCATTCAACCTAGGCGACGAAGACCAACAATACCGCCCACCCGACCTGGACGAAGTGAAGATAGCTATATCGAATCTCAAGTCCAACAAAGTCGCTGGAGCTGACGGCCTCGTTGCCGAACTGTTCAAAGCGGCAGGCGATGACTTGGTTGGGAGTATGCACCAGCTCATCTGCAAAATATGGTCGGACGAAAGCATGCCGATGAATGGAACCTCAGTATTGTCTGTCCGATCCTCAAGAAAGGAGACCCTCTGAACTGCGCCAACTACAGAGGCATAAGTCTCCTGAACATTGCGTACAAGATCCTTTCTGCCGTATTATGTGAACGTCTGAAGCCTTTCGTCAACAACCTGATAGGGGCATATCAGTGCGGCTTTAGACCAGGAAAGTCCACCATCGATCAAATATTTACATTACGGCAGATCTTGGAAAAAAACCAGGAGCTACAAATCGACACATACCACCTTTTCATCGATTTCAAAGCCGCGTACGATAGCATCTATAGGTGCGAACTATATAGAGCAATGTCTAGTTTTGGCATCCCTGACAAACTTGTGCAGAATGACGATGGAGAATGCACGCTGCTCCATCAAGGTCGGAAAAGATCTCACCGATGCATTTGATGTCAAAAAAGATTTTAGACAAGGCGATGCTCTATCGTGCGATTTCTTCAACATCGTTCTTGAAAGAATAGTGCAAAACTCACGCGCCAACACTTAGAGGCACAATCTTTCAAAAGTCCGTCCAATTACTCGGATACGCCGACGACATTGACATTATTGGAAGAACAAAGCGTGATGTCAGTGGCGCTTTTGTGAACATTGAGACGGAAGCGAAGAAGATGGGTTTAGCGGTAAATGAGAGCAAGACTAGGTATATGCTTTCATCAAGAAAGGACACACAACACCGACGTCTTGGACAAAACGTCATTATAGACAGCTATAACTTTGAGGTAGTGAAGGACTTCATATACCTAGGCGCTGCTATAAACTCTGAAAACAACACCAGTGCTGAAATCAAACGGAGAATAACTCTTGCCAATCGCTGTTTCTTTGGACTAAGAAGGCAATTGAGTAGCAAAGTCCCCTCTCGAGCAACTAAAGTGTCCCTCTATAAGACCCTTATCATCCCGTTCCTTGTCTATAGTGCAGAGACATGGACTTTGTCGAAGGTGGATGAGAGCGCTTTAGGCTGTTTCGAGAGGAAAATTCTTCGTGTGATCTTTGGTCCCGTCTGCATAGATGGGGAGTGGAGGAGAAGATTTAACCACGAACTGTACGGGCTGTACAGTGAAACTAACCTAGTCAAACGTAAAAAAGTCCAGCGACTGAGATGGCTTGGTCATGTAGAGCGAATGGACCCGAATGCTCCGGCCCGGAAAGTCTTCGAATCAAACCCCGAGGGACGGCGAAGTAGAGGAAGACCGCGACTCAGGTGGCGCACACAAGTGTGGGAGGATCTCAACCAACTTGGCGTGCGAAACTGGAGACAGCTAGCTAGGGACCGAGCTAGCTGGAGAAGCTTGTTGGTTGAGGCCCTGGTCCACCCCGGACTGTAGCGCCACCTTAAGTAAGTAAGTAAGAAAAGATATACTGTTACGTTTATGTGCCTCAACCGATAATTGTAACTTTAACCCATTTTGTTTTGTTACGTTTTTGAATAGAATAATTTTCAAAAAAACGTTCTCATTAATTTAATTTTTATTAATTTTTGTCTTGTAATATAAGTACATAAGATAACACTTTCATCATCCAAATAGGAAGTTTTAAACGATTTGTAGAAATCGTTGTAGCACAAATAATCATATATATGATTATTTGTGATTATACGTTTGTTACAAAGGTCCAACAAATCATTTAAATTGTCTCTTTTAATAGATTTAGGTCCAGTAAAGCATTGAGTTAATTTTGGTAACTCATATTTACTTGATTTGGCGAATTGAAATATCGCTCTTTTAAAATTTTTGGTGATTTAAATAAAATCTAAGTTTTTGTGTTTGAGACTTGAAATCGTTTCCACATGAAATTATTGAAAATGAAAGAAGATTATTCAAAGAAATAATTTATTAATAAAGTTAACAAAAAAGAAAATTTATATCATAAGAAGAACGAATAAGAAGAGAAAATTTTTTCTGCATCGGTCAAAAATCTGAAAAGAACAATGAGTTGAACTGAAAAATAATTAATTATTTTGTTCTAACAAATTATCTGAAACTTAAAATGGGTTGAAGCTATCTCGTAGACTTCTTCTCAGTTTTAACGGAATTATTTGTACAGCTTTGAATTTTCCAGATTTTTGTCATACTTAAAAAATATGTTTTTATTATACTGCTGCGAAGATATTTTTAGCTAATTAACATTATTCCCTTAAGAATAATTTTTAATCCTTACGACAGTGTAATATCCAACGAGGTCAAATATATTTTTTTTTATGAACATCGTTCAATATGGGCAAGAACGGAATCGCATTTCATCATAGTGTCCAAGTTCAAAATGGTTACGTTTCGATTCTTCCCTCCACAAGTATCATTCATCAGGACAAATGGTTTACCGTCGCAATGTTGCCTAAAATACATAATTATAAAGACATGATGCCACTTCGTTCGGCCCTCTTCTATCCATTCCCTCATAACAGGTAGCTTCTTTAGTTCCAACTTGTATACGGTCAGCTTGTAAACTGCGAAACGTCTTTTATTAAATATGATTTTCGCATTTGGGTAATTCTTTTACAAACCGTACGAAATCGAACAAAAAATGACCGACCTATTTCCGATTTGGCTGAAATTTTTTGTACGTGCTCTTTATCGAAAAAGAAAAGACACCTGTCCGAGGATTTTTTTTTTTGTTTTTTCGAAAATAGAGGGGGTTGAAAATTTCAGATTTCGGTGATTTTTGGCTTGAGGACTGATTTTCCAAAATTCATAACTCCGGTTCATTTTAAGCTATTAGAGACACAATTGAAATCTTAAAATATAACTTGTTTTTTGAAATAATGTTGTTTTTCTATTTATTTTACCCCAATTTCTTATGAAACATTATTTATTGATAAACAATATTGTTCAATTGAAAATTTAAAACATACTGTTCATACTATTTGCAATAATGCAGAGAATAACGGTACAAGGCGAGAATACGAGGTTTACTTTGCAACTGGCGCGCAGACGCGCTCGTCTTTTTAATTTGCTTGCAATAATAATAATCGTTTCTCTATTAATAAAAAAAGCATTTTCGATAGAAAATTGGACGAAAATACGATGGTCATACTTTAAACACGCTAAGTGGTGGGTTTCGTTGTTAAAAATTGATTCAAACAATTCAATTGTTTATAACAATATGAAATTGTTCAAACATTTTTTTTAATCTATTTTTTTCTTAAAATTCACTCTTTTACCTTCAAAATGAAAAAAAAATTGTGTCTCTAGCTTAAAATGAACCGGAGTTATGAATTTTGGAAAATCAGTCCTCAAGCCAAAAATCACCGAAATCTGAAATTTTCAACCCCCTCTATTTTCGAAAAAACAAAAAAAAAATAAATTCTTTGGATAGGTGTCTTTTCTTTTTCGATAAAGAACACGTAAAAAAAATTTCAGCCAGATCGGAAATGGGTCGGTCAGAAAGGTGTTCGATTTGTAAAAGAATTACCCATTTACACTAGGCCAGTGCAAATGCGACAACGTTACAATCTAATTTATTTCTTACTATATTTTTCAGAAACATTGAATGTAACGTTGAAAAACCTTTGAATTTGTAGACCATTATTAATTAGGGAAAACAACTTTGTGTTCGAACGTCGTCGTCTTGAATGTTGAACCAGAATTCTAACTGACTTTTTTGTATTTCTTCGATCAACGAAGATATTGTATTCCATTTGTTTGCGTTCAAGGGCTTATGAGATCCTTATAATGTTAACCACAACTCGAGCGATTATTTTGAAAAAAATGTTGATACGGCAAGTGGTAACTTCTAAGCTACTTCACTAAGAGGTACAATTTTTAGCCACAATATAGAATGCTATATTTTAAGAAATGTAGCATACCCAGTCCAAAATCGTAAAAAATGTAGTTACGTTCTTGTGTCACTAGGGCGACGAATTTTCAGTTTCAAAAAGTGCCACAAAAAACACAGAAGTACAACGAAAATGATATTCATGAAAGCTCTTCTGCACATAAAAAATGGGCAAATATCCAAAAAATCGACGTCCAAGAAATCGACGTCCAAAAAATTAAATATTTTTAAATCTACATTATAATTATAAATCTGCTACGAAACACATATTTTTCCATAAATTTTTGGGATGCCAATAATTGTAGTTTTTGGAAAGCTTTTTCTAATTTACCTTTTTTAACATTTTATTAAAAAAAAAAGGAAAATTTACATATAAGGTTAAAGCTTTAGAAAAAAAATTTAAAATTTTATTTGATGTACAAAACATATCAACCGCTTCTTTAATGCGAAAATTATTCACATTTTAAGGTGAAAATTTCCTTAGGGGTGCCATTATATTATATTTTCTAATTACATATATCCATGTTTTATATATATTTTTTTAAATTTGAACTTTAAAACCTATCCGAAAATGAGGTTTGTAATATAATCTATATAAATAAAAACGAATTGCCAAATGTGTTTCTAAGCGTAAAACTTGAGAACGGCTCGACCAATTTGGCTAATTTTTTTAACGTTTTTGTTAAGGCACAAGGAGAGAAAAAAAGTAAAAATTGCTCTAAGTCAATGTTCGAGGCCCAACATCATTCTTACATTTACGAACTGTTAATGGTGGAAAATTACAGAGATCATTGTTGGTTGAGTGAACAAGCTATGTATATTAGCTGCCAAAAACACGGATGTAAATGAAATAAAATCCAAAATGAAATTGCCGATAAATTGCGCAACTAACCAAAATGATGTCGTCAATTATCCACCCGAATTTTTGAACTCACTGGATTTTCCAGGATTACCTCCCCATAATCTTTAATTAAAAGTAGGATCGGTGGTTATAACGTTACGAAATATCAACCAACCGCGACTTTGTAACGACACACGGCTAGAAGTGAAAAAATGACTGAACAATGTGATCGATACGACCATTCTAAAGGGAAAATATAATGGTACCAACTGACGTACCGTTTGAATTTAAACGACTGAAATTTCCAGTGCGGCTAGCTTTCGCTATGACCATAAACAAATCACAGGGCCAGTCGTCCGTCCACGCTCCACGCTTCTCTCATGGACAGTTGTATGTTGCCTGTTCTCGCGTCGGAAAACCGACAGCTTGATTTATTTACCCGCCAGGTAATCAAACAAAATATATCGTGTACGATAAGGCATTACAATGAAAATACCAAATTTTTACTACTACTACTAAAGTCTTGCAATGTACAAAATAGAAAAAATAGACATAAATCTATAAATTAAGAGATCATTCTGAAATATGTTTTATTACTGCGACGGGTCAATAACTTTTGACAGAACAAAGTCTGTCGGGGAGGAACTATTAACATAAAAAATCATTGTTGATGTGTGTTGTTTTAAGGAAAATAGGGCAGAACAACGTCTGCCGGGGCAGCTAGTATTAATAATGATAATATATTAAATTTGACAATCCTGGAATTATAGACATCTTTTCAGAATTAACTGATCATGAATTCAGTATAAACATGGTCTTAGCATAGTATGTTGGTGCTATTGCTTAAACCATAAAAACTTTGGACAAGGCTGTCAAATACTTTCGAAGTGAAACCCAATTGACATAAATTAAAAAACATCGAAATCGAAAGTCGGCCTTATTTTGTCCATTCTTTTTGTATTTTGAAAAACTGAAATGGCAACTTTCCACCGTCACAGCGTGATTCTTTTAATAAACTAGTCTGAAATAAAGTAGATGTATTTGTATACAGGGTGTCCAGTAAGTAATGAATAACCTTGAAAAGGGAGCGTATCGGAATCCCGTTTTTTGAAATCCCGCTTTTCAAAAATAGCGAAAAAAAAGTTTTAAAATCCCGTCTGCTAAAATATTGCTTTTTTAAAATCCCGTCTTCTAAAATCCCGTTTGTTTAAAATCCCGATCTATTATAATCCCGCTTTTTAAAATCCCGCCAAATCCCCATTTTTAGAATACGTAGCTAAAACTTATTGATTTTATGTTGGTTATTTTCCAGATTCTTTAAATGCTAAAGAAACTTTGCATACACCCAACCTCGCACCTGCCCCAAATCCTATAGTGTGGCCAAGTAATGCACACGTCTTAATAAGAAAGGGGATTATAAGAGACGGGATTTTAAAAAGCGGGATTTTAAAAAGTGGGATTATAAAAAGCGGGATTTTAAAAAAGCGGGATTATAAGAAACAGGATTATAAAAAAACGGGATTATAATAACGGGATTTAAAAAAACGAAATTATAAAAATCGAGATATCGTACCCAACCCCCTTGAAAACGGGTATAGAGGGCCTTAAGACCTTTCAGAAAAATATTTTTCATATGGCGTCTATGTCCATTTAAAAAAAATGTTTAACTCTCTTACTTACGGTGTAGAGGTACTGTGTGACAGGTTATGCATTCGTAAAAAATATCAAACTGAGATCTATATCAGACTTGACATTAAAATGATCGGGAAGGCAAAAAAGTGGGTTTCGCAATTATGAATTTCTATCTAATCGACTACAGCCCTAACGGCTAGGCCGATTTTCTTTAAGAAAATGTTTGAAATTTTGATTTTCATAGGAACTGGCCCACAGATTTTTGAAAAAAAAAATCAAACAATTTAATTTACAGGGTGCGTTTTATGTTCCACGTCGATGTTTTTTCTAACACTTTCATGCACACTTTGCATAACAACTTCACAAGACTTCTGTTGTAATTGCAGGAAATTCCATTTGTTGTCCTTAACCTTCAAGGCTGTGGCTGGTTTGCTGCTATACGAAATCAAGTCTATATCACCACTTTAGCTCGAGCTAATTGCCTATGGCATCCTCAAAGAAACACTGCTTCACTGCATCAATCTAATAAGGCCAACGTTAGCTTACTTGTCGCCTAGTCTTAACCTTATCTCCCAATATATATGCATAAATTCAAAGTTAATAGTACGAGTAATACGCTGAAATTGCACATTTATTTAAATGAAATGTTTAAATATTTTCAATACAATACCTCCCATATAACCATTTTTTTTGTCGATTTTATCGAAAATTGTCCACCTGATTTAAATACATTTTTGTCTGCTGAAGCTCCTCAAATGGTTGAATAGTATTGTGTTATTGTGTATTAAAATGTTCAGTATTTTTACAAGAAGTTACATAGTCACATAGGTTCTTTTATATTTTTAATTTTTTAAGGATGGTTAAATAAATACTTCATTATCTTGTACTGAAAAATAAATTTACAAAATAAGTTCTTAAGGTCAAGAATATCAATTATTTAAAGGGCACCCATACGAAGTTTCTAGCCTTGTATATAATATGTAGGTTACTCAAATTGACTCCAATGTTGGTTCCGGGCATCATTTCCATTGACTAAAGATTTCAACGCATATATGAAAAGCTTAAAAATCTCCAGAGTATTTCGGTTCCTTTAAGTGATTTTTTATACATGGATTTATTTTAATTAAATAAAGGTTTTTCTTTTTCACTAGGCTTTCAATTTAATCGATTCCTACATTTGTATCCTAAGGCTACCTTAAAATTAATAATGATTGGTTTTTATTTTTCAAAAGAGAGCCTAGGCCAGCTTTAACCCCTACTCCAACCACGTGCCTAACACTAGTCAGAGAACCCAACTCAACTTTATGGTTTGAATTCCAAATGTTTTCACAGGATTTATGAGTACAAATCCCACTTTATGGTTAGATACACAAAATTGTACACTGTTGAGCAAGATGATGTTCAAAATGCCTAAAGCAATTTTTCATGGATATTTTTGTATTCTGTGAATTTTTCTTTTCTTTTTCCACTCGAACAAAACAATCTACACAAACATCAACAATAAAGCTACTACAGCGGAAATACAAGGAAAAGAATTTTTTAGACTTGGATCTCGATGGGATGTTCAGTGCAATGTGGAAATATGCTTGTGATTGTGTTGTGTCTCCACATGTAATTTTTGAGGTGGAAACTGTTTTTTTTTTTAGGATTTCGCAAGCACTTTGTAGTACATAATTCATATTTCATACAGATGTGGCAGTTGAAATTTAAATAAAGTGTGGAATTGTCATCCTAAAGTTATGCTATGATGTGAACAAATGCATTGTTCCATACGTCTGCGGTATGCAATAATTATTGTGAAAATTTCCCAGTAGGGAATTTTTTTGTTTCTGATTATATTCTCATCCTAAGAGTATATACGGTATTTTAATTTGTAGACAACCGTATGGGATGTTTGAAAAGCAATCACACAGAATCATGAAGTGCTTTTGGGCGAATTTTATTTGAAAATTGCAAAATTCACACCAAAATCTAAATCCTTGCTGATAGTACCTAAATTACTGAGATTTATTTGACGTTTTCACTCTGTCTTGTCATTCAATTGTCAATTTGGATAAGAGAAAAAAAATTGCAATTGGATAGTAAACAGGAAAAAAAAAAAAAACAGATATTTCTATTTTGTGTTGATTGTCAATGAAGAAAGTGGGCTTACATAGGTGCGTTCTACAAAATAAGGTTTGTTTGTTTTGCAAATCTTCTGATTGCGAGAAGATTTCAAGAAGATTTATTTTAAATCTTCATTTGAGGTGATTTATATTTGTATGGTAAATCTACAAGATTTAAAGGAAATTTATGATAAATCCACTTAAATCCCAGAATTACCTTTGGTGAAAACGTAGTTTTATAAACAATGAAAATCTGTCCGAGCCGAGGTAGTATATTAAATGTACTTTTTTCGACGAAAAATTATTTAATTTGAAGTTGTCTGTTCTTTTTACTTTTTTTTTGTGTTTTTGTGGTTGTGTGTGTTATGTATCTGTCAAATTAAGGGTTGTTCAACGCAAATTCGCTTAGGTTCTGTTGTAAAACCCACATTAGTTAAAAGAGTAGTCTAACGTGATTTAAATTATGAAAAAGTTAGACAAAGTCTCCAAGCTAAACGACTGCGTTAAGTAGAGCCGGTTTTATTGCTTAAACGAGAACTCTTTAAAATTTTGCGCCAATACGTTTGCTCTGGAATATTTTTGTGTCCAATATTATTATTTAGATTACAAAGAAAAATAACACCATTACATAGGATCAACAGAAAAAGGACCAACGCCAGTAATGAAGAAATTGAAAGAAAAAAAACTTTCCTATAAGGTTTCGAGACACCTTTCAATGTTTTTGATAAAATTGCTGTTTTGTCAAAAATTCGATAGGGACCTTTTTTAAGAGCTCAGGAAATTACAATCTTCTATCAATAAGAAGTTCACTTGGAATTCGTATGAAAATAAGAAAAAAATTACTTCAAAGAATAAAGTTCTTATAGCTTATTAGCAGTCAAATAAAGTTGACACTCTGTTTCATAAAAGTCTATGTCTTTTGAGTTCTATCTTTGAAGTCATAGGGTCTTGTAATAAAAAACAATAAAGGATTCTTAGCCAAAAGCTTAGTTTTGCATGCATAAAATCAAGCTTAAACTAGCTAGTTAGTTGCTTACAGCAAAAGAATACAAACATTTCAAGACTCTTACACCGCTGTCCAGTGAGCTTTGACTTGTTCTTATCTTTAGAATTTTAGTAATTTAGGAAGAAATATAACCGAAATTTCAATCGTAAAACAACTAAATTTTGTAGAAAACTGTTCGAGGTTCGAGAAGAAGACTATCAAACTATTTTTTTGGATTTTTAGAATAAAATTTGCGGTATCTTTCTGATTTCTGATTGTCAACAGACAACAGAGAAGATGTACTAATCTCTGCGGACCTGGATTTTAGTTTGTTATAGAGCAAAATATTGCAGTTGAAAACTGTAAAATTATGGAAAAAGCAAATCTTCCAAAACTGGGTTTCCCTTATTTAAAATTTTATTTTTTTTTATTATTTGATTAAAAAAAAAAGATTTTTGACAGAATTCATCTGAGTTCATTTATACCTTTACTGAAATTTCGTGGCAATTGAAAATATGTTAAATTTGGAACTGGATTTGGCTAAAACGCTAGCTTATTAATAAACGTAAGATAATATTTATGCTCATTTAGGTGCATATCCGCACTAAGGGCTCAGGAGAGCAGTATCATTCGTTCATCAGCTGTTGCGTGGTAACCCTTCTAAATAGTAACCCTGAAAAAGGTTTCTAGTCACAACCGAATACCAAATCATCTAATAAAATGGCGAACATGTTTTTTGTGGTACACTTTTCGCGGGCCACAAAAACCGAAGGGGCATAAATTACATATTAAACGAAAGCATTTTTTGCATAGATGTGCAGAATGCCAAAAATATTTAAATATACTACACAGAAATTGTTTAAAACAAAATTGCAAAAATATGCCCGAAAAACAAAAACAATTAGAAATGTCAAATTGACTACCGATATCTGTTGCTGAATAGAGCATACATTTACACAGTAAATTTTAGTAAAAGTTAGAACCATTTTAACTTTTGCTTTTGTTGTTGTTTGGAAAAATACAGCACATTTTGTTCACTTTTCACTCTTTGAATTTGAATGTAGTGAAGTCTTAAAGTATTAACTACATCTATCGGGCAATTTCTGTGTTAGTGTTTTCAAAAAGTGAAATTTAGAACCATTTCAACTTTTACTTTTTGTGTTTTTCGAGATGGAAGAACGTCACTGCAACGACGTGGGTTCAAGTTCCAGTAGAATGATAAATATTTTTTTTATTGCCGCGATATTAAAAAATGATGAGAGTGAAAGTTTTAGATGTAACACAAAATTCACAGGTTGACGTCACTCCGGCGACGACGTGGGTTCGATTCCAATATTATGGCCATAACAACAGCTGAAGGACAATGACATGAAAGAATCGAAACAAAAATTGTTAATGTGTCAAAAATAAATGTGTATAGGTTTGAAAGTTTGTTTACCATTAACTGTTTTCCTTTGGACTCCAGGATTGAGTCCTAAGTAGGTACTTCTCATTGCATTCAACAATTTAAAAAAATCATGAATTCTCTGTCTTTTAAAGAATGATAATGAATTTAATAAATAAATTGGCACTCGAATTTCGAGAGCTGGGTCGGCTAGTTTTAATACTCGTAATTCCACATTAAATAAAGCTCCAACGCCAAACGACAGAACGTCCAATTATATAACGCCTATAAATTGCAAATTGATGTAAAACACATAAAAGTCTTAGATAAAAATTGTTGTTGCAGTTTATTTTCAGGAATTATATCATTAATTTTAATCGCTGTCCGTATACGCATAGCTCTGGCCCTCACCTTCACAGAGTCTCGAACGCAAAATCATTTTGAACTGAACTTTTAAAGACATTGGCGAAAAATTTTAGTTGAATTAGTATGATGTTAAAGCTGTTTTAGTGTGAAACTAGGTTAAACAACGATTTTGCAAATTTCAATCGAATTTAGCATCATACTTTCCCTACCCTTTTAATTAAGTTAAAATCGTCGAAAAACTATTTTATTTTTTTAATATCGTGCTAACTTCATAATAACTCTTTGACATTTACAAACGTCAAAACGTGCCTGTTTGATAAATATTTTGCATGAACTGTCACTACTTTAGATGTGTTCACTGTTCGGAAACAATTTATTAAAATAATAGCCTTAGCACGATAATAGTAATCTACTTCAAAGTATCTTAATTAATTTAGATTATTTTGTATACAATCTTAAATTTGTAAAACTAAAATTTGGGCATTATTTTAATAATTTTTATTTTATTTATTATTCTGTAGGTACTCGTAGTATGCTACAGTTTTCTCAACAATCTATAAACACGGCCTTGCCATCTGCCGTCTATCCAGTTCATGAACAATCAGATCTTTTCCTCTGCTTGTAGGTTTTTTTAAACAATGGAGAGATACCAGTCTTGGGCATAACCATCTAGTTTGGGGAGTTTGGAGTGAGTCGCAGTTCACTTTTGACGTAAAAACGGAGAAGTTTTTCAACGGTCTCATATTTCTTCCTTCCCTATACTTGTGTTGCGTACAGTAAAATTGCTTCTGCCACCGATTCAAAATCCCAATATTTAACGCTACGTGCAGTGCAATATGTCCGTTTGTGAAGTATTGTACGTTTGTTTGCTGTTTTTGCTTTTGCTAATTTTTCGGTAAATTTTTTTTTTCATCTTGAGATTCTTGAGAAGTTGACTCCTAAGTACTTATAATACATACTTCACAACTTCGATTCTTTCATTGTAATAGCTCCATTTTTCTCTTAGTCTTGATCTCCCTCCACTTCTTTTGAACATCAAAACCCTTAACTTTTCTAAGTTGACCACTAATTTCCAAAAGGTAAAATATTCATAAAGCTTATTATCATTAACTGGAGTGGTATGAGTGGTATCACTTTAGGTGAGTATGCGAGTAAAAGGATATCGCCTACAAACAATAGAGCTTTGATGAGAGTTCCTGCATACACAACTCCAACCGGGAACTAACTGGTTCTATTTTCAACGAGAAGCGTGAATAAAGTTGGGCTAAACGTGCGACCTTATCTTACACCTGCTTTGTCTGAAACCATTCCGATAAATGTTCTCCACCCATACTGCTGCTTTAGTATCTATTGATAGGTTCCGTAGAACGTGTCCAAGACAGAGTAACATTCCGAGCCTATAAACATCATGTACATCAATTCATTGCAATCTATTATCGTATTGAATGCTGCCTTGAAATCCACATCTGGGACAAGAACCTATCAGCTATGTATACTTTTAAGAACAAAGAATTTCCTGGTCTAAGCCCAGCTTGGAACTTATGCATTAGATTGTTAAAATCTGTCTTTTTTTAAGTCTTCTTTTTATTTACGATGTAAATATTTTGTATGATACATTTAAAAAGGAAATACTTTTATAATTTTCTAGATTCATCGTAATTCCCTTTTTACGAATCGGAAAGATAAGAGCTTGTTTAAATTGTTAAATATGAGTTTGTTCGTGCCACATCGATAAAACTCCGATGGTATGATATCAGATCCATCCGCTTTACCATCCTTGAGTCCATTTTAGCTCTGCGGATACCTCCAGCTCTAAAATTGACTGATACAATATTTCATTATAAAAACCTGGTAGAGCATACTGGAACATATGATGGCCGAGAGTATCTTGGTTCAGTAGTTGCAAATTAAGTTACGATTTATTACATAGACTTTGTCATTTAGTTTCTATATCTGCTTCTAAAAGTCGTTTGTGTTGGTCTTTTAGTTAAACTTTGAACTGTCTTTTCGTAAAAGGCTTTCTGTTTCTCTATACAAAGTTCTTTAAACCTACTATTGTTTTCCGTATACGAGTGTCATTGGTTTACCTTAATCGGTTTAACTATGTGCATGATAAATTTCTTTCTGCCATGCACGATTCATCGAACCATGGTTATTGATGCAATTTTCAATATTTTCCAGAATATCAGTTCCATTCACCCTCAAGAGCATATCCAACTGCCTTTTGTAGATTAAAGCCAAAGATTCTTTCGACTCCAATTTCGGTAAGAGTTTTAAATCTGCTCTTTCTTCATTAAAATCATATTTGCTAGAAACAACACAACAATCGGCCTGTGGTCTAAATAAGGAACTTCAAAATCAGAGATTATAGATTTCCATATTACATATGTTAATACACTCCAATGGGGATTTAAGCTAATTTTTGGGCCTTATGTTAAGCTTTTGGGTGTCATTTCCTATTAGAAGTTTGGTTTCGGCAGAACATTTAACTTTCCACCATTCATTCCGACAACAACCATACAGGAATGTTTGAGAGTTTATTAACATTTACATATCCATATGTATTTAAGTTGGCCTTGGGTTTTCATTTCAGAAGACTTTTCCTTCAGACAGAAGGAACGACTGTTAAAAATGTTTTGAAACTCTTTATCAACCTTCATCGTTGTTGAAATTTCCTAAGGTTCGCTCAAAATCAAAGCCCACAAAACTGTCGAAACTATTTTTGTATTGTTTTTTTTTTTTTTTTTGTAATATTATATACAATATGCATGCCAAATCAATATCCTTCAGTCAATATTTAATTTGAAAACTTTTATAAGCTTCTTTACGTCTCAGCCCAGCTATCCTGAATTCTTTTCGTTTATGGTTTGTGGTATTTATTTCAAAAAGCAATTTGCTATCTTTGCACGAACAAACCACCAAAAACAACACCCATTTTTTTTTTTTTTTTTTTTTTGTTAAGCCCCAGAAACAAAGCAAACCCCCATACTGTCAGGAGTTTTCTTTATTTAGCAATTCCCTAGCACACTGAATTAATTCAATGGATAAAGATATTTTGAAAGAGTTTAAGAAAAAGCACACACAAAAGTCGCACCAAACACTGGTAGCCAGATAAGAGGAAACAATTCAAAACGTTGTCTGTGTCTACTTCTACTACACAAGAAAGGATTTTACTAGAAAAGGCTGACAAATGCGGTCGTACACCTCAATGAACACTTGCAGGACTGCAACCATTTTCCCAAGGATTGCTTCTTTTTTTCCAGCATGGATTTTATCTGTGTTTTTTTTTTTTTTTTGTTTAAAAAAACACACTCCTACTATATGAACTACAAGAATCTTCACTGTTCACTCACAGTTTTTTTTTAATTCCTTTTATATTCATCCTGTTGCAATTGAAATGCTAATGCGAAGAGCTGAACCAACTGATTAATTTTTTTTTATTTTTATTTGTATAGATAAGAATTTTCTTTTTATATAAAAATAAATTAAATAATAATAAATTGCTCAACTAAGATGCACATACTTGCTCTGTTAGCTATAAAATATACCTGAGTTATACATACGTAAAAACACAAATTATCAACTCAGTTTTATAATGGGTGATTTGTTTGCTATTTTCTTTTTGATAGCACTGGCTTTGACAGCTCACGCACGTTTCGTGTTTTGTGTCACTGTCAAACATCTTCACTTTGGCCTATAATTTAACCATGAATCGTCTTACAAACAAACAACGCTTGCAAGTTGTTGAATTTTATTATCAAACTGCGTGCATTGTTAAGAAAGTTCATCGTGCGCTTCTTCCATTTTATGATCAGTTTAATCGACCTACTGAGGCGGCTATTCGGGCTATTGTGACTAAATTTTGCACCAAATTTACATTATTGGACATTAAACCACCAACATGCTTACATAGAGTGCGAACTGAAGAAAATATCGGAGCTGTATCGGCCAGTATCGATTCAAAGAAAGATTTCATGC